>VWZE01002404.1:11120-101166 GCA_013396675.1 Eubucco bourcierii
GAAGTTCTTTCCAGTGAGGGTGGTGAGGCACTGGAACAGGTGGCCCAGGGAGGTTGTGGATGCTCCCTCCCTGGATGTGTTCAAGGCCAGATTGGATGAGGCCTTGAGTGAGCTGTACTAGTGGGAGGTGTCCCTGCCTATGGCAGGGGCTTGGAACTAGATGATCCTTGAGGTCCCTTCCAACCTTACCATTCCATGATTCTATGATTCTATGACACTGAGTTTGGAAGCCTTGCAGTGACAGTGTAATGCAATTGATGCACACAGGTAATACAAATCTGACAATCCTAACCTTAAGCCTGTGGTAGCCCCACTAATGTTTTCTTTCCACCTTGAAAAGGTGCACTATTACAGCTGCCATCTGTTTCCTCTCCTCCAAAATTTCCTTTCCTAAATTCCAAATTTTTAGCACTCTGCAAAAAGAAGAAACATCTGCAAACGATAACAAACTTGTATGTAGTTCTCTAGTAAATATCTATGCAGTGCTAGTATTTTAAGTACAAGTAGTATCCTGTAGCCATTTCAGCTTGAGTCAGATTTCAATACCTTCAGATTTTCTGTCATATGCGCAGTTTGAAGCAAAACTTTACACTTCACTTCCCTGGCTTTGTCTTCTTGACTGCACTCTCTGAAGGTTGGAAGGATAACTCACTTGTCTTGGCAAATTAGGAAGAGATGTAGGAAGATCTGCAAACCACTTCAGGTGTCAGCATCACTGGAAAGAGTTGGCTCACTGCAAGGAGCAATGGGGACACACTGAAGAGACATGATAGAATTGTGGGCAGATGGAGGACCCATTCCTCCCCATGCCTAATCTCTTGTCAGCTTGCCTGCTCTTTCTTAGCCTTGTAGAACCTCTCCTCAAGTTCACTTGATTTTCTGATTTGGAACACCCCAAAAAAAATCTTGCTACATGTGACAGAGTACTCTGAGTCCGGATATTAACTTGGCAGGTAGGCAAGTCTGAGCTTGAAGAGCATTAAATCACCACTTGGCTACTGTGTCAGCTTTCTAAAGTAGCCAGTATTGTCGAAATGATCCAGTTGAGAGCTCTGAGATCTGTAGGTCCTTAGCTCATAGGTGGCATCCATATGGCATTTAATGGTAATGGGGCATGCCTCTGTCTATTAGCTTTCTGTCCCTTCCTTTCAGTTTTCCTGACCTCATATTGCGCTTAACCATAAAAGATGCCTCTGATTTCCCAGGGCAGAGAGTACAGAGCAGGCAAGCTTTTCTGTCCTGAGGTTTAAAAATTCCAGTATAAGGATGGGAGCTTAAGTTGAACAGAAATAATGAAGCAATTAGGAGTGGGTTGCTCCTATTTTCTATGAGCATGTAGTGTTGTGGCCTCTCCATGCAGTTATCACTGATTTAAGTCAAAAATCTTATTACTAATACAGCTGGATCTAGTGGAAGTGGTGGTAGTAAGGTTAAGATTTGGCAGTAGTCTTACCCTAAATTTTATTTTTAACCAAATTATTGTCACTTAAAATGCATCTCAAAACATTTTGGCTCAGTAGAGCGTATTTTTTTACATGTTTCTTTTTTTACTGGTTGGATGAGGCCTTGAGTGACCTGTACTAGTGGGAGGTGTCCTTGCCTATGGCAGGGGATTGGAACTAGATGATCTTTGAGGTCACTTCCAACCTTACCATTCTATGATACAACAAGGAAAATGAAAAAGAAATAAAAATGTCCACTTCCAACTTGATCCATTGTGATGGTTTGGGAGTTCCCCCACCCCCTACACTTTGTAAAATGACCCAGACTAGCACTCAGTCGGCTGGAAGTTAAATGATGAAGCTATATTTACAGCTTTGCACAATGTACAGCAGATATTTACACTATATACACAATATTTACAGAAATATACAAGTAAAAGGTAATACAGCAACACAACTCCCCTCCCAGAAATCAGAGACCCCAGGAGGGGCTCCCAACCACCCTTCCACCTTCTCCCCACCCCTGTACCTTACCCCAAGGTTTGCCTTACGTGCAAGGTAAATTAGGAGGATCGGCCAAGGGGGTTAGAAGAAAAGTGGTTAGTGAGGATTAATCAGCAGAGGAGTCAGAACCCAGAAGCTGCTAGATCCCACCAGCAGCTCCTGCTCCAGCAAGCGACAGAGAGAGACTGACTTATCTCATGTTTTGGTTAGTGTTCCCAAACAATTCTCCAGCAAGCGTATGAGTGAAGTAGACATCATGATGTTTTCCTTTCACAGCCTATAGTGTAATTTTCTCTATTAAAATATTCCAATTAGCCTCAAACCAGCACTCAAACTGGTTGGATGAGGCCTTGAGTGACCTGTACTAGTGGGAGGTGTCCTTGCCTATGGCAGGGGGTTGGAACTAGATGATCTTTGAGGTCACTTCCAACCTTACCATTCTATGATACAACAAGGAAAATGAAAAAGAAATAAAAATGTCCACTTCCAACTTGATCCATGTGCACTTTGGGGGAATGTCAATGACCTCTCTTGTCATACCATCTACCCTCCATTTTTCACTGATTTTAATGGCAGTTGCTGAACTACAGTAGGAAATTGCTTTCTTTGCAAATGTCTTTCAACAGAAAGCAGGAGATAGGGCAAAACAGGCATTAAACAGTTATCAAGGACACATTTAGAGTGGCTTTTCAGAGGATTGTGGGATACATAATTGTTAAGCTCTCGTTCTGTCAGTGGACTTTGGATATATATACTTAAAGCTTAGACAGCCAGGAAGGCCCTTCTTGGACTTATGTGCTTAGTGGTATGAAAGTAGAAAACCCTGTTACTCTGATGCATTTTTGTTGTCTTAGTGACTCAGAATACTTTCTTGGCAAGCGTGGCCTGGCACAGCTGCCTGCCACGCTTACAACCACAGAGAGCCAAGCTGCAAGTTTACCATGTGCATATCAAGTAACAGGGAACTTCTGCAGAAAGGAACAACAGAGTGAAGAGACAGGATTGTGATATGTAACACAGGCTACATTGTCTTAAAAGTGTTTGCTCTAAGCTGATGTGTTGAGCAAAGCCAGGGAGCAGGAGGTGCTTGGGTCACTCAACTTTTTTTTTTAGTGAAGCAGATAAAGCGAGTTACTTACAGTTTTGTTGCTTGAGTCAGCCCAACAGTTTCTTAATGTTTTAGGCATCTGAAACATTGCATTTTAGCTGGAAGTTTGACACTGCTGCTTTACAGCATCTGGCAAAGCCAATGTAATTTCGTTTCTTTGTTTCTTTTGTACTGCCCTATTAGATATGAACCAGATATGCTTTTATTTCAGGCATAAATAACATGATCTTGATGGCTGTTGTATGAATTAATAAGTTGTAGGTGCCTTGAAGGAAGCCTGCAGTACTAACTGCCTCCTTTGACTTCGCTTTAAATTCTCCAGTTATCCCCATATCTGCATAGCTTGAGCATGAGCCATCTGGCTCACCACACGTAGGAATGCAGGCATCGTGGCTGAGGCAAACTGTCTGGTAGTCTGGTCTAACATTGCATTTAACAGGGCCGTAGGTGCAACCACCTTAAGTCTTCTGGAACAGTCATCTGAAGAACGCAGTCCTAGGTGTAGGTAGGTAGAGACATGATCCTCATCTCGGAGGCTGACTTACTGCACAGGCTTGGCATCTTCAGACAATAGATCCCCTTGCTTGCAGCCATCTTGGGTATTAGTTATACCCTTGATATGTCTCTACTGGTCTTTGAGTTTTGGTACTAATCTTTTGGTACTGATGTTTTGAATTTCTTGATGACTGATGGAGAGTGCCATTTGAGTTGTGGTGTACTGGGGCATGGAGCTGGCTGTGGTGCTTCCTGTGTGATTTTTCTGGAGCAGTTAGGAGTCAAGCATGATGAATCTCATGCTACGATGAAGAGTTGTTAAATTTAGTGGAACCAGCTGTGTGTTTCTGCATGAGAATAGGCTGAAATGGAGAAGCCTTGTGATACCCATCCCCAAAAGGTTTCTGTCTTTGTGTGAAGACTGATGGTGTTTGAGCTTGGAAGGAGCCCACGTGATGTGGCCTCAGGCAGTTCAGTGCCTTTGGGAACATAGAGGAAGGCAGCTTCTCAGCAGAATGTGGTGCTCAAATTGTGGCAAGCTGATAAAGCACAGTGCAGAGTGGTACTGCCTGGTTTTGAGGACGTAGGTGTATAATGCTGCTTGGCACCTGTCTGCCTTCTAAAAATTGATAACCTGGGCAAATGGACATTTGGTAAGCTGAAAATCACACGTCTGTGCAGTAGGGAGACTCTTGTTTTCCACTTGTGCTGTTACTTCAGAGGTGTGAGTGCTATCCCCCTTCATGTCCTTGAAGCATTTGTTAAGTGTTGGTCTTATGAAAAGTCTTTCTGTCTTCAGTATTTTGTGTAGCAGACATAAAATTTGCACCAAGAAGAGACTGTCCTAGTTACGCTACAGTCTCAGTTCTTGCTGAGCCAGAAATATACCTTCTTTTTGAATTTCAACTCTTGCCTATAGCCTAGTGATTTTAAAGGGAGTGTAGCTTTGCATAGGAAACATCAGGATGATTAGTGTAAACAGAAAATAATGAGAATGCACACAGCTGATTTTAAATTTGGCTCTTCAGGCTACAACCTTTGTTACTAAAAATACCAACTGATGACTTGTAGCCTTTCTGTAAACAGTCCTGTGTCTGGCTCCCGGGCTGGACAAAGTGCTTTACTTTGGTCAGTATTTTGTCCTGGGTTGCTGATTATTGCTCCATGGTACTCTGTGTTACTTAGCCAGTCATTTCACGTTACCTCATGTCACACACCTGTGTTTTAACAGCAGCTTAGCAAACCCAGTCTTGCGTCAGCTTTTGGCCTCAGTGAACCAGTGCATTGCGTGACTCATTTGCTTCCTCTTTCCGTGTTTACTTTGCATGTATTACTACAAGCATGACACCTCCCAAAGCAACTGCTGTGGAAATGCCCTACCAGACATTAATGTATCATATGTATCTTGCTGTCACAGAGTGTCTGTAATTGAATTGATTATTCCCTATTTCCATTATCTCAACATTTGCAATTTTAGGATTTACTACCATGAAGAATGAAACTCATTCAGTGGATTTGTGTGGTGAGATGAAAAATAAGAGAGTGGGTTTGTTTGATTACTTACCTACCTCTGAGAAATGCCTTATGTGTGGCAGGAAAAAACTTACCTATCTTATCCCCTCTCACTGCTACATAGTCTCTTCAAACACCAGGCAATTCTGCTGGGCTTTGTTTTTCAGCTTTCAGCTGAGTCTGTAACTTGTTCCTTATTACCCAATGGATTTATAAAAGGCAGCTCAATGGTTTCTTTACTTAACATTTCACCTTTCTGAAGCACTTTACTCTGATGTTTGTAATGGCAAAGTACATTTATATAAAATGATCCATGCTTGTAAAAATACTTCAGAACAAAATAAAAGCTCCCACACAAACATTTGGTGAAACAAAGTAGAGAAAAAGGTATGTTTGTGTTTGAGAGGGGGATTTTACCAGCTTACTTTGAAGACTATTGATGGTGTAAGAAGAGAAGGAGAAAGATGTAGTAAGGACGTAGAACAATCATGTTTGGTTGTACAGCTTGGATGAGAATAGAGAGCTGGCAGAAATGAGGTGGCATGACAAGATTTTCTGGACATTTTTCTTATAGATAGTAATTTAGCAGCATTTGAAGCTGGGACCCCCATAATACAGTGTCTGAAACAGTAGCTTTATGTTTAAGGGTTATGATGGACTATGACCTACATACCCTCAATCGCAAGAATGCTGAAAATTCACCATCATTGCTTAATTCATGCTTGAATAGGTAGATGCCAGGCTCTAATTATGAGACAGCTCCAGTCTACTCAGGACCCAGACATTTGCTGTGATCCTAGCACAGCTGGTTTTGTCAAGCACAGCCACAGTGAGAAATTCCCTTTCTGGGCTCTGTGCAAAGGCTGCTGAGGCTGCAAGTGACCCATGAGATGTGTTTTGGACTTAGGTTACTGGAAGTTTGAAAGTAAAGACAAGCAAATAGCTTCTCAGCACATTGAAGACAGCAAGAGGAAGCCACTGAAGTTGTTGATGGTATTTGAACTGTATCAGCAGCTTACAGAAAAATATGATCATTTCTACATCAAGCAAGTTACTTCTGAAGTAATTTATGAAGGAAAGGTAAGAAAAAAGTGTAAAGTAGCATATAGCATTCTCAGCTTTCTAATGGTATACTTCTAATTTCCTTCTGCTGAGTCTTTTCAGTGTTTTTTACTCCCATCTCATGCTTTACTTGTCTTTCAAGGACACAGTAATCTCCTTCTGAGTTCAGTGCCATCGTTGTTTCACAGTCAGTTCCTTTGAAAAGGGTATACTTGAATTGCTTTGAGTGCACACAGCCTGGAGCGAGAGAGGGATATTAATAGAAACAGCATCTCTCTGTTGTTTTATGAAGATAGAAGATGAATTGTGTGTGTGGCAGGTGGAGGTGTTTTTCAAAGCAATTGTTTACATTTTTGAAGATCTAACAGGAAATTGGAAAGCTGTGATAAAAGCTGAATGGCATGGAAGGCTGCTGTACATTTTGTTATCAGGTGAGTGAAAGTATGCATTAAATATGATGCTGTTAATTTTGCTCAGTATGCTGAACAGTTTTCTGATTTAAACTAATACTAACATTTCCCATCCAGCCTTCACAAAATCAGGAACAAACTTTCTGCATCCTACTACCTGCCTCTTAGCAGATGGAAAGAGAAAAATTACTCTCAATTATATTTTGCATTGGTTTTAAGCACTTTAACACACAGACACCAATGCTTCTTTTAGGGTAATGGTTGAGGCCTGAATTCAGTAAAGACTCTGCCTGACGTTTATATGATGCTGCCAGGAACCCTTACAAGAGCTGTAAAGAACAGGCAGAATTTAAATCTTTATCCCCTGAGGAGGGTGAGGCTTTAGAGATATCCAAGAGTGGTTTGAAAGGAAATACAGGTATGTGAGACAGTCCCAATGTGCAACAACCAAGGAAGGAAGGGATCTGGGTGTTACCGTTTGGCACTTGCATTGTGAAGAAGCCCCTCCCGTTCCCCCACATTCCCTCAGGAGCTCCTCTCCCATCCTTTCCCATCAAATAGCTCCTGATCTTCTGCATGTGGGTATTGCCTGCGCTGCAGCAAAGCTGGTGGCTTTCTGGAGTGTATCCTGCCTGAGAAGGAAAGCAGGAGCAGGTGGAGATGTACTCGAGAGAGGAGTATTCCCACTCACTCAATATCACCACCACCCTGGATGTGCAGGTTTGACAACCAGTCTACAAGTTTCCATGAGATGTGAGATGCTAGAGTGAGCTAGCCCTGTAACACTAAACAGGAGCAAATGCAGTATGATAGTATTCAGGTTTAAAGATACATATGGAAGAAAAAGAAGCAAAACAATTTATACACCCACTCTCCACTCTGTCCTAACTCTTCTCACTGCTTCCTGCTCCTGGCAGGAGATCAACTGTGAGGTAGCCATACGGGGGCTGGTTTTGTTCATTAGCTTCTGCAGGGCCTCACGAGCCTCGGGTACGTGCTGCTGTCCTGTGTAGGGAAGGCTGTGCCACACTGAGAGCTGTGCCACACTGAGAGCTGTGCCACACTGAGAGCTGTGCCACACTGAGAGCTGTGCCACAGGCTTGCAGAGTCTCCTCCCTGCGGATCCTGTCCAGGTCTGCGTGGGCTTCCCTCACTGTTGGGAGCCTTTCATCCAGTTGAGCTCAGAGTGCACTGGCTGCAATCTGCTCGACTAGTGAAGTACTCAGGAAGAAATTACTGAAAGTACCAGATTTAATTATATAGCATCATTAATACTGGAGATCACAGGCTTTGAAAACTACCATTGCAATCACAGAATGCTTAGGGGGAATTTTTTTTTTTTAACTATTTGTACCTTTAGAAGTGAACTTTTTGAGGGTCGAAACCTGTTTTTTTAATTTTTTTTTTTAAGCGTACTGCTAATAACACATTGGGCAGTGAATCAGTAAGTTATTAAGCTATGAATAAATGAAATTGTGTTTGTTTTAAAGGCTGGTCATCTTCTCTGCTCTATTTCTGTTACTGGGTATGGCACTGTGTGGCCTGCCAAGCCCTTTGCAGATGAGCTGTACTGCACTCGACAGCTCCCTGCCTCAAGTAACTTGTTATCTGTATTCAACACAGTAAAAAGAGAGAACATCAGACAAGTGTGGTGGAATCGATGAGGGAGGAACATTCCCAGGAAGAAATAAGGTCAGGCGCATCGCTGCACAGTACCTTCAGTGAGCTTCAAGCAGTTCTTCTAGCTGTGCCTGTTCTTATTTGGAAGAATAAGGGGGGTGTGCCCCAGAGTATCTCTTGGCAGGTCAGGTCCTGTGCTAGTGGAGGTTGGAATCTTGTTCTGGTTCCTGGTTCCTGCCCAGCTCAGTCACCTGTATTTCCTTTTCTAGGGATGGGTTGGGATGGGAGGCAGCAGGGCAAGGGAGGGCCTGACATTTGCACTTCTCCTCCCCTGATAAAGGCAGGGTATGGCTAGGGTGGAAGCCTGAGGAAACAGCAACCATCTCCATGTTTTCTTATCTGGAGATAGTTGACATGGCATCTGGCTGCAGGTAAACCTGGATATCTGGTGCTGTTATCTGGTCTTGTTCTTCACCTCATTTGCATCTGTCAGTAAGAAGCTGAAGTTATGAACAATAAGATATGAAACAGTATTTTTTTCTTCGGTGTTCAGAAAATCATAGAATGGTTGACTTTGAGAGGGACCTTAGAGATTGTTTAGTTCCAGCCCACTGCCATGGGCAGGGACACCTTTGCTTGATTAGATTTCTCAAAGCCCTATACAACCTGACCTTGAACACTTTCAGGGAGGGGGCATCATAACTTCTCTGGGCAACCTGTTCCACTGCTTTGCCACCCTAAATAATTAATTTCTTCCATATATCTAATTTAAATCTACCCTCTTTCAGTTTGAAACTATTATGCCTTGTCTTTCACAGCAGTCCCTTTTTTCTTAATAGCCTCCTTTAAGCATCAAAAGGCTGCAATAAGATCTTCCCAGAGCCTTTTCTTTTCCATACTTCACAACCCCAAAACTCTCAGCTTGTCCTCACAGGAAAGGTGCTCCAACCCTCTGATCATCTTTGTCACCACTTACCCAAACTCTTTTGCAAAACTGTTCACACCTCTTAAACAAATACATGGTACCTGAGGAAATATTTTTGAGAAGACTTTAGAGTTGAAAAGTGTATAGTTAGAAATCACAGGGAAATTCAGATTTCCAGTAAATACAAACTAATCCTGGTATTGCTTCAAGTACCATGTTTAGATCACAAGGTTGGTGAGTAGGATGCAGATGCAATCAATGATTGACTTAGTCTCTGAGTTTCCCTTTGCATCTTGACCTTGCATGATGTCTAAAGAAAAAAACCTGCAATAGGGTAGTGATCTGGGAAGGCATAAGGCTGAAAGCTGAGCGTATGGATTGTGTCTGAAAGTGTTACTTTAGTTTGACATTTTGTTGTTCCTGTAGTGAATCAGTAAGTTCCTTTTCCTTTCTGGTTCAGTCAATATTATCAATTGCAATTTGCAGTTTTAGCATAGCTGAAAAATTAAATGGGAGAAAGGCATTTTTGTTTAAAGCAAACTAAGGACAAAGTAACAATTTTACAGATCTCTAAGTGGTCAACTGCAATGCTTAGAAGAACTAGAAGTAATTTTTAATTATGTTTTTCCGAGACACTTTTTTTGGTAATTTTTTCTGAGCTACCTATTGAGAGTAAAAATATTGTTAAAGTTTACCATTTATCCTTTTCTGACCAAGGAA
Organism: Eubucco bourcierii; assembly: GCA_013396675.1. NCBI lineage: Eukaryota > Metazoa > Chordata > Aves > Piciformes > Ramphastidae > Eubucco > Eubucco bourcierii. The sequence goes on from VWZE01002404.1 coordinate 20,919, forward strand.
ATCCCAATTACCTGGCAACTATGTGCTGTTTTGCTAGCCTTGGTGTAAAGCCTACTTGTTAAATGTTTCTTTTTTTTCCACTTAATAGTCTATACTCATGATAAACTTATCTTGCAGGCTAAATTGTTTATCTTAATTATTTATAGAATCATAGAATGGTAAGGTTGGAAGGGACCTCAAGGATCATCCAGTTCCAACCCCCTGCCATAGGCAGGGACACCTCCCACTAGTACAGGTTACTCAAGGCCTCATCCAACCTGGCCTTGACCGCCTCCAGGGAGGGAACATCCACAACCTCCCTGGGCAACCTGTTCCAGTGCCTCACCACCCTCACTACAAAGAACTTCCTCCTAACATCCAGTCTAAATCTCCCCTCTGCCAGTTTAAACCCATTGCCCCTTGTGCTGTCATTACAAGACTTTGTAAATAGTCCCTCCCCAGCCTTCCTGTAGGCCCCCTTCAGATACTTGAAGGCTACTAGAAGGTCTCCTCAAAGCTTTCTCTTCTCTAGGCTAAAGAGCCCCAACTCTCTCGGCCTGCCCTCATAGGAGAGCTGCTCCAGCCCTCTGATCATCTTTGTGGCCCTCCTCTGGACTCACTCCAACAGTTCCATGTCCTTCCTGTGCTGAAGGTTCCAGAACTGCACACAGTATCATAAAGGTTAACTGAGAACGTTTTCAAAATTCACTGGTTATTAACTTATAATATGTGCAAAGTTAATGTGGGAAACACATATTTTAATACTTCCTACTTTCTGTATGCTATCAGTTCTTGAGTTGCAGTTTGCTGAGAATATATTCAGCCCTCAAGTTTCTTCTTTCAGTTGGAAAAGTACCTTAATGGATTTGAAGGCATAAGATATGTTCTGAAAAGTGAACAGGTTAGATCTAGGTTTGTCCAACAGCCAAATGTTTGATTCTCCAAGGTCTGGCATTTTTTGCTTTGTAGGCCACTAATCATCATCTGTTAAGATCCTGTAAGAGTAGGTAACTCACCAAGGCTTTCTGTTTTACCACACTTCATTACAATTTGTGCCTCTAAACAGGCGATATTTATAACATCAAAATATGTTGTAATTAGATTGTTTCTTATCATGACATCTTGCTGGCACGTGTACACTGCTCTCTCTCCCCCTCTATCCCTGCCTGCTTGGATAGAGGGAACAGCTCTGCATTCAGACAGTGTGAACAGCATGATCCCAACCTTTGCTTGCCTCTTTGTTGCACTGCAGCAAAATAGCTGCTCCAAGTATCAGTCACCTATCACTGAACATCAGATGCCTGGACGTTCAGGCAAAGACAGGCATTTTCCCTTGCATGGCAGAGCTGTACTCTCCTCATACGAGTCCTACCAAGTTAACATTCATTTTGGCCTTGTGGTTCCTTATAAGTGCTGACTTCAGCACATTTCCTTGATCTTCGTCTGATGTACTCAGCCTCACACTACACCTCCTCTCTCAGTGCCTGTATCTTCTTAGCCCTCACTCTCTCGCAGTCTCAACTGACCCTCTCCAACCTCCCCTGTACTGAGTCTCTTCCCCTCCATGGGCCTCCTTGTGGTTTCTCCTTCCACTAAAGATGATTTTTGTCCAATGTCTTTTGTCACCAATGTCCAACTTCCTTTACCCTCGTGCTGCAGTCTCACTGACAGGCCTTCCTTGAGCTGGCATATTCACCTTGTGCCACCAGCTGTGCTTATTCTCCTGGGAATCCTTCTGCCTCCCATGCCTGGTGGTCTTTCCATCCGTGAGAGGAGGCAGAGGCTTCCATCTCAGAAAGGAGTGAGCTCCTGGCCAGACTGAGTGTTTCTGGGGACTTATAGTAAAAAGCAAGTCTGGAGGTGTTTTTACCCTTTCCTCTTGCTGTCATTGCACCAAATTTTATGAATTTTACACATTGAAGGTAGAAAAGGACCTTCTCAGTATGGTTGGGCTTGTATTAGGTGCTCATAGGGGTTCCTGATAAAATTAGTAACAGACCATATTAGTCTTTAAAAAAAAGAGAATAGAAGGATGCTAATGCAGTGTGGATAAGAGCAGAACGTAGAGGAAGTGGATCTTACATCTTTGGTGTGGTAGAAGATTGCATCACCCGGTGCCTAACAATAAAGACTACTTTTCAAAGTCCTTTGTCAGAAGGGCCCCCTTTAGAAAAGAAAGGAGATCTTGTTCAGCCAATCCTTTAATGGCTATGTCTGTCTGTGTGCATTTAGGGGAAGGGGAGGGTCAAATAGTCAGATGAATTTTAACAGAAGGTCTTTGTGTAAAATATATGGGCATTAAGAAATGTCTTTTAAATCAGTTTTCCAGAAAATTGTGACATTATACAGCATAAAAACCCCCATATAGCATTATTTTATTCTGTATCGTGGTTACTTTGTAGTAAGTATTCAGAGGATGGTACTTCAAACCTATTTCCATTTTCAGACCAATTTCTGATTAAATTTTATTTGAAAAGGATTGTTCAGCTGACAGTAAATTAATGTAGGCTGAATTAGGAGAAATTCTTTTTGCTGTATTGATCTTCATCATATGGAGAAGTTATTTGGAGTTGTATAAAAATTCATTAGTTTCATATTATTTCTTAGTTTCTTTCTTGAGCACCCAAATAAGAAGACGTGATGCTTTATTTAAGCAAACTGAATAGAGTTTGTTGGAGACTTGTCAATTTAGGATCTGACCATCATTTTATAGCACTGTCCACTCATTACAAATGAATTTATAGCTTTTTCTAGCCTGTGATAAACCTAGTCATCTGCCAGCATTTGAAAGTACAAGCACACTTGTGATGTATTCAATTCCATCCTGCCAAAACGTGGAGCAGGGCTTTAATTGCCTTTTATGATGAATTCTACCAGCAGGGAAATGGAGCCTCATTTCTTCATTTACAGCCAGAAACTGCTTACTCCAGTAGCTCTGAAGTCTGTGCAGACTTTAGATCTATCCTAAATACATTTGCTTTAGCTCTTTTTAATGTCTAAAACAAACAAACAAAAAAACAACCACCAAACTTTGAAGAGTACTTTACTTTGACAAAGGAGTTTGGCTGTCATGCTTATAGTTTCTGTACTTTCTAACAACTCTTAAATATATAATGCTACACCATTTATCTGCCTGCGTATCTGTACAACTTGTTAATAATTTAATGTTTTACTTTAACACTTGGCCTCTTCACATAACTCAAAAATGAAGAAGATAAAATTCTACTAAATTATTAATTCACTGGGAAATTGAAACAACCAATATAAATTAAGCACTGAAAATGGTTCCCTTTTTTCTCTGTGGCAATCAAAGTAGTGAATGCAACTGGATAACAGTGAGGGAGCCAAATGGGCAAGATAATCATAGAATAATGTAGATTGGAAAGGGCTTCTGTAGTGTCATCTAGTTCAACCACCTGCTCAAAGCCAGTCTTATTATGGACATGCTCAACTGAGTCTTGAATGCCTTCAAGAGCAGAGATGTTCCAGGAACCTCCTGTGTCCTTAAGTACATGGACAGAACACATGGAACCTGTTGCCTAGTTGACTGGTGGAATTTGGTGGCAATCTGCAGTGTTAGAAAGTTTTTTCCACTGGCTGCAGCAAAGCATACAAGTGCTCCAGTGCTGTAGTGTCACAGTGAAGGATTGCTCACTCTGAATCAATCTTTAACAGATCAAAACAGTGACTTTATGAAAGCTTAGGTCATGTTACCTAAACTAATCTGGGTTTGTTAATTTTCATAGTAGCTGGTTGTTTAATGTATCTATTTACTGAGTTTTGGTTTGTTTTGTCATATTCATATCCTGTTTTACAAAAATTCTCCCATGCAGATTTGCACATTACTAACAGCGGTGCCTGGTGCTGTTTGCCTCTACATATCACAAATCTGAGCAAATATTTCTCCTAAGACCAAGTGTCTGTTTTGCATTTGCTTGTTCAATGAAAGGGATGAGATGAACCTATTCTTGGGTTTGGAGTTCCACAGATGATTGTTGGCCACCCTGTTTTACTGACTGTTGGTTGTCACCCAGGTGAAACACCAGGGGTTGTTTGCAGACCAAAGCCTTTTTTTTTCTGTGGGGAAGATGAGATGTGTTCAGGGACTAAAATATACAGAGTTTAAATGCACAGGGATAGTACATGCACCATGGTGGATGGAGTGGTGAAAACAGGATCAGAATTGTCACCTGGAAGAGATGTCAGCTTTCTAGAAGAGATGGCTCTCCTCAGAGATCCCAACTGCTCCTTCCCTGAAAACAAATTTCAAGTATCAGTCTTTTAGTATGAGCATTGGTGGTCCTGTTTCTGAATTAGTTGCACTTTCAGTGTCGTCATTGTCTTCCTGAAACAAAGGGGATTGATTGAGTCAGTGGAGGATGAAGAGTGAAGAAATTAGGTAATTATTTTAATGGTCACATCCCCCGGAAACACCTCATTGATGGACAGCAGAGCATGTCTGTATAACATTTCTTTTATATAAAGAAAGGATAAATAAAACCTGCTGTCACAGTGCTGTCTCTAACTGACAAGTGAGAAGCTTCATTTAGATTGTCTGAGGGAGAAAAAAAATCTGTGATCCCAAATGTAATAAATCAAACCAAAATTTGAGAGGAAGAAGGAGGCCAATGGCTGGAATTGACTTTTGGTTGTACAGCTCTACAGAGATGGAGATCTACATTTTGTACCCTCTACAGGCTTTGTTCACATGAGAGAATAGGCAGGAAATTATTTTTGTTCTGGTACAAGCTGTGATTTTTTAGTAATGTTTTGACTTTCTTTCTTTCTTTATCTTCCATACTTACAAAGTTATTTCCTTCAGTGTTTTCACGCTGTATGACTGTCAAAAGGGGTCATGATTTCCTTACTGCCTATTTCTACTTCATGTATTTAATTCACAGAATCTTCAGTGTCTTTCAACACATTTTAATTTAACAATTTATCTGAAGACTGTAACTCTAATAACACATTTACCCATTGTGCTTTTTTGGGGGGACTTATAAATGTAGAACTGAAAATCGTACACCATAGTACTATTTAATTAAATCATGTGAAAATCTCTGCTGAGTAATCCCAAAGAGACAAACACAGCTTGCACTACTCATTTTAGGAGGTCAGTGAAGCTAGTGAAGGGCCTGGAGAATAAATCTTATGAATATGAATAGCGACTGAAGGAGCTGGGACTGTTTAGTTTGAAAAAGAGGAGGCTGAGGGGAGACCTCATTGCTGTCCACAGCTACCTGAAAGGACGTTGTGAAGAGGCTGCAACTGGTCTCTTCTCACAGGTAATTAGTGATAGAACGAGAGGGAATGACCTCAATCCGTGACTGTGTAGGTTTAGAATAGACATTGGGAAAGTTTTTCTTCACAAAAAGAGTGGTCAGGCACTGGAATGGACTGCCCAGAAAGGTGGTTGAGTCACCAACCCTGGATATGTTTAAAAGTCGTTTGGATGTGGTGATTTGGGATATGGTTTAGGGATGAACCTTATAGAGTAGGGTTGTAGGTTGGACTTGGTGACCCTGAGGGGCTTTTCCAACCTGAACTGTTTCTCTGATTTTGTGAAATGCTTATTAAAAATGCCCACACTGGAGATAAATAGGTGATTACCATTTTAGCAGCTTTGCACACACCACAGTACATGTCATGGTTGTTGACTTCTTCAACCTGGAGCCACAACATATGTCTCTGCCCTTCTTGTCCTACCTCAAACATATCCATGTATAATTCACATAGATGCAAATGCCCACATCAAAGAAGCAAGAGGAAGAAGTTACTGGAAGCAGAAATCCTGCCTTTGGCAGCAGTACAGAGTCAAGTCAAACAAAGTGCCTCTGTGATTGTGGCAGTATTCCATGTTGGTGATAAAATTCTATAGATGGCATAATTTGTTCAATCTTTCTAAGAAATACAGCTCTAGTACCTGCATATTATACAGCATTTGGTTAACATCTTTGGAAGGACATAATCTGTCAAGTCTTAGTTGTCAAAGAGCTAGACATGAGCCAACAATGTGCACTTGCAGCTCAGGGGACCAATTGCATCCTGGGCTACATCAAAAGATGCATGGCCAGCAGGTCAAGAGATGTGGTTTTGCCACTCTGCTCTGGCAAGGCCTCACCTGGAGTATTGTGTCCAGCTCTGTGGCCCCAGCACAAGAGAACCATGGACCTGCTAGAGAGGGTCCAGAGTAGGGCTGGAGCACCTCTACTGTGAAGACAGGCTGAAGGAATTTGGGCTCTTTGTACTGGAGAAAAGAAGGTGGTGGTGGGGGAAGACCTTATTGCCACATTTTGATATCCTAAAGGGACCAACAGGATGGCTGGGGAAGGACTGTTTGGAAAGGCTTGTCATGATAGGATGAGGGCCAGTGGTTTGAAGCTGGAGCAGGGTAGATTTTGGTTGGACATAAGGAAAAAGTTCTTTACAATGAGAGTGATAAAATACTTGAATAATAGGCTGCCCTCGGATGTGACTGAGGTCCCATCACTGGAGACATTCAAGATCAGACTTGATGTGGCCCTGGGCAGCCTGATCTGTTTGGAGGTGTCTGTGTTCACTGCAGAGGGCTTGAACAAGATAGCATTTGAGAGTCCCTTCCAGCCCAATATAATCCGTGAACCTCTGACTTGTCCTAGTCCTTTGCAGTTCCAGATGGCATAAAGACCCTTGGTCATCCTCTCACTTTGTTTAGATCTGTTTGCTTGAATGTCTTTAATTATGATTGTGTAAGCAAAACGTATCTGTTGCAACTGACTAGCTGATGAGCAGAATGAGACAAACCAACTCTGACCAGACTAAAACTTCGACTGTCTAGTACAGTGACAAATGTCCCACCAGTAACTCCCTTCATCCTCATTCAATTAAGAGGACTTATCTGTACACAGGGCAAATCCTGTTTTGCTGGAAGCCTACAGGAGCAGTCATGAAGATCACCAGTTCATAAATTCCTCATTTGTTAATATTATGAAAGTCTCATTCCTTCTTCAAACTCTGATGTGATTTATCACTCTTCTGCTCCTCTGTTTCAGAAACCTGCAGCAGAAAATCCACCATGCTGCATCCTAACAATAGTGTTAGAAAAAATGTGATATATTCTTACTGCCTAGGGATTTCTACGACATTTCTGAAAGGTCTCTTAAAAGTCTTTGTGCTGGTTTGAGGCTAATTAGAATATTTTAATAGAGAAAATTACACTATAGGCTGTGAAAGGAAAACATAGAATCATAGAATGGTAAGGTTGGAAGGGACCTCAAAGATCATCTAGTTCCAACTCCCTGCCATAGGCAGGAACACCTCCCACTAGTACAGGTCACTCAAGGCCTTGTCCAGTCTGGCCTTCAACACCTCCAGGGAGGGAACAGCCACAACCTCCCTGGGCAACCTGTTCCAGTGTCTCACCACCCTCACTGGAAAGAACTTCCTCCTAACATCCAGTCTAAATCTCCCCTCTGCCAGTCTAAANTCATCATGCAGATGATTTTTGAACAGAGCTTCCATTAGCATAATAATGTCTAAAAGCAACTACTTATCCTCTGCTTTTTAGTTAGATTTTTATTTATACAAATGCATCTGGATGTGATGGGAATGACCACTGTCTCAAGTTGTACATGCAGGCCAGTGAACCTGAAACTGAGCCTCATGCCTGAAGATATTCAAGGTCAGGTTCAACAAGACACCCTGATCTAGCAGAGGATGTCCCCATTCATGGCAGGGGGATTGGTCTAGACAACCTTTGGAGGTCCCTTCCAACCCAAACTATTCCATAATTCCATGATTCTATGATCTTTACAGGACATTGCCAGTAAAACATCTGCTAAGCCATTTTAAGTCACTTCATTTTGCAGCCAATTGCTTTATCTGATTTACATCAGCGGCTTCTCCTTGTAGTGATTCCATTTTGTGCAGGCACAGCTGTGCAGCAACATCAAAGGTCTGCCATCACTTGCTTTCTCTAGCTGCAAAGATTCCTTCTCTACAGGCCAGGCCCACCACCTGCTGTACTCATCTTCCTCCCTTGCATTAGTCTTGCAACAGCAGTCTGGTACTGAACACAAAGCTGAAGGAGTGTGGCTGGGTGAAATTGTGGGCCTCTGGTAAGCAAATAACCAAAATAATTCTCAGGAACTTTTTAATCTGAACAGATTCCTGTTCTTCACATGCTTTCACGTCTACCAAAACAGTTGGCCTCATACCTCTGGTGAATTTGCTCAATCCCAACCTGTAACTGTCATTTACTAGGCCATTTTACCTAATGGAATTTCAATAAGCAAGTGAACTGACTGTGGCAGCTGCTTGATGAACTCCAAGATCACAGTAGCTTTTACTTTCGGCTTTCTATTGGCACTTGGTGCTAATCAGACTCTTCCCATGTTCTGACCTCCTGCCCTTCACCAGCATAAGTGCAGTTTCCTCAGCCTCTCTCAGAACAAATCTGAAGTTTTGAAATCGATTGCTAGTTGTCTTAGAAAGTTAAATGACTTAAATTAAGGGACAAACTGGAAGTACTGTCTTGTTAGATGTTAAATCTCATTTTCCTTGACTGCTTGTAAAGAGTCACGCCTCTATAGTTATTTCTCTGATGCATTGTGATTTCTGAGTGTTTTCTGTTGCTAACGGTGGAGGAACTTGTTCTTTTGGATATAGGTCAAATTTATTTCTAACCTTCAGGAAATCCAGAAATGTAATACAAGATTACTTAAATTAGAGGGACAGATGTTAGGCTTTGAAGGTTTTGTTTTTGTTATCTTGACAATTAAATATTGACAGTTCCAGAATATATAAACTCTAATTTTATATCTTGCTTTTTTTGTTGTTGTTATTGTTTCTTATTGTGTATTTAAACGATGAAACATTCTGATTTTAGGATTTATTTTAGTTTAATTTTTTTTTTTTTTAAAAAGAAATTTCTTGATCAACTGGCAGCTGTGGTTCAACAGCATAACATGCAAGTATAAATAGAACGCAAGCTGTCCATTTATCTCAGTCCTGATCTACTTATATTCATCTGATGCTTATTACAGTCACAGTTCGTCTCTGAGCAGATACATCCAGTTAGGATTAAGCTTGGACAACTAACCTAATTCGCTCTTGTAATGTAATTCAGTGTAGATTTCTCATGAAGCTAAATAATTCTCATTAACTCCTAACCTTTAATAAATCAATATCAAAATATTTGGAATATTTAGCAATGTCTGTGTTCTTGGGAGATACTGAATTTGTTTGTAATAGTTGTTAGGTTTGCCGGGCTGTATCTCCATTCATATCTATTTCTGAGATTTCTCCCCACTGCAACTTCTCCTTATATGTAGTATTATTTTATGAAAGGTAATTTTAATTCACAGATTACACAATGGGATCCCTTTCTAAACTTGTTATTACAGAGAACGTTCTGTTAGTAGTATCTTGAAAGTGAAACATATAAGGACATCTACACAATTCTAACAAGCATGAAAGTAATACAGGCAGAAGATTGTACCTGAACTTTAATCTAAATTGAAAAAGGAAGATTTGCTCTTGTATTTCAAGAATACTAGTATATTCAAGGCATAATAGTTTATTTCTAGGGTTTTATGACAGAGGGTTTTTTTCTCAGCATTTTGCCTCTCAACGAGCCTTCTGGAATTTGCAGATGTAAAAACATCAAGTTCTGTGTCTTTAATGTTTCAACCAAACTTTTTTTTTTTTTTCATTTAAAGTCAGCCTCTAGAGCTGACTTTTTACTGGTTTACCCTAATGACTAGGCTCTAGAGCAGGTTAATCTTTGTCTACTCATTTTTTATTTTAAAAATCAACATGAACAACTTGCCATAATGGAGTGTTTACGTAGGGTTGTAAGAAAGCTCAGGGCTAATTATAACAACCATTAGTGCTACCTCGTTAGGGTATATGCGAGTTCAACTCTGAAACATATTTCAGATTAGAAGTAACTTTTGTATTATAATTTTAATGTGTGCAAAATTACAAGTTTGTTCAATATGGTAGCATGAATCCAGTTTGTTTGCCCTGCTGTTCTCAATGAAATAAATGTGTGCAGAGGTAATGGATGAAGCATACTTTAAACAGAAATATCTAAACAATTTTACTTCTCTTCATCCTCGTTTAACTTCCACTGTTTATTGCACAGGTGCTGATTCTGAAAGATACACATGGCAGTTGCACCTTTAAAAAAAAAAAATAGTTTGTATGTACCCTTATGTCTGGTTTGTAGAAACCATTCCAAAACTCATTAATTTCTGCCTATTTGTATGTTAGATGCAATTCCCCATATAATTTTCACTGTCTTTTGGATTGTTCATGCTAGATATGTCCTACAGTCGTCTGGGTTGTGATGGCACTCCTTATACTGAAAATTCTCTGTAGAAGCTCATCTCTGCTGGGACTCCAGGGAAAACGACTGGATGAGCAGTAGATGCAGAGCTCAAGGGTGGACTCCTGTGCGCGGTGGGATCTTAAGTGCCAGGCATGAGAGGTGCCATGTTTTCAGGTCTGTGAGAAGCACTCCTTTCCCTGAAAAATGAGATCTACGATTAAGGAGAAGCAGCAGTGCTGGTGGCAGTGGTATTATCAGCAATATGAATATTAACTTGTGTTGAGAAGGGCAAGAAGTACAGAAGAAATGCTGGAACACTGTTGATTCTGCTACCAGAACCTGTTACACTGCAGTGAGGAGGGATACATGGCCCTGTAACATGAACTTTTCAGTATTTCATTGAATACGAGGATGTAAGGAAGGGCCTGTAAATAACTGTTAGGGTTTGGAGGAAAAATCACAGTAGGATATTTGAGATGTTCCATAAAGATAAGACTCTGTACAAACTCAAATATGAAAGGAACAGTGAGAACACCCAGCAATGATGAAAATTATGGCATTTTAATTTGTTTCCCAATGAAATTTGGAAATGCTGTACTAAAATATTGTGAGAGTCCCCAGTGAAGAAAAGAAGAATGAGAGTGAGTAGAGAGATGTCAGTCAGTGTGTCTGCTTCTGTTGTCAATGTGCAGCATTGTGCTGGCAGTCGGAAACAGAGCTGGAAATGAAGCACGAGAAGGGCAAGCTCTGTTTCATTGCCATGATTTCATTGATTCCATCAGACTGTCTGCAGTAACTTAAAGATAATTGTGGAGGTGTTACCCATTGAATGTTACTGTTTATGCGACATTGAAAGAGATGGATACAGTCTAGTAGATTCTGCCAACTAATACAGAATAAAGGCAGTAACCTTTATACTGCTACATAGTTTGCTAATGCCATACAGAGCACAGGAAAAAAAATCCTTCTAATGGGAGCTTTTGTTGTAGTAATGCCAATGGCAAGAGAAAATATTCAGATTATTTTCCTGGAGATAGAGGCTACTGCTGTTTGGAAAATACTGCATTACACCATCTGTTTCCTTTTGATTGCACACTGCCATAGCCATTGTTGTGATTAATTTCTTTGCTTCTAGGCACGAATTTGAGTGCTTAAAAGAAGATTAGAAGCTTGTTTTGCTGAGAGAAATGTAGCTAATGGCTAGCTTTCAGTAGGATTGTGTGTACTTAACAACTTTACAACTCAAGTTATTGATCTGTGTGTGTTTGATCTATGAGGAAAAGCAATGAGAAAGTCCTTTTGCTTCGATGTAATAATTCTCTACACAAATTTTTGGTGAAGTTCCCACCATGTGCCATTAGTATCACCACACACTCAAAATGCTTCTGAGACAAATTAGCCACTTTTCGTAGTATCATAGAACCATTTATGTTGGAAAAGACCTTTAAGATCATTAAACCCAATCATAAACCTAGCACTGACAAGTCCACCACCAAACCATGTCACTAAGCACCACATCTACATTGACAAGACTTTACTGCTTCTCTGGGCAACCTGTTTGAATTCATAACTGCTTTGGTGAAGATTTTTTTTCTAAGTTGTAATGGAACCTCCCCTGGTGCAACTTGGGGTCATTTCTTCTTGTCCTGACTACTTTTTTTACCTAGCTGTTGGCTTGGCTGCTTGGAGATGTGTAGTTTCATCAGTGTCTCATTCAATTGTCAGACCAGATCCTTTGGTCATGAGCTTGGTGTACCCCAAAAGCCCCAAAGAAGTAGTAGCCTGCCAGGAAAAAGGAAAGCCCTGATGGTTGGTAATCTGTCGCAACCATCTCCTCTGCATTTGGTGCCTCCACTGGGAGACTCAGCCACAAGAAGCAGATTGCAGTGTTGCCTCTGTGGATGCTAATATTCCCCTGATTCTGACCAGAACCACTGCTTAGTGCCTGATAGTGACAAGCAGCACAAGAAAATAGGGACTTTTGTTTAACACGTGGATGCTGTGCCTTACTTCAGTTCTGCTTTCTTTTGAACCTTGAGTATTTGATGCAGTGGGGATATATATCATGGTGGTTTTCCATCACTAAGATGTTCCCATCCATCTTTTTAATTCCTGTATTCCTTAAATAAACTGGATAGGCTTTGATGAGTAACACAGCTGCAGTATGCAGTAGTGCATCTGCTTAGTATAATGAATCTGGAAAGCAAGTGATAGTTGCTTGAAATGAGTAAGTTCTTATTTATACTTTTCTTAATCATCACATTTCAAGACTGTCACATTTCCATATGATTTTATGTTGGAAGTCAAACATTTTCCAGCTAAAACTGTAGTGATTCTCCTCTGTTAACAAGGTATACTCAAATCAGTGTTTAACAACTCATTTAACATTTACTTCAGTGTGAATTAACTAAGAGTTGTCTGTTTGAATTTGCTTTCAATGACATAATATTTCAAAACACATCTGAAAGTCGATGTGCATAATGTTGTATATTGAGGTTGTGGCAGATCTGTGGCCATACAGGACACAGTTAAACAGGATTGAGAGGAAAATGTTGACTGCCAAGTAAAGCAGCATTATCAATTTCCTCTGTCCTGCATTGAAAGAGACAAGGGGAACAGACAGTGTAGGGTTTCCTGATATGTTTTGAGAAAGCCTGGGATTCATTTCCCCTCCCTTCCTTCCTATTAGTTGTTTGTTAACTCCCAGGAAGATTCAGATTTTTTCTTGTGAGACCTCTCTCCTCCGTTCTGGAATCGGGTTTTGCCTTTGGGAGGCTTGGGTTTTGCTTCTGTGCTAATGCAGGGGGAAGAAGAGTAGGTGGATTGATGATGAGAGTCTGACTTAGGGCAGAAAAGTTTCTAATTGACAACGTTGTATTGACAGAAGTATTTTAATTTGCTGACACGAGCGTAGCACTGTCCCGTGAGGAATCCACAGTGCTGCAGACACAGAGGTAGGAAATACATCATGTCAGTGTGAGAATTCTACCCTTGGAGTGCTGAGTTACAAACTTATGAGCAAGACCATGAAGTTATAAGAAAGACCTTCAACTTGCCCTTCTTCAGGAGAAACCTCAGATGACTCTTCGGGACGACTGAACATCTGTCATGTTAAGGAGAAGGACACAAAGACAGAGGTGATAGCACCAGCTACTTGGGATGAGCGGCTGCTTTGGATCTCTCTGCATGGCTGGAGCACACTAACAAACTGGATACTTTGTGAGGCTTTCTCTTCATCAGAAACAGCACAGAGCTGTTAGTTTGCCTACTGTTGTTTTGGATGAAACACTGTGAACCAGACAGTTTCATTTCTGAAGGGGTGGGGGGGTGGAAATTTAATCTACTAGTCTGACCTGCCTGTGTGAGAAGCTGTGCCTCCTTTATTCATACTAGACACGCTGAAGACTCTGTCAAGATATCCAGTCTGCTCAGTGCAGCATACTAGGAACTGAAAAGGTCTCACAACTTCATGCAGAAACTATCTTGACATTTTTAGTCCATAAAGTACAACTGATTTTTTTTTTTAAATTGTACTAAATTGATTTCTGAGGGAAAGTGCTTGCAATACAAATAACTGCACTGCACTCATTTCCAGTTCTTGGAATCTGCATCCTTTTAAAGTCCTTTTGGGAGCAGCATTTGGATTTCATAAAAAAAAAAAAAAAAAAAAAAAACAACCCCAAACCAAAAAACCCCAAACCGTTCCACTGACATTTAAAAACAAAATCTTTCAGCGTGTTAGAAGAGTGTGATTCTGAAGAGCTGATTTTTTATTTCCTTCAGTGAATAACTTGGTGAAGATACATACAGGGATACACACCCATGTCTCAACGCCGCTTTTTAAGGGAAGGACGTGAAAGCCGTTTTAGGATCCTACCAAGGTTCTTTCAAATACTTCATGGCAGACGTCACTCACAAAATAACCCACACCAAATGTGCTCTGGTGAGGTGACCGTATGGGTGATCCTGTAGTGCGATTTGTATCTATATAGAGTGTTGCACTTAGATTTGATCAGCATGTGAGGTGAATATGAGCAGTAAGTAGCCTAGTTTTGCTGTTACTCATTTTGTCAACTGATGATTCCTGCAGGAATGAGTGTTTTTTTCTCCAAGTTGTATACTCATCTAGAAATACAGCAACACTTACAGTTAAAAAATCTATGCCTTTACTCATACTGGATATTACTCATGCATTGTAATTATTAGATAAAACCAGAACACCTTGTTTTTCCTTACAGTTCCAGGTGTATGATAATACCTAACGAACACAGATTGGAATGCTTTACACCAACCCTCCTTTGATACTTTAGAAGAAATTCACTGAGTGCTGCACTCCTAAAAGATATAACCAATTGCACCAAAAAATTGTTTTTAACTGTACTCAAAAAATCAGGAAGCCTCTGATCTTTACATGTAATGTATTAAATTTGGGATTTACTCAATCTTGAAGTCTGTGTTTCATACAGTATAGGTTCATGTGACTGATAATTATATAATCTGTTTAGCAAAGCTACGTTTTGTTGGTTTTCTTCCTTTGAAATAGGTTAACCTTGACTGACTGAGATAAGGTGAAGCAGATTTTTCAATAATTAATTCTTTCTTGGTTTTATATGCATAGTGACCTGATGTAGCGAGAAAAAAAAACCCACCACATTTTTTCTTGTTTCTCTTTAAATTTATTTGGAGCATATGAAATTGGATCAACATGAAGTAAGCTACATTTTTAGGAAAATGTAAAATTCTCAAAGCCTTTCTATAGTCCTTTCTTTAATGTTAACACTCTTAGGAAAAAATAGTAGGGAAAAAAAGCCTTCTGCTGGTCCCTTTTGCTCATGCCTTCTCTGTTGTGTTCACTGTCATCTATTTTGCTTGGAATTAATATTGTAAGGATTTTTTGGATAATTTTTTTTAAAGGTTTTTTTTGTTTGTTTGTTTGTTTGTTTTAAAGATTTCACCTTTCTTGACTTATCATTTCTGAGCATTCATGAGGCCACAGTTTGGTAGCTTTAGGAGTGCCAGCTAATAAATAAACAAGATTTAACAATTAATTCTATTCAACTCAGTCTAGAAAAAAGCTCTATGTTAATTGTTGTTAATGACAGTGAAGTCAGGAAAAAATTAACTCTTTTAACACACGGGAAGAAGTCTTACAAAGCAAATCAAAACAAAGCCTCCTCAAATTTCAGTCTTACCTTCATGTAGGATTTAACCATCATTTGGTACTAACCGCACTTGCACCGATTCATTATAACATTTATGTACTTAGGAGTTTCAGGCACCTGCCAGCTGTTCATGAATTGTTTGAAGCTCATTCAAAGCAGCCTGCATAGGGTAAACCCACACATTTAATATACTGAATACATTCTAATGTAAGCACTTTTCTTCATTTTAGCCCGATTTCCTGCAGACTCAGATCCTTAATATAAATCTTGTAATGATCTAAAATCATCTCTTACTTACAGGTTCCTTTCACCACTATATATAGGTGTGTGTAGCCAGAGAATTGTGTATTTCAGTAGGAAGCTGTCTGTCTTCTCTCCCACCCATCTTTATTATTATTCCAAAGCTTCTTTTGATTGTGTTGCAGCCTTTTATGTTTG
Organism: Eubucco bourcierii; assembly: GCA_013396675.1. Lineage (NCBI taxonomy): Eukaryota > Metazoa > Chordata > Aves > Piciformes > Ramphastidae > Eubucco > Eubucco bourcierii. The sequence continues at coordinate 36,810 of VWZE01002404.1, forward strand.
ATGTCTTGAAGTATGCAAAAATTCTGTTTCCTTTCCTTCCTGTTACCCATTTTATGTTGACAGCAGGAAAGTAATTACAGGCTTCTGATGTTAACCTTATATACCCAGTAAGAATTATTCCATTGTTTTGGTGAAAGCCATTTTATGGCCTTCTGGACTGATAAGACTTTTTCTGCCTTCCTGGCGGCAAACCTCAGTGGCACTCTGAGACCAAATGTTAAAAGATCAAGACAAATGTTAGAAGGGTTTAGACCCTTGGAAGAAGTGAGGTACTACAGCCTGGGAACATGACTGTCCTGTAGCTATGCTGGGTAAAATTCCAGTCTCAGGAACTATGTATGTCCCAAGTAAGTGTGTTTGTAATTGTGTGAATCCCATGACGCATGCATTTCTCTTCTCCTTGTGACAGAATTAAGCAACTCTGTCATGTTGTCCCAGGTCTCACAGAGCTTTGTTCTCTCTTCATTAGCATCTCTGGAAACTGTCAAAAGAAGCTTTGCTTACTGTCGCTTCATCTTTTCTCCGCATCTTAAAATCTTTACTATACAATATATAAATTTTTACATGAACAATACATGTCCTACGTCATATATTGATTTTGTATTGCTTTATTTACCTTAATAGGTAAATTTACCTTAACAGGTAAATAAAGCTGGGCTAGCTTCCAGAGTCTTCATGATTGATCAAGTCTGTCTCTGTTTTATTTTACTTTTAACAAAGCAGATTTTTATTTACTTACTGCTTGTGGACAGTTGGATTTGTCCTCCTTGGCCTAATCCTCATTGCACTGCTCTTTGCAGGCATCTTTTGCCTTTATCCCTTCACCTTGTTGAGCTGTGGCTCTGGTTACACTCGCTCATTAGATTGCAGAGCAGTTCAAAGGTACTGTGCGGTCTGAGCCTCCTGGTTTGGGAGACAGGGCCCAGGCTAGCACAGCCAGGCTTGTGTGAGACAGCATTGTGATTTCTGCATCCATCCCCGACTGTACATCTTCTGTGTGCATGTGCATCTCCAACTGCAGGCAGGTAAGATGGCAGTTGTAGAGTTTGTGGAGGGTTTCAGCTCTGGAAAGCTATGGTTCAAGTGGTCTTCTGTGGGGACATTCATCTGCCATCATCAGGGGACATTTTCCAGGGTGCTGAACCTGATGTGCCCCTTTGTGATGAGTTTCCTGGCGTAGTGCTCACAGACCATCCTTTGAAATTCTCCCTTGTCGCTTTCTCTGAGCAAATGGTAACAGTAGGTTGTCTTGAGCTGAGTGCTGTGAGACAGGTCTGGCAATTGGAGCCTCCAGAGACTTTTGTCTTCAGTCTGTGCTGCACTTAGTATGGATGGGGAGTACCTCTGGAGGCATCCTGTAGTCTGCATCTCTTCACGCTGGATTCAGGTTGGTTTTCTGATGAAGATAACTGAAACTCTGTGGTGGTTAGCTTTTGTGTTATATGCTCTAGATAAGTAATAAATGGAAGGATGAGGAGACTGTCCCAGGGTCCTTCCAATCCAATTCAAAGAAGTTCCGCAATGAGGTACAATGAGGCAGTGCTATAATGTAGGAGTCTAATACTAGTAGACTCCTGTAGCAAGAGTTAAATGAAGCTTGGTTAGTTCACAGTCTGGGTAATCCACCACAAATAATGAAGAGAAGTCTAGAGGAAGAACACTTCTGCATTTTCCATGTTAGCTGAGGGAATGAAGGGGATACAACTACTGGACTTGTATGAGTATTTCTGTTGAATATTGGGCATTCCTCTACAGGGGGAGAGTCTTAGCTTACAGGCTACATAGCAAAATGCATGGATACAGTAAATGTCGGATTGAGCATATATCAGATGAATACATGAATATAGTAGATGTGCTTGCGTATCTGAAGGCTTCAATACAGACAAAGCCTGCTTGGAGCCAATGTAAACACTGAGATTTCTGTCCAGTGTTGAGAAGTCTGCAACCACAACTTTATTAACTGTTAGTCCCCACACTATATAGATGCTGATATGTAAGGCTATATTTACTGATATTTTGCTGGCTGGATAAATGTATTCAGAAGGGATTTATCTGAGATTCGAGGGTTCCACATTTGAGATTTCTATTATCTGTCCTGCTGGAATTGCCCTTGAACATTTCAGAGCAGAAAGTTGAGAAGAGATCTGAATGTGAATACATAGCAGAGGTGATAAACCCCACCAAAATATTAAACCTGTGAGCAGGCAATTCAGTGCAACTCATTCCAGATAATGGCATGAGTATCTGAATGAAAAACAGTTTCGCTTGGCCTTCTGAAAGCCTAACAGGACTGAAAACAGGCTTAGAGCTTCAGCCTGTAGCCTTGGTATCAGACACTGGGTATATCGGCAGTCTGTAAATATTCAGGGTGGAGACATGAGGGGAAACCACTGTAATTAAAGAGATAATTGCAACAACAGTGGCATTGCTGGAAGAAAATATGTTTGTAAAGTCATCTTGTGCCACCTATGACATTTGTGGGACAAAGTTCAGTTAATATGAAAGCTCTTACCTTCTCGGGTTAGTTTGTTCTGAGCAGAAGGAGGGAAAAGTGGATGTTTTTCTTCTCTGAGAATGAATCAGAGAGGAATTTCCATAGCAGAAATGAAGAGCTATTACTTTTTCTCAGAATTATGTTCGTGGCTGGATTCCGTGGCACAGAGTAAGTTGGCTTAACTTTATAGTAACTCCTAGATCTTATAAATATAGACAGACTTGAGTAGATTTCTAAGTCAGGAGTGTGCAACATGTCACTTGGAACTGTGTTCCTGTAAGCACTTTGAGCTCCATGTATGCCAAAACCCCACAAATTTCAAGTCTTAGTACAAATTTTGCTAGCTCATTGATTCTTGAAAATACACTGATCACAGAATGCACATCAGTGGAAAAATCTGAATGGTAGGGGTTTATTTTAAATCTCATTTTCCAGAGGAAGTAAAATATTAGATATTTTAGGATCTAAATTTTCATATAAGGTTTTTATAGAACTTCCTTTCTTTTCTAATAGCACCCCTCAAACTTGTTACCATTTAGTATCTATGGTGTGCTTAAATGATGTGATTTATTTAGCCCAGCCAAGTTACTTAATGAAAAGTGAGCACACTAGCAAAACCGGCTGACGTCCTTCTAAGACTGAAAAGTTCCCAAGCAGTATGTCCGTCGAGAGTGAGTTGCTTCTTCCCTTGGAAGTCAGTTTCAGAGCATCATTGCATAATTTTACATGACAGTTTTTGCTGCTGGAATGTGTTCAATATGTTTTCTGATAAACAGTTTGTTACTGATTAGAGGTACCAGAGACCTCAGGGACACTGGCACATGTTTTTTTTTCCTTCACTTAGGTGCCTGTATTGATTTGTCCTGCAAAACCAAGGGACCCCAGCTTCCTTCTAAAACTTTTTTCCTTTGATTTTTTTTTTTATTTAGTGGTTTGTTGTTAAGTATTTATTCTTTCTGTTACAATGTAAGAGTGAAGGAAATGCATGATTTGAAGAGTGTGTTTTACAATCACATTAAGATGCATGCTGTGTAGAAGGTAGGAATATCTAAAATGAATGACATTTCCAGCAGATTTCTGAAAGGAGTCCTGTGTGCTTTAATTTGAGAGGAAAATGTCTCTTCTCCACCTGTGTGGACAATAATGAAGGAATGTTTACCCTCTGGGATACTGATACACAGGCTACTTTATTTCCCTGGATGCTGATTCCTCCAAGAAAACAAGGGCTTTTAAGAATCATTCCAATTAGAGAGGCATGCCCACAGAATTAGAGGGAATATGGGATCCTGTTTACATGCTTCTGTTTCAACAGATCCACTGACTCTGAAATCATTGATTCTGCTCCCTTACACCTTGAATCTCCCTGTCCAATGCCTATGGTTTTATCTTTGTTCAAGTTTTCTAAGATTTAAGCTGTCTATGAAGTTTGTTTTATTAAAGGAACAGGCATTTTCTAAGGGCTGTTTTTGTGAAACATTGTGTTGCACCTGAATGGAGAAAATGGCCAAAACTGTTGAGTTACTTTAATATACTTATGATTAATCTTAGGGAAACAAAATCTGACTGTGCCTGTAACTCTCTCAAAATGGGGAAAAAATGTCTTCCTGACTGTTAGTGCTCTTTTGAGAGTCCATTTAATTAGAGGTACTACCATATACAGCATTAATACCATAATATGCAGTGAGTTAACAAGAATGTATATTTTTCCTGCTTTCCTGGCCACTGAAGAATATCTGAAAAAACAGTGCACTAGTGAAAAAAAACCTCTGACTTACAGTTTCCCTGATGAATAAACAGAGATGCTTTACTTCAGTAATTTAAAGTAAAAATTACTTGCTGCTCTTGTAGCATGCTTATGGTTTTCCATACGGAGCATTGCCAACACAGAAGTGTTTACTCTCTGGGCAGAACCATTCCTGGAGCCAGGATGTAACTTTATTTACTCCCTTTATCTTCTTAATTGTTCTTTCAAGAAGTTTCCAATCTCATGTGCTGTTGCAATCTGTTCAGTTGTGCTGAAGTCCTGCTTCATAAGACGGCCTGCACTGCTTCCTTTTACTCTGTGTGCTTGTCGTGTTTAACAAAATCCCACACGAGCTGCAGATAAACCTCAAAGGTTAAGCTAACCTGAAAAGGCTGAACATACATGGCCTCGTGCTAAAGCACTCTGTTAGAAGTATCAGAGTTTATTGTATGATCTCCAGCACTTCCTGATTGAAGCTGGCTCTTGTACTTACTTATTTTATCTTATTTCAAACCAGGAAGCAACAACCAAGGCAACTGCTATGTGTTTCATTTCTTGCTCAGTGATCTTAATAAAAACCAAAGCGATTCTGGTTTACTCAGTGGTTAATCAAGTCTCACATACAACTTCTGTTCCTAGCATTTTGAATCAAACATTGCACGAAATCTCCCTAAATCTTGTTGGTTGGTGTATTTGTCTGGAAATGGACATGGGCTGATGATGGTCTTAGTCTTCACATTTCATATCTGTCATCAGTCTTTGGTGTTTAGTACCTGTCAGCAGTCTTTGGTGTCATTGATGGTGTTTGCCAACTTGGATACAATTCAATGTGAGGGAAACAGGTTGTTGGATGGGTTCAGTCTTTCCTTTTGGAGCAACATACAAGAATTGAAATACCCTACAGGAAACTTCTACAGGGGCTTCTTCTTATCCCTTCTTATTTGCAGGTGGAAAAAATCTTGACATTTTCCCACTTGCACTTCCATGCAGTGAGTCTCACTCCCATCAAATTATTTTATTCAGATTTATACTTATTTCTCCTTGCAAAATTCCTAGTAAATTCTGGAATTTGGTAGATAGGGGCCTCAAAAAGGTGAATCCATGAACCAAGTTAGTATGGGACCTTGAAGGGTTCAGTGGTAGTTGCTTGCAGTTGTCTTTTTAATAAGTTTTGTCCACTTAGCAAACATGTTGTTTGGGCAATTGATAGAGAATGTAGGTTCAGATGTGAATGGTTAATCAAGAATCATGGAATCATAGAACTGGCCTGGGTTGGAAGTGACCTCTCAAAGGTTATCTAGTTCAACCCCTTTTAAAATTTGTGATTAGTACAGTTCTGGTTACTATTTATCTTAGAGTTGTGATTTGTGAATTGCCTACAGTAATTTTAATCTGGATGGGGTTGTATTCTGAAAATCGTTAGGAGTTTTAGATGGACAGTCTTAAAATAGATCTTTAGTTGCATTAATCATGAGTAATTCTTTAAATGCTTGCATCTTTTGATTTACTTCTCTGAGAAATCACTTTAGAAGCCTCCACAGTGTGTGACACATGGTTTACATGAATATACATCAGAGGGCTAGTTGAAGAATTGTTTATATATGTCCTTTGGGGAAGGAGTTACTTGCTTTTCAAGATTTTACTTGAAGGAAAGATGCAATCTTTATTTCCCTCTTTTTTTTCCTAGGCAAAAGTCATAAGCTTTCATGAAACACAAGCAACTTGTTTCATGCAGTGTCTGCAGAGCAGAATTACTCTTTAATTCCTAAGACTTCATGTTAAAAAAAAAAAAAAAGGCATTTTCTCAGTTTTAGCCAAGCACTTCTATTATCCTTCACCTATTTGGTCAGTTACAAAACACTATATGAAAAAAATGGATAGGGTTCAGTAGGTCTTTGAGGTCTTTGAGGAGAGTTAACATGTGAAATGAAGAATCCAAGATACTGCCTTTATCCTTTTACATTAGAGAAGCTTTACCTTTCTGATACTGTGTATTACCACTGGGTTTTTGAAACAGAAACTCAAAATGTGTCCTTCTTGGGAGTCTAAAAAGACAGCTCTCCTTCAACTTATTTTCAAACTCTCTAGCTTCTACCATCTAAAGCTCTAGAATACCAATAGTGTGTTCATACATTATAACTGAACTGTGCATGTGGGCCATAGATAATGTTTTGCTGTCTTTCTCTGTGTCGTCTACCATGATGGCTGCCAAAAAATTGCTTAAGGACTTCAGGTGTAAGTATAGGTAGTGTCTATTATCTTCCTTGGTGTAAACTTTTCCCCTTTTAGTTGATAGCATTTGACCTTGGTTCTTTGTCTGATATTTTTTCTGACTTCCAGCTATTGAAAATTATGTTCTTTGTCTGCAAGGTAACTTGTAATAATATTTTTTGCAGATGTTCTGATGTAACTTTATATATAGTTATTTTAGGGATAGATTCCTTTAAGGGGGGAAAAAAAAAGCTACTGAGTTTTTTTCAGTGATTTCCTGTGTCCTTGCTTGTTCTATATAAGTGTCATTGCTTTGCAAGTACAGTTTTTGCACTCCCCAAAAATACCCTTCTGGGAATGTGAGATGTGCTACCCTCAACTGCAGTGGCATCCTTAAGCAAGGAGATGATCTGCTTATATTCCATGAGCAATCCTGGTCTGGTTAGCATGTCCAAAGCACAAGTAGTATGCACCTGCAGTACTGACTTTTAGTATTAGAGCTTAAAAACATAAGAGCTGTCCTAGTGGTCCTGAACAAAGCCTTGTTTCCTTGCCAAAGGAAGGACTTTGGGGTTTGGCCCAGGTCATGGAATTTCTTTCTATATTAAATTGTCTAAGTACAGATCAGACTGTATGGAGAGAACTTCAGTCGTGTTGGAAAACTTTCTAATGAATCTTACCATTTTGAGATGTTAGGAGATTGTTCTGAGGATCATGCCCTTGGACTCAGATCTTTCTCCCTGCAGATGCCTAAGCCAGTGTTTGGCAGCATATCCAGTTTACTACCTGAACAACTGGAATTTGTCTGTGGATTGGAGGATAAAGCTCACGCAGTCACAAGATTTGTGGATCCTCCACCCAATATTTTCCATTCTGGCATGCTTCCAGTATGGAAAAGAGAAAAGGTATTCCCAGGCTCGTTTTATCAGATGGGTTTTCAGCCATTGGACTGATTTAAGGTTACCTCAGTTTAGCCCCCTTCAGTGTTACAATGTTACCCAGCACATTGGGAACAAGGAGTAATAACAACTGTTTTCCACATTAGATTGCTTCCTTCTTTCAGTTATGAAAACCTATTCTTGTTTACATTTAAATAATGAGAATGCTCTGTCCCCTCTCTCCCTGTCCAAGCAAGTGCCAACCTCAAACCCTCCCAGTCCATGGGATTTTTATGCATGCTCTGCAATACAGTTGTGCGATGCTTCCCTGAAGTCCTCTACAAACAATGGGCTTGTTCACTCTTGAATACTTGAAATTTTTAAAAAACATTTTCTCTATGTGACTATGTTTATTTTAGAAAATAAAAAAAACAAACCAGAGGTTGCTCTTGGTACCTGCAAACAGCATCAGCACTTCAGAGACAGAAGGGATGTTTTAGAACACAATACCAACAGGGAGGGAAGGCAAAGTATTCCAAAACAATACTATCAGAACAGAGAAAATGTGATGTGATGGTAGGCTTTGAGTTAGTTTGCCAAATTGGAGAGCACACCAGGAATGCACTAATTAACTCCTAATCTTTGCTATTGCATGGGAAGCAGTAACTTCAGTGAAACTGCTGCAGACGAGAGCCAGCTTACATTAGGTCTGAGTGCCTTTCTCAGTGTTTTGGCTGCAGCAGAAACCTTGGTTGGGAGTTTATAAATCTGAAGACCTGTTTGCAAAAGGGAGTATTTCCTTGAGCTCTTCGTCAGCTAAGTGCTAGTGGCTGCACCTGTGAATCTTTAAACGCCTGTGAATCCACACAGATGGGCTGTCTGAAGCTAAGTACTGGTCAGCTGCCAAGAGATGCCAGATGGGTACGTGCTGTTTTTTTAGGCAAGCTGATGATAGAGCTCTGAGTCTTTTCCTTCCACTCAGGTACAGTGAGTCTATTCCTTCTTGCCTGAAGAGGAAAACATGAAACAAGCTCAGTGAAGTCATGGGTTTTTTTTTTTTTGGTTTGTGGAGATTTAATATATTTGTATGCTCTTACTTATTTGTAGCCAGACTGCTGTTTCTTTCATTAGCTATTAAAGTAGGGAGATTAAAAAATTGTGGATTGTGTATTGAGGTATTTTTGTTTGTTTGTTTGTTTGTTTGTTTCTGCTCTGACGAATTCTATGTAGCTAACAGTAGGGACCTGAATGCATCTTATATGTAAACTGCATCAAATTTGTTCATAGTGTGTGAAAAGAAATTCTAGTGAAGCGAAAAATCCCTGACTGCTATTGAAAAAATGAGAATTCCAGTGAAAAATTAAAAACTTGGGGACCCCTTAAACCTTACTTTCCCAAGTGCTCTGAAGAAGTCTGTACAAGATACTTTTTAAACAATAATCTCATTTCTTCCCCTGAAGTTTCCCTCCAAAATGTAACACAGGAAATGAAGACTCATTGGGTTATTGGGATACTTTTAGTGTTACTGGCTGTTGTTCTCTTTGACCAGTATAATTCTGTGCTTATCCTTTGAACTAAGCAGGCATCTGTATTTGTTATGCTATGTGTTGTGCATTTGGTGTCCTAAAAATGGAGGAAGGGATGTGTTCAGCATTGACTAAAGTGCTGTAACATGGGGTTCAGACCAGCAATAGTCATAGGGTATTCCGTGAGTAAGGGGAGAGGGAGGCTTTTAGCAAAGGCCGTAAAATCTGTCCTGTTAAAAAGTCACCCTTAAATGCAGGATGAGACCTAATTGAAGAGGCCTCATTTGCTGCCACCATACTTCAGGGAACTACAAAATGCTCTCACCTTTGATCCACATGCTCTCTGCTTTTCTGCTTAGTGCAAATACAAGCGTAGGGGCTCAGTTAAAATTACACGGAACTAATCAAGTACACAGTAAGGCAGGAGCTGGTAGGAACTAAATGCTTTTTTTTTTTTTTTTTTGCAGAGGCAACAAGAGGAAGAGTAGAAAGAATGGTTAGGGGTTGTTTCTGTGGTGTCTCTTCCTCTTGTGAGATTCATGGGCATTAGTTCAGCTGCTGCACGTGTCAGAACAAGCGGAATTTGCTCTTTGGCCCTCATTTCATCCTTCTTTACATCTTTGTTCTCCTTATGGAAAGGAGAAGAAACAAAAAACTGTTTCAAAAGCTTTTTGGTGGTAAGGTGTTAACCCAGGGCTGTGAAGTGGGGGAACTCAGGAGGTTTTGCTTTCTGTTCAAAATCCTAATAGGTGGAGATTTAGGTTATGGATGCAATGGGTTTATAAGTTTTTATAGGTCTTTCCTCTTTGTTAGCTGAAAGTGTGCATGACTGTCTCTCTCACATGGCTGGTGCATTTATTTTTGTTACTGCTCATGCCACTACAGTGTTAAGGATTTTGAGGCATGTTGAACAACCCTACCTTCTGAAGTTAGAGACTAATGCTAATAAACCGCCCCTGGCAGAGGAGTGGTTTTGTTGTTTGAATCCATAGCTTTGCCTGAGTTGTCACACCTAGACCAAAAGTAAATACAGTAACAGGGCAAGCAACAATATTTAATGTGGAAAATGAAGGTAATGCTGCTGTTAAAAACCCTGGGCTCCATGCTGCTGTCCTGAACTGGCCAGGAAGCATCCTAGGAAACGAAAAGAAAGAAAATGTCTGTTGCTTTAGGTTGATTAAAATCTCAGGGACTGGCTGCTTTTTCAATCAGGTAAGGCTATAGATTTCCTGTTTGCTTCCTGGGGACTGGAAACAGGACATAGTTACAGCTGCTGTACTGCAGTTGTTTATGGATGTTACAATAACTTTTTGCAGGATTAGATTTTATTTTATTTTTTAAAAGAAGTGTTTTGTTAAAGAAGTGTTTTGCCTTATTTTTAATGATACAATAATGTTTTCTTAAAACCCTTGCATCTACAAAGTAAAAAGGTCAGGTGTGATTGTATGCCATATCTTTCCACAGAGAGCAACCAACATGAGCTTTGTCTTTTCTGCATTGACTACATTTAACCAAGAAGATCACACTGCTAAGCACAAGGGCTAAGATATTTTGTTCACTCATTGCAATGAGATTTTATTTCTTGGAAGAAAGTAAATTTCTGTCAGGAACCTGAAGCAGTTCTCTAGGCTGACTCTCCAGAAGAAGATAGTCTAAGTGTGTCTTCTGTTCTTTTTGATTGGTAGAAGATGAGCCTCTTTTCTTGAGGAAAGTGTGGAGCTTGTTCAAGCCCAGCAGAGTGAAAGCATTAGCAATGGGAGAAATTGAGATACTATTAAGTGAACCTGTAAGTGAAGGGAATTTGAGGATTGCTTACTTGCTTTTTTTTCCCACCGCACTTTCCTGTATGTGTGGTCTTGGTGGTTACACAGCCACAGGCAGCTTGCTGCAGTGTGCATGAGTTTGCCACAAAAATTCCAAATCATGAGTCAAACTCAAAACTAGCTTGAGAAGACAGTGTTTTTTATCAGGTTTACCAAATCCTGTTATGTGGATTTGACGAATTTTGAATGTAACCTCACAGGAATATGGGTCAGGTTTTTGCAGTGTAAATAAGACTTAAGGTGGATGGCCAGCTCTGAAGAATTTTACCTGTACTAACTAATCTAAAATAACTGAGATGGTCTAGCAGCAAGATCTTTTTATTTGTAGCTATCAATGCTAGTCCAGTACTAAAATATTGTAACTGACTTGTCCGTAGCCACCCTAACTGATGGAATTGGTGTTTTGTTTCTTTATTTTATCTCGGAGCAAAAACAGATTTCTCTTCTTTGTTTTGTTTGCTCTTTCAGGATTTTGGGGAATTATGATTTCTTATAAAATGTTTTGGGTTCTTTTCTTTCTTCTTTTCCTTCCTTTGTAGAAAATAAGATAAAATTGTAGCCTTTATCCCTGTTCATCAATGTCACAGGAGCGTCTGTTTATTTGTTGTGGGTTTTTTTAACCAATTCTCCCATAGTTTTTGACATGAAAGGTTTTGGGCTTCCTCAGTATCTAATCTGTAAAAAAATTATTCTGTATACATAAAGAGGGCTTGCTATTGCTGACAAAGTTTTACTTTATGTTTTGAGTACAATTTCTTTTTTTACTAGTTGTGATTATGACACACCTCATTTGTTGTAGTGGTCTCTGTTGATTTTTCCTTGCTTTCTAGAGTAATGTTCTTTTATATTTGTTTATTTATTTATATATTTCAGAATGCAAAATAAACCTATTTTTCCTTTTCTGAGTTAATTCCTGTGCTACTTTCATAACATTTATTCTTATTACTTGCCATTGAGTTCTCCATTCTGCTGCCATTAAACTCCACATCCATTTCTTTTTACCTCCTTCACTTTATCCCACTGCTGCTATAAAGATAAATCTCATCCTCTTGATTTTCCTGAATTTTAGTCCTACTTTCTAGCTAATGTCAGTGCTGATTTGGTTTCCATCTTTAATTACAGTTTTCAATTCTTAAGAGACTACAGTCTCTTGTCTCCTGAATTTTGAGTGCTACTGCAGGCAACTTCAGTGAAGAGCCAGGAGTCCTTGTTTTCTCACCCCAGTGCAGACTGAGTAGCTACATCTCACTGCAGGCACTGTTGCAGGCACTGCTGCCATTTGTGAAGTTAAAAAGGTCAGACTCATTTCTTTGTTGGGCTTTGCAGCTGTGGACAGATGGATCTGTCACCAAATACCGCAGGACAAAGTGTTTTACCACTAACTCCTGTGTGATTAAATTCAACTTCCAGGAAAGTCCAGATTTTGTGTCTCTTTGAAATGAGAAACCTCAGCAAATCTTGCAGCATGATGGAGAGGCCTGTAGTTAAATACTTGTGAAGGAGGTAGTTTAGACAGGACACATAAATATAAAAATATAACCTGATTAAAATTCAGGTCACAGAACAGAATTTTAAAATTAGAAATAACATGTATCTGTCCAGGCTTCTGTCTTGGTGTTGGGAAGGATCTCGAAGTGTAGTGAGAGAAATGTAATCCTTGATAGGATGAGTGTTACACTTCCCTGAAAATTACTTGGATGTTCTTTTGAATGGTTTTGTTTTACTTCATGGACACTTGGTGTTGTGGAGGGATAATTAATTAATAAGAGATGATTTTTTTAAAAAAAATAGTTTATTAATTTTGTTATTTAGTAGTCTCACCCCTTCCCNCTGATGGACTCAGGAAGCTCATTTCTGCTTATGGCAGAAGGCATTTGGTGAATTGCAGGAGGCTTAATTTAAATATTTACTCAAAAAAATTGTCTCCTGACTCGCAGAGCTAGCTGCAGCTTCACACAGTATACCCCAAACACTTGCAAAGAGTTCTGAAGCTGGTGTCTTCTTAGCCACTGAGGCTTGCGGTTCTTCGCAGGCTTCACAGGGTGCTGGGAAAAGGAGGCAGAAAATCTCTGACCTGGTCCTGATTTCTCTGGATGATTTGTATTCCTTCCAGAGCTCCTCATCTTGGCAGGTGTAGGCAGGGATGTCTTGCAGTGTGCAGTCTCAGCACAATGTCATGCTGGCTATGCAGACGGATTGCATGGAGGCATTTAGAACCTGTTCGTGGTAATATCAAAGCAGGCAGTTTCCAGGCAGTTCAGGATGCAATAAGGCAGAACACTGTCAGAAGCAGAAAGCAAGCACGAATACAGCGTTGTGTTACCTGCTCACCTCTTTTGATCAATATGGCCTGAGACTAATGGGTGTTTGGACACAGAACAGACAATTAGAACGGCAGCTAGCCAAGCTTGACCATAGTAGGTGAAGCCATAGGCTTACTTTACCCAAATTCGGGAAAAACAAAGGCCTTGTATGAGGCAGGCACAAGCCAAATGTGTGTACCTTGTTTACCACAGGATGCAAACTGGAGCAAAACGAGTCTGGGCAAGCCAGAGTCCTCAGACTCAGTGGCTCCAGGTTCTTTGTCCTCTTTCCTGCAGTTGCTTCTCCCCAAAACAGAGAGAGGGAGACCAGAAGAACATACCTGGGCAAGCCAGGGCTTGTTCAGGCCTGTTTTAGCCTACTGAGGCCTACCACAACACCCCAGACAAGGGAAGTGTAATCTTCAAAGCTTTCAAGTTTATTATTGTCTTACAGTGTAAATGTGTTTTCAAGATGTAATTTTTCAGAACCTTTCCTTGTGTGTCTTCCTCACAAAATACTTTTGAAAGATAATTGCAGAGGCTATTAATTGAACAGCATCCTCCACTTTAGTGCTACAGCAATTCTTGGCATTACCAACGTGCTCATTTTAATGGAAAGAGTCTTTCCTCCTGGATGGCAGTTTTTATTGCCTTCTTTTTTTTAAATCCCGAGTTGTCATTACTTTTGCTTGCTTAAATTTAGGTTTGGATGTGACACAAGGACCACTGTTGGTGACTTGCCATGCAAGCTGAAAACTGCCAATTTTATTTCAGAATAGGTTAGTTTTGATGCTGTATGGAGATTTAACAAGCTACTTTGTGTAATGGAGTTACAAAACCCCCAGTTTTTTGCTTGTGTTGTGTGTGTATGTGTTCATAGATTAATTTCAGTGTTTTGCACTCTTTCGATGCAAATCAAATTAAGTTGGCAGTTTTGAATGTATGATGACTTTAAGAAGAATGAAACCTCTTTTTTTTGCATTCATTCTTTGGAAAAAAATATCAGAAAGGTTTAAGAGAAGATGAATAGGGTTTTAGAATAATGTAGTATGCTAAAATAGGTGCAGATGGATGATGCATCAAATTGCTTAATGTCTTCAAAACTCCACTCAATTATAAATCCTATGGTTACAGGTATGAGTTAGGTTTATTTTGCTAGGTTATTTTTAGAGAGAGTATACAGTTACATTATGCTAAAGATGATCCTGTAAGGATAGCTTTTGTCATGTTGAATCCCACAAAATGCCACAGCGTTTTACTGATGTGCTTTTTGCTACTTCATCCCTGAAGGAAAAAAATTAGTTTAATAACTGTACTTTAATGTTGGACTTGCTAAACTTTAATATCCTTTACCATTAATGTTGCCACTCTCAGGCTGCATGCTTGCATGTGCTTTGTTAAGCAGGTATGGTATCATCTATATTCAAGCCACAGTCATAACTTCCTTCTCTGGGTTCATAAAACTAAGGTGACGCAGCCTCTTACCCTCAGCTGACTTGGCATGCATCCTTCAACAGCTTCTTCCACAGGCTTTTTCCTTCACTCTGTGGGCTGGAGTATGTCACTCACAGCCCGTGCTGAGGTGGCAGGGAAGGCTAAATCTGAGCATGGAGCATGAGTGGACTTGAAATGAATTTCCTTGCGTTTATAAACACATAAACGTGTGCCCACACAGATTTTCTCAGGAGGGCTATCACTCCAGTATGTTTCAATAGAGCTTTTATTTGCCCTTAAGTCTTGTTGCTGTCATGTATACCCACATACCACAGGTGTTGTTTTTTTTCCAATTGGATCTCACAAAATCCAGGGAAGGATTTTGTGCTTCAGCTCATTTGTTCTGTCTTGCTGCTGTTCTCTGAAGCACATAGGAAGATCAGGTATAACTGTGGAGCAAACATTTTACACACACACACACACACACACTCCAAAATACAATGCTAAAATAAAAAGGTTACTGGCTGTCTTTTCTCAGGAGAGTGTTTCACAGGAGCTTGTAATGCCTCTAGTGAAATTTTCAGCTTTCTTTGCAGAATGGAACTGATGGGAGGAAATGTCTTTTGCCTGAAATACCACTTAGACACCCAACTGAGGCCAATTTCCTAGAGAGACTGTTTGGGCTCCTGTCCCTCCAGCACAGTGAGAGTAGGCTCCAAGTCTCCTGTACAGTACAGGCTGAATGCACTCTACCATTTGAGGGACTGAGAAACCTGGGGCTGTTTAATCTGGAGAAGGAGATCTTCTCAATGTGTACAAGTATCTGAGGGGTAAGTGTCAAATGGATGGGACCAATCTCTTTTCAATGGTCAGCAGCAATAAGACAGGGAGCAACAGCTACAAATTGGAACATAGAAGGTCTCACCTCAACATGAGGAGAAACCTCTTTACAGTGAAGGTGACAGAGCACTGGAACAGGCTACCCAGAGAGTTTGTGGAGTCTCCTTATCTGGAGGCTTTCAAAACCTACCTGGATGCATTCCTATGCAAACTACCCTAGGGGTCCTGCCTTGGCAGGGGGCTTGGACTCCATGATCTCTGGAGGTCCCTTCCAACCTCTAAGGTTCTGTGATTCTGTGATTTCTTCATGTGCTGTTCAGTCTAAAAACACTTTGTTTCCCAAAAGAGGGAGGTGAATGTGTGTCTGGTTGGTTAATATTGAAGGACAGCAGGGTTGAAACAAACAATGCTGTGTTTTGGTGCACTTAGCTATGATCATTATTAGTATGCCATGAGTTGTACATAGGTATACAATTAGGAATTGTATACCTAACTGTGGGGTTTGGAGATTTAACATCTAGGAAGGAGGCAGCTAAGTGGGAGCCTGGAGGATGGATGTTACAGGTATCTATTGTGCTAATCCAAGAGATTAAATTATTTTTAAACTAGTACTTGGTTTTCACTTGAATGACTTGTTCCACTGTTTGCCTTGCTCTGAAATCTGAGGCCAGAAGGCAGTGGAGAGGTGGTTATCCATACTACTTAGAACTTGAAGGGGTTTCAGAATAGGCGGTGTTGGTTAATGGAGTTAATAGTTCTTTTCTGTCTTGACAATGAGAACAAGCACAGACAATGTGCTGTAGGTGCTTCTTTTTCCTCTCTTACATGCATGGTTTGCAGTTTCATTTCTTAAGGAAGTAGCCAGCTTGTTACATTATCAAGTTCTTGTATCTAAGTGAATGAGTGTAGGGAGGGTGATACCTTTCTGAAAAGGGTGTAGCTCCTCTTTCACTTGCTTTTGACTTCTGAAGTAAGGCCATAAAATTTCCTCTCCCTCTCTTCATGTTTGGAAAACGCTCCTATCCCTGCTTTATCATTGTGTAAAGCTTCAGATAACAAGCACTAGGTGTTCAGTGCTGTATTCCAGGTGACAGCAAACCCTTTGCTACTAAGAACCGTATCTAATCAGCCAAGCATTTTGGTGAGGACTCTCACTAGCAAGTGTTTGAGACTGGGTTGGTGCTGTTAAGTGAGAAATGAATATCAGAGTCTATATTCGCGTATGGTAGGTCATACGGTGTGGGGTTTATAGTTGTTCCAAGAATTCTTCAAGTCATGTTATAGCACAAAGGCTAGAAATAAAATTCTGTGAATTGTCATCTTTGTCTGAGATCAAGGCAAGTTAAGATTCTGATCTAGAAGCACACTTCCACCGAGCCAGTTAGGTGACAGCCTTGGAAAGGAAGGAGTACAGACTTGGAGCTGAGATGTAGATCCTGTTTCTGACTGCAACAGATGCTGTTACCTGATCCAAGAGAGGTCACTTGCTCTGTCTCAGCTTTCACATGTGACAGTTTACATGACTTGTAGGAGTGGTATGAAGACTCATTCACTAATTTTGAACTCTCTTCAAAATTCAACATGCTAGTAAGTATCATATATAAGTAGAACATTTCTAAGGAGATTCATTCCTTTTAAATGTACCTTTAGTTAAACATCTGATATTGCTTAGGGAACTCTTCTATTTTGACGTAGTACAAAATGTAATGAATCCAAAAATGAAATAGCTGAATTTTGACTAAATTACCTCAGTTATATTCCTCAGGTCACATTTTAATGGCATGAACTGAGTAGAGCTGCTTGTATCAGTGGTAGATTTATTATAATAATCAGACTGGTTTGGGATTATCAACAGTTCCTACCCTATGGCAGATGAGTGGTGAGCACAAGAAGTATGGGGCATTTCAGAAAATAACTTCTGGTGTGATCTGTGTTTGTTTATGTTTATGGGATTGGTTGATGTCTGGGAGTTCTGAAACCGAAACGGAGATTTTCTGCATCTGCAAATGGGGTTTTGTGAACAGATGTAACCATCAATCCAAACTTTTTATCCTTATTGTCCACATTCCTTGACCCCTCTTGTTGGGAAAGAGCTCTTGTAACACCATGGAGTGAGGAAAAACAAGCCATTTGTTTTCATATGGTTGCTGCTGTCACTTCTGTTTATTGGTTTCCTCTTTGTATTAGTGAGTCTAGAGTCCTGGTAACTAATCTCAAGTGTATTAATTAACAGGTAGTCCATCACCAAGCAGTTACATTAAAGGATTGAGTAGAGCAAGGTGTCTGAGCTTTCATGTCTGAAGGATCACATGAAATATGCCTCATTTTCTTAGAAATACATTTTATGCATCTTCTACTAATGTGCCTTTGTGAATTGATTCTTTTGGCAGTTCCTGCTCCTTTGGGTAGGCCCCTTCTTAGGTAACAGGTGCTTAATGGGTTTACCACCAAGAAAAACACGCCAATTTGGTTCTGTCAAAGACATGTGGATGAAGATTCCCTCACAGACAGGAAACACTGGATGCATTTCTAGGGAACTTACTACCCAAAGGCTTATTGGAAAATGTCATCTGCATCTTGGGCAGTTAATTTTCCTGTATGGAGTAAAGGCAGGTAGTAGGGAAAAAAAAATTGAGGGTGATGGATTTATTAGATCATCATCTGTTAAAACTAGGGTTCTTAGTGGGAGGTTTGTGACAAGACACACTCAGAATTAATTTTTTAATGCATTCTTACTGTGACAATCTATGAACAGTGCGTGCGTTCACATTTAAAACCAACAGCCTGGATCTAATGCATGGCAGTGCTTTATGCAGGAAGCGAAGTGGTAAGTAACTAGCAACCAGTGAGCCCTTTGGAGGTCCTCTGAGCTTCCTGACAGGCACAGTTGCTCTGCATGTAATTTGAAGAAGGGTATTGTGTCCCCGGTGGCTTGGCTTTGACTGAAAGATGGAGTTTTGCGCTCTCGTTTTGCACAGAAGACGGGCTCACAGATAAATAGGTCACTGTCTGCCCAACTATTTTGCACTTAATCGATTAGAAGCAACATGACCTTAAGCCTGATCTCCTTGCTCTACAAAGATACTGCTGAATTGTGGCTTCTTCTGAAGAAAAGAACAGGTGTGTCTGTTTTTTTCAGATTTTCTTAGCTGATTGCAGGTCAAGCAGGAACTCTTGTCAGCTTACATCCTCCTGAGGAAATGGGATGTGTTTTAGTACAAAGGCAGAAGGCATAGTCTTTTTTGTGTACATTCACATATAATTTATTGTTATGGGTGTGTGTGTTCTGTCCTTGTATAAACTTGCAGTGTAGCCTTTTATTTGCAGATGTATTTCTTGGTAGAGCAGACGTGTCCGCTCAGTGTATTCCCGTGTTTTACATGAAGGGTACTTTGTTTGGGATTCACTCATGCAGTGATTATGGTGATCACAACTGCTGCTAAAGCTGACAAAGAGACTTTGCTGTTGCAGAGAGCAGTCCTGCTGTTCCTGAATTACAGTGGGGCTTAATTTTCAGTTTGTAGCTTTTCATGTAAATATCAAGTCCATCATTTCTCCTGACCTCTGAGGTACTGTAGTTTCTGTCATGGGATATGGTTCCGTATTCCCTTGTTGTCAGTATAGGAGAGTCAATCTAAGATGCATTAATTCTTAAATTCCTTTAGTCAGAGCTTTTCTTTAGAAATCTTGTCTCTGTTAAGATATAATGAAATAGTGGAGATATTATTTGCTGTTAATAGTGCAGCTACAGTCCGTTGCAAGACTGAAAGCGTGTTTTGTGGAACAGGGACAAGCAAAAATTGCTTCCTTATTCTGGTGCTTGAATTCACATTTCCAGTTCTGTTTTCTGCTTTTGGTATGTGTGGCTATTGCAGAGGAGGACCAGAGAAAGAGCACTGAGTCCATGGACTTGTGTCTAACTCTCCAACATTGTGGCTTTTGAAATGTCAAATTTAAATGAAACGGGTATGTAAAGGGTGCATGTTCTAACTAAAGGGTGGATCTTCTTACTAATCTTTAATCAGTATTACTAATTAAATTGTCAACATGTGAGTCTGAGTACTTTGCTTCTCAGTAGTGCTCCCTGTTACTGGGGGTAACACCAAAAGGCATACTGCTTGAGAGGAATGAATGAAAGACGTAAGGAAGGTGAGGCTAGCCAGATGGAAAGGGTAAAAGGATTAATCAGTCTGAGTGACTTTTGGTATTCATGCTTATCCTCAACTGTGCTGAAAGGGGAGGGGTACATTTAGGAGATGGCTGATTATTGTGTGAGACTGTGAATGTCTGTTTCAAACTGCAGAAGCAGGGAGTGTGTTGTGCCAATGTGTATGTACATATACATGTGTATACGTAGCTGTACTAGAACTATTTGTGTAAATGGGCAAGTTTAAAATGGGGTGTGGGAGGGAGGGATGGGAGTTGATAATTTATGTTTAATTATTGAGAAATAAATGAGCAGGGCTGCTTTTGTTAGTGACTACTAAGGCTTGATTTTCACCTGTTGACTTCCATCACTTCTTGTGGGCAAGTTCAGTGTGCCAGAGACCACTTCCCCTCAGAGGATTGTTGAAAGATTTTTGCATTCCAAGTGGATAGGAGGATTGTCCCTTTCCCCAGCGCTGTGCTTTCCTTTTCCTCAACTCTGTGAACATTTCAAAGGAAAACAAGCATTTTCCGTGAGAATTCCTTTGTCAGTCTGTGTCTGGGACTAAAGGTAGGGCAATGGCAAAAAGGGTGAACCAACTGAAAAGAGAACATGGGTTTGGGCTATGGGTACCACACGCAAATCTTTGTTCTGCTTAAAGAGCGCAGATGGACATGAGCAGTGCTGATTCTGATTTTCAGCATCCAAATGGGGATGAAATTGCCTTCTATCTTGTAGGTACATTGCAGGACTGAAATGTTTTGGGCACAATTTGGATGTTGCAGTAATGGAGTTTGAAGCCAATGCTGCCCATTTGTGGCTGTGGATCCTCAGAAGTTAGCAGGCCCTCTCCCAGGGACAGGACCTCATGGAAGTTGTAGGTTTCTTTGTAGACAGGGAAAATATGGAATGAGGATGACTGGAGTCCTAGCAGAGGTCTGTGTGTGCTTGTAATTGAGGGGAGTGTTCTTAAAATCTGTCGGTCTCAGCCTCATTTGCAATCAAGGTGGACTCCATTCAGCTGCTGGAATCAGGTGCAGCACCTGAGGAATTGCATGTCAGGGAACAAATGTTACAGTGGATGGATCACCATCATTTGCTACGTCTTGCCATAAAGATCATGCCAAATCCTTCTCTGAAAGGAGGGAAGCAAGGCAAGTCAGTACCGTGCTTGTTTGCTTATGATACAAGTATGATGTGATCTTCCGAGAGCTATAGTACTGCAGTGGGGAGGAATCTACTACCAGGTAATAGTTCTGCATTTTGAGAAGCTGTAGTTGTTGGCATTGGACTCTTCTGAAGAGTTTTGAATGATTCTCATGAACCATATGACTAGCTGGATTTGTTCAGAAAGCAGATCTACTTACTCCATCAAGAAACTGGGATGATTCCCCTTTCCTTTGGAAAGGCTGCTACCTTACTCTGTTTATTCATTTGGTTGGTTTTCATTTTGTTTTCTGGAAAATTGACATATCATGTAATACACGGCTCTAGAGATGTTATTAACCTGAGATTCAACAAGTGCATTGACTAAGTGATCTCAACCTGTCCTGTATTCATTTTTTAAGTCAAAGCATTGAATTTAGCACACAATTTAGTTTGTGTGTGTTTATTTATTGTGAGGCTGTGATACATACGTTGGAAATTTCTCCTTTCTTTCCAAGGTTGTGAGGTGGGCTTGGGAACTTCTCACCTGCAGAGGGACAGAAAAACTTAAGATGCATGAAACCCCTGGATGTCCTCTAGTCTTGCTTCTTGCTCCAAGCAAGAGTAAATTTAAAGTTAAAACAGGTTTCTCAGAAACTTGTCTATCTGAGTTTTGTATATCTGTGAGGGTGGAGATCATTCAGCCTCACTGGACAGCACTGTTCAGCACTTGACTCTTCTCATGGTGACTTTGTTCCATTGCATTTAATTGGAATTTCCCATGCTGCAGCATCTGACTCTTGCCTCTCCTCTCTTTATTTCAAGTAAAGGCATTCACTCCTTTATGAAAAGTGTTCATGTCCTTTAAAATAAAACACCCTGAGCTTCTACAGAGCACTTGAGTGGTGTTGCTGAAACCTGGCACTGACTGCGACCTATGGTCAGGTTTTTAAAAGTAAATCCCTATCTTAAAACCACAGATATGACAATTTTTGTTCATTTAGCTTTTTCTTGGTTTGTTTCTAACCTTCCATCAGTCTCAAAGGAAGAGTCAATCCAGTGAGGTGAAATAAGACTTCAGATGAGAATGCCTACCACCAGAAAAGTCCAAGGTCAAAGTTTGCTTTTTAGCCTCTTCACTGCATGGGGATGTATGAGAGATACTGCCTCTCATCAGTACTGTGTTAACTTAAAATGTAGGAAACATAAAGGTTTGTGTCCTTTAAATGTTTTTATAGATACTGTATCTCAGGCACTTCTCTAAACATCGGATATTCAAAGTGGTTTTTTTTCGTTTGCATGGCTATTCAGAATGAAACTCTACTACATTTCTGTGCAGAGGACATGAAGCCTTTGCAAACAGGTCAGTTTATCACTGTGCTTTTTAAAGACTCTAGTTTTTGTAAACCTTTTTTCCATTTTGACTCTGCTGCACTTAGTGTTGTTTTCTGGTTTTATCCTTTGTTACGTAACAGAAATTGTGGAGGTTATCTAGTTTAGAATAAGTATTGTATCTATTCATTTCTGAGTTTGAATATGACAAGATTTTGTTGGGTTTAAGTTCTAAGCAAAGATTTTATTTCACTTGAGATGATTTATGGATCATGTCTCAACAAGCAGCAAGTTGGAACTCACTTAATATGCATCTACTTTGTACTTGGCACATGCAACATTGGGAATTTTATATTGGTTCCAGAAAGCTTAATTAACGCCCCAAAAGGCAGATTTTCAAGAGAAAGCTGTCAATCTTTGGACTCACTCTAGTGAAACAACCTCTCAAAATAAAGATAACATCCAGTTAGGCTGTTGCACTTATGGAAAAAGAATTTAATGGAGGGTTTTTTGCAGACAAGACACTGACATAAATCCAGTAAATTATTTCTTCATTTATTTATTTTACACAGTCAGTTTCTATCAAAAATAATTCCTTGCATACAGGGCTAGAGCTTTATTTAGCAGAACTTGATTAGTCATTACAGCCATGTGCCAAATTCTTAGATTGGATAATGAATGGATGTTTAATTTGAGACCTAAAAGAGGTGAAAATGGGAGAGTAATAATGCAAAGGAAGTGAAGCTGTTTCCAAACTTGTAGCATGCTACCTGTGAAATGTTGGCTGTGAGCAGCAGACCTGACTGTCAAAGGACTCTTTAGCTGCCTGTGAGAGATACAGAGGCAAGACATGGTTTGGTATCACCTAAAGCAGTTAATATTAGCAGTGGTTTAGAGAGATGTGTGATAGGCTTCATCTTTTTAATAGCATTGGGCAGTAAGCCCAATGAATACTTTGAGTTGCTTTGTTAACAGCTCTGTCATCTGTCTGGTAAGGTGGAGTAGGCAATTTGGTTATGAACTCAGCAACCTCTTCTTTAAGTCATCTTCAGTCAGATTCCCAAGAAATGGGAAGTTTACAAACAACTGCAGATAAACATGCCTTAGTTGAAAACTAGCACTCCTTCTCATAAGCCACTTAGTGAACACTTGGTTCTTCTTTTTCTTTCATAGCTATGGAATGTTTCACATCCCCTTTCAAAATACTAATTTTTAGATGTACAGTTCTATGGAAATGTGCTTGTATCATTCTACCATAAAATATATTGTTCACTAGAAGTGGTTCTAGCCATCGTCCTTATCCTTGAAATGATAAAAAATCAAAGACTTTTTACCAACCTGAAGCAATAGGGTAAGTACCACTGCTTTTAAAGTGAAAGAGGTTAGGTTTAGAATGGAGATAAGGAAGACTTTTTGGTGGGTTGGTTGGTTTGTTTTAGATGAGGGTGGTAAGGCACTGTTGCCCAGGGAACAGGTTACCCAGGAAAGTTGTGGATGCCCCATCCCTGGAAGCGTGCAAGGCCAGGTTGGATGAAGCTTTTTTTAACTTGATCTTGAAGATGTCCCTGCCAATGGCAGGGCAGTTAGACTAGAGGACCTTCAAAGGTCCCTTCCAATCCAAACCGCTCTGTGACAACCTCATAATCATAAGCACTGCAGCCCAGTACTGTGACTAACATCAGACCCTCTTCCCAGTGTTTCAAGTAGTGTGCTGGAGCTGTGCGTATTGGTAATCCTTCTTGAGTGGAGGAAGTATAATTTCTGTCCAGAATAGATGTGTACAATGACAAATGAGTTGTTACCACTTCACTCTTATAAAAGTGATTTTAATTTTCAGGTGAAAAGTGAAGTCATGCATTGTTTATAATCCTATCTTGCTTCCACAATAGCACACAAAAATAGCATTCCCTTTAACGGATTTGCCAAGCGCTCATGCATCCAGTCCACTGTGTGTTGACTTTTCAGTTAAAACCTTTGGAGCATCCTTTGATATGTATTTTTCTGCAGAGGGAGGGTCAAAAGTAGGTGGGTTTAGTAGAGAAGAACCTTTGATTTGGTTGTCTACAAAGTTGTCTACCTCATCTTATGTTTTTAAACTGTGCAATTGCATTATTATTTTTTAAGTCACACTGAAGATGTGTCCTGTAATTTGCACATAGTTCTTCTACTCAGAGCTGATCTTTCTATGTGCTGTATTTGTAAGACTTTCCCCTCTTTGCAAGGTTTTAGTACTTAGAAAGTGAAATTCCCACAATTTCTCCAAGCAATAAATTTACTAAAATGCAGTTGGCAAAATAAAACAGTTTTGTTACTCCATGGAATCTTGCCTGCTAAAGACACATCTGGATCAATCATCTTCTTATCACTTGAGTGCTTGGGGAACACTCTGTGCTGTTCAGGACATATCTAGTATTTTACTGTTAAATTAAATCTTAGCTTTCTGCAAAATCTGCTTCTTTTTGGCTAAGTATGTCTAATACCTTAGATATATTTTTATGCTGTACACTCAGCATGATTTGCAGGGTTAATGATGCTGCAGTTTTGGCAATAGT
Source organism: Eubucco bourcierii (assembly GCA_013396675.1). Classification (NCBI taxonomy): domain Eukaryota; kingdom Metazoa; phylum Chordata; class Aves; order Piciformes; family Ramphastidae; genus Eubucco; species Eubucco bourcierii. The sequence goes on from VWZE01002404.1 coordinate 61,240, forward strand.
TGTTAATCCTCTTTTGAGGGCATGGTTCCTGGAATTCTGAAAGTATCCTGCAGGAACAGAAAAGGGTTTACCAGCAGGCAAATACAATTTCTTTGGCTTTTTTCAGGACACCCTCAAAAGGGTAAGGAAGTAATTGTTGCAATGGTAAGAAAATTCCATATGCACTACATAAAGTCTTGCTTTCAGATGGTAAGTCCATCTGCTTTTAGATGGTGTTGCTACCCTTTATCTCCAAACTGTCTTTGTGGCTGTCAAAAGGTTATGCTATATACGGCTGTGTGGCACATTCAGAGTCCCCCTTCTCAGTTTTATGGAGGGAGTAATTATCATGACTCGAAATAGCACAAAGAACGTTTCTTTCTTGCCCAAGTAGATTAGATGCACTTAAACACTTGTGCAAAAAAAGCCTGACTAAATGTACTTGATGCTCTAACTGTTTAACACTTTCGGATTTCTTGGAATGAGTGCAGCATCTCCCATTCCCCTTTCCCACCCCCATCCTTTTGCAGTACAGACTATTGCAGTATAGTCAGGTAGTATATAAATTAAGCCTCCCTGAATATTTTTCAGTCTGGTGAGATTTTAAGACTTAGTTTACAATAAGCACTTGCATGAACTCCTGTCATACACTTCATGCAGCTATGAATAGCACATGGGCCCGAGGAGCTTGGTCTGAGTAGTTGTGTCTGAGCACACCTAGCACAGAGATTGCAGGCTTCGTTGCTCTTTAGTGGCAACTTTTGAAATACCATTTTAAAGCTGGAAGGCTCTCTTGGCATTATGACTAGCTCATTAGTTTTCATGCAGCTTAGTGCAGAAGAGGGCTTATCTTCACCAGCTCTGTTGCTCTGGCCCTTTCTCCCTTGGGGGGTACACAAAGGAACTGACTGTTAATGATGGTGGTCAGGGGGTGAAGATGAAGAGGAAAGAATGAGGAAATGAAAGGTTTGCCTTGGGGCTGAGAGAGATGAAGGGACTGCTCTGAAAGTCATTATCTTGCATTTATAATTACCAGATGGGAGGTTGCTTCAATGAAGAGATTTTTCAAATGAAGACCCCTTTCATAAAAGGCATGCAGCAAATTGGGTGGGTAGGCTGCTGCAGATGAGAAGCCAAACTGAACTGGTTGAGGAATAGACATTACTTCTTCAATTTTAAGGCATGAATTTCATAGAGAAAGCATAGTAGATGCACTTTAAGGAAAATCTTGCTGGTTTTGCAGGAAGAGAAGGGAAAATTATTTGTAGTTTGCTTTATAGTGTGCTACTGGAGTCTGTGCTGAAATGTATAATTGTGTCCATGTGTAGAAGCAGATTGGCTTCCAAACTTGTATGAAGTAATGACCATAGAATTCAGTGTAGAGCTACTGAAAGGGTAGTGTAATTCCAGCTAGCTCAGTGATAATTGGATTGAGGATATCATGAGAGGCTCAGGAGTCATGTCCAGAGATTTCCCTCCACCTAATGTAAGTGTGGTCTGTTCAAAGTCCCCTCCAGTGTTGTCTACTGTGAAAATGGTTGTGCTTCAGCACATGAGGCAGACACTGAACAATGATGAATTTTGATTTGATCAGAAAAGAATGAGAAGCCTTCTACCAATAAATGAAGATCCTGACTTAAGTGACATGGATTGTGTTCTCAGATCCAAGTCTCCTCAGGGCTTACTGACATCAGGAGATTCAAATACAAGTTATCTTTGTGCCCTCATCTGTTCATCCTGCTTCATTTGAAATGCAGTCAGGTGCCTTTGATGGGATGGAGTCAGGCCTCTCTAAGCCATCTTCCTTTATTATAGAGACAGGACAATCAAAGTAAGATTTAAAATGGAATTAAAAAATAATAAATCTCACATTTTTAGATAGAAAGGCTTTCCTTTTAATAAGGACCATGTATTTAACTGGTTCCTTTATGTTAGTAATACAATGCTCCTGTTCTCTCTTACACACAAATTAAATATTAACATATTTTTGGTTTTTTGGTTGTTTGTTTTTGGTTTTTTTTAGGAAACCCCAGCTGTTGGCTTAGAAACAGATCTTTTGCATTCCCAGCTATTATGTGTGCTCAGTGTTGATTTTGTGTATTTTGTTTTGTTTTTAATAATAAAAAGGCAGTAATACATTTTCAGAACCCTCTTTTGCTGTTAATTAGCACCTGCAATATGAGATACATGCCAGAGGCTGCTCCAACAAACTCTGTAAATGAACTCTTCAAGAAAGACTGGATATTCTAGCATGTCTTAGTGGCTTTATATAAGTACTTTTTTTCAGCTAGGGTCTCTGTTTCAAAAATGTTATATAAAGTAGTCCAAGTAAACAGGGAAAATCATGGGCTGTGGAAATCTTAATGCATGAAAGTAGAATGTAGAACCTGAGCCCGTAAGACTTACTTAACAGTTGAAACAGATTTTCAGTAATTCTGTATTTTAACATGCTCTTAATTGGCTTTAGTAAAATGGAAATTGTCCCTAAAGAGCATAACAGATTCTCTATTTAAAGTATATTTCCAAGAAATTATTTTCCCCAAAGTCCCTGCATGTGAGAAGCATGTGCCCTTGCTGCCTATTTAGTGTGTGTGGCTTTTGTTACCCTATCCTGTGAGGGCAACAGGAGATTAAATCTCAGACAAACTATGATGAACTCTCTTTTTCTATATGGATCCTAAATGTGAAGGAAATTATGTCGAGCAGTGAGTTCTTACAATTGCATATTATCTGAAAGGAGGCAGGGTGTTGGAGAAGGTTTTCTGTCTAAATCTGTGAGCACTGATATCACGTTAAAGCATTTTTAATTGAGGTGCTGGATGTGAACTGCTCAGCAATTCAAAGACTTGCAAGTTCTTGCTTTGTTTGGTGCTACTACTTGCTGTCTATTTCAAATTATTGAGAATTATCACAGTATCACAGTATCGCAAGGGTTGGAAGAGACCTCAGAGATCATCAAGTCCAACCCATCACCACAGCCCTCAAGATTAGACCATGGCACTAAGTGCCATGTCCAAACGTGCCTTGAACGCCTCCAGGGATGGTGACTCCACCACCTCCCCGGGCAGCCCATTCCAGTGACAAATTACTCTCTCAGTGAAGAACTTCCTCCTCACCTCCAGCCTAAACTTGCCCTGGTGCAGCCTGAGACTGTGTCCTCTTGTTCTGTCACTGGTTGCCTGAGAGAAGAAGGTAACCTCCCCCTGGCCACAACCACCCTTCATGTAGTTGTAGACAGCAATAAGGTCCCCCCTGAGCCTCCTCTTCTCCAGGCTAAACAGTCCCAGTTCCCTCAGCCTCTCCTCATAGGGCTTGTGCTCGAGGCCTCTCCCCAGCCTCGTTGCCCTTCTCTGGACACGTTCAAGTACCTCAATGTCCTTCTTAAATTGAGGGGCCCAGAACTGGACACAGTACTCAAGGTGTGGCCTGACCAGTGCAGAGTGATCTCACTCTACATCTGCTTCCAGAAGTGTGCTGTGAAACCAAATCGCCAAAAGCAAGGTGATATGTGCCTTAGCGCAGGAGAGAGCAGCAGCAAGGGCTTCTAGAGGTTTTCTGTCTGTAAATGGACATGATGTGCTGCTCCTCCAGTTGCTAACAGGCTGGTTTTTAAATGTGAGTTAAAACTGAGTTGAAAACCTGGGAGTGGAAAATACTGTGTTTTCAGCGAAACAGTTTTTGGTCACAAGGTAGCGAGCCTGCCTTGTGTACTGGTTGCAAACACTGTTGCTCTTACGTGTCTTCATATGACACAAATCAGTGTCACAGTGGGATTGATCACATGAATACATGAGGAAGTGGTGATCATTAGGTATCTGGGAAATGTAAATCATTGCCTTGCCTTATGACTGTCTTGCTTGCTCAAATTTGCACACATTTACTTATGTATGCAGAACACACCTGTTTTATTACATCCTTATGCTGCAATAATGGAAATTATTTCTACCTGTGACCGTAGGCAGAATGACTTATTACAAAGTAATTACATTCGTTTCCCTTTTCTCAAGTACCACCAAAAAATTAGGCATTAATTCTCTAATAGGTTCTATTCAGACAGATAGATCCACCTGCAGGCACAGGTTTCCAAAGTCAGGGATGTTTAGTTTTTTAAACACTGATGCAGGAGGACTCCTTATATTAAGAAGCACTGACAGCAGAAACAAAATCAAAATCCTTTTTGCCTTAGGGGTTGTCCCCTATTCTGGAAATGTCTTGGCCCCTACAAACTGGGCTACTGAAAGATCTGTGTTCAGTTTTCTCTTAAGAACACTAACATGATGACATAATTGAAAGACTGGGAGCAATATGACTTAGCAGTTAAACGAATCCACTATGGATTTGACATTATGGCATGCAGAGGTCTTCTGATCAAGTAACAGTTCACCAGATGCAGAAAAATAGCTGATCGCTGTGTGACCTTGAAAGTGGTCATGGGTCTTCCTCTGCCTGTCTGGCCAAAGCAGAACAGAGAAGTTCTGTTTCCCCGTATAAGCTGTTGCCTATCTGGAAGGAGTAACCGAAAGTGGAGCTTTTTTTGCTGTTCTCAAACAACTGCAGTTCTCAGAATTTTACATGTGAATCACTTTATAAAAGTGAGTGGCTCTCCTGTCAAGATCTAGCATTTGAAAGATCTCAGTAATTGCAAGGCCCTTCCTTGAAAGCCAGAGCTCTACTTCTATTTGATCAGCTTGTGCTTCAGGGTAGATGACATCCCTACATCACTTTTAGGTTTTAACTTACTTTTCCTGTGTATATCCACAGTTCTGACTGTCAGATTTGAGTCTACCATAATGGCAGTTCAATGTACATCAAAAAACAAAGCTTCTTTATACAATGCCAGATAAAATAAAGGTTCAAAACCAAATAATGAAAATGCTATGTTATCCCTTCATTGCTTTTTAGTGAGGCTAAAAGCGTATAATAATTATTTTCTAGAATTTTATTTCCTCATACTTAAAAAAAAAATCTCATTGTTTAATAGTTTCATAGATTCGTAGAATGGTGTGAGTTGGAATGGACCTCGAAGACCATCTAGTTCCAACCCTCCTGCTGTGGGCAGGGACACCTTCCACTAGATCAGATTGCTCAAGGTCTCATGCAACCTGGCCTTGAACACCTTCAGGGACAGGGCACCCATGACCTCTCTAGGTAACCTGTTTCAGTGTCTCACCATCCTTACTGTAAAGAATTTCTTTCCAATATCCAGCCACATCTGCCCACTTCAATTCATTCCATCTTCTCCTGTCACAACAAGCCCTTCTAAAAAGTCCCTTCCCAGGTTATTGTAGGCCCCCTTTCAGATACTGGAAGGCTGCTATATGGTTTCTCCAGAGCCTTCTCTTGTCCAGCCTGAATAGCCCCATCTCTTCCAGTCTGTCCCCATATGGGAGGTGCTTCAGCCCTCTGATCATCTTGATCCAGTAAATTCAATGTCCTTCTTATGCTGGGAGCAAAAAAACTGGATGCAGTACTGCAGGTGGGGGTCTCACAAAAGTAGAGGGGGAGAATCACTTCCCTTGTCCTCATGGACAGCTCTGTCATGCAGTCTTTGTTGTGCTCAATGAAAGAGATTTCTGCACGATCTCCAGAGATACACTGTGGGAAACACTATTGCTCAAATACTATGGTGGAAAACCATCTTAGGAAAGCAGTATGTTTGTCATTGAGCTGAAGTGGAAGGGCTGAGATAAAATATCAAGCAATGCTTTTCACTTTTTGAGTGTTTGTGTGTGTGCATGTTCAGCATAAAGGTGTACTTTTCAAGGCTGTTCTACCTACCTTACCGAATGCTGTTGCCTGGGGTGTTTGAACACTAGACAACAGGCTACAGGGATTATAAGTTCCTCTTTTTCATATGAATTGAGAAAGTTGTAATAAATCTGAGATGTAAAAGCCCCACTTTTTTTTAATTTCATTCCTCAGAAGTATTTGCTCTACAGTGTTTGATTCAGTCATGTGCTGTACTGCTTCTGAGTATGAACAAGTCCATGTTATTTTACTCTCTTATCAATATTTTGTTCAAAGAGAAATTTGCTCTTGGCAGACACTTGAAAAGACTCCACACATTTTCAGGTATTTTTCAAAATGTAGATGGTTTGGTGATTTTCTGTTTGTGTTCTAGGGATGATTGTTTTTTCCTATGTCTGCTGTGAAATTTTACATACTGTAACTTTGAAATGCAATTTTTATGTTTTTCTCAACAGATGAAATCATGCATCAGGATATCATTCCCCTCTATGCTGCAGATATTCAGGACCAACTAAAGAAACAATTTGCTTACCTGTCAGGTAAGGCTGTGGTGTTCTTTCCTATATACATTGCTTCTATGTATGTTTCAGCCTGTTTTGCATTCACAGTTTTTGAGGTTTCATATATGAGAAACTCAGGTTTTTATGAGCAGCTCCAAATACGGATTATCAAGACCTGTTATGTAAGGAGTTATAAAAATAAGGTTTATTTTTATTTAAAGTAAAATCAGAATCTTAAATTGCAGTTAATTTTCCAGTATTCAGCTTAATGGAATGGAATTGAGGGTAAACTAAAAGAATTAATGGGTCAAAATAAATAAGGAAGTGCTGGTAAACCTGATAGAGGAACATGCAGTCTCCTTTCTTCAGTACTAAGGGAGCTGTAGGTACTTAGCCTGTGCTCCCCAGAGCTTGCAGCCAGGGCAAGGCTGAAACCCAAGAGCTGATCTAGAGCTCTCTGAGTTAACTCAACCCTCACTGAGAACTGGAGAGCAGCATGGATGTGCTGGCAGTTGCTGTGGTTTTGCAGTCCTTAGCCACCGCTGGTTCTGCTGTCAGGTTTCATACTGAAGCTCAAGCTAACACCTTGCTCCTGACCACAGGGGTGGAGTAAGCACCACAGTAGCACATTTCCTTTTACAGCCTCAGGGCTAGTATCAGGCATGTATAACATTGAGTTCTGGACAGGGTTTTTGACTTGGTATCACTACTTGCCTTCTGAAAAGGACTTTAAGTGTGAAGCCATCTCTAAACACAGCACAGAGTGTCACTGTCCCTTGGTAACCTCTGTCAAGTGGATGATGGGGCCCTGCATTTGTTGCATGCAGGTGCTGGTTGTCAAGCTTGATCCATCTGAATGCTGGGACCATTGCTGGCTGATACTGAGTAAAGGAAGATAATGCCTTTGGTCACTGATCAGGTTGTGAGGGAAGTGTCTTACAAGCTTCTGAGTTTGTTTTCCTACCTGCACAACTCTTGCAGGTGTGCAGCAGCAAACTTGCTGGAGTTACTGCCCTGCCCTTCCTCCAATACATAGTGTGAAAGCATCAGTGGCTTTGAGGAGCTGCCCTGCCTCCTTTGGCATAACTTCTCTGGGGGGAAGCTGGGCTTGATGAGTGACCCTCTTCCTTCGAATCTCTGTGCATCAGATCAAAAGACACTGGGGAATGAAACAATGTACTGTTTTGCTTGGTAAGAGCTCAGTAAGTCTTGTTGTATTCATAATTAATCATTAATTATGATTTATTCCTGCCACAACAGCTACAGTAAGTGTGGGTCTGCAGTAATGACTGTTTTCTGTAGGGCGATGGTAACACTTGGAGATAAGATGATTTTATGAAGTTGGCTGTTCATGCTCCATTTGAGATGATGGTGCTTAAGCTACAACTCTTTTCCTTGCTCTTGCTCCTGGTTTTTGTTTTTGGTTTTTTTTACTGTCCAAGACCCTCCTTATAATCTAGGGGCAGAAAATGGCTCATAATAGTATTGTACAAGAATCATCCTATCTAGGAAACTGTAAGTAGGGTTTATATTTTGCCCCTCTAGAAGGCGAAAACTAGTGACTACAGCAGATGAATAAAACCTGAGTCCAAGTGGGGATTTGCCTTAAGAGCCTTAAGACTGAGTTCACACAGCCACAAATGTCTTCAGCGCTCATTACATCCACAATACAGTGGAGCTTAGTAAGCACAGCCATTTCTCATTCTATTTTCTTTTATTTATTCATCCTCATCTCTATTAGAAGTCTGGCTGGTTTGCCTGAAATAGTAGGACAGCTGCATTACTGTGGACAGTGACTATATTCTTTATTGTTTTGGGGTTGTTTTTTTTTAATTCTTGGGCAATTTGACTGTTAAGCATTTTCATTTCACTTTGGACTTCAGTTCTTTTATGATAATATTCTACTGCAGGACACTGACAGTTAATTTTCTGTGCTGTACCAAAAAGTGGTATTGTTGGTTCTGTGAACAAAGGAAGAGAGCTAATTCATGTACAGTATGTTTGTTCTTGCAGTTGTGTTTACAAGTGGTTTTGCTGTAATGCCACTTCAGGCATTCAGAGTGTGTTTGAAGGGGAGATTTTTGCTTATTACTCTGTTGCCTTGGAAATAGAATCGTAGGAGATGGCATAAAACTCATAAAAATGAAAGTCCATAGATTCCAAGTCCTTTTGGTAGGTGGCATCTTGGCAGATATGGAGAATTGTGTCTCATGTCTTAGATGTATTTCAGTTTTTAGTTCTTGGCCTTTTAACAGCAGTGCAGTATATGTTTGAGAATCACTTTAGTTTCTGTAATAGGATGCATCTGGGTCTCGCAGGATGCTTGCTTTGAATAGTGAATGAAACCTAATCTGCTTCTGTGGCTAAAGACTATAGCCCTTCCCAAGCTACTTTCTGTATTTTTGTCTAAATCAGGGTTACTTCTTTCTTTTGGTCTCTTTCCTTCTGCAGATGCAAAGTAATTTGTGTCCCTCGTTCTGCTAAATTATAATGGAAATGCTTTGAGGACATCCAAGTTAGACTTGAAATGAAGCAAAATAATGCCAAAGCATGAATGCTTCCATTTTTCAGTGACTATAGCAAAGTGTGATGAGATGTGGTACTTCTACAGATGCTGAAGGCTCTAGGTCTTGCTAGGTAGTGAGTATGCAGTTATCTGCCCATCTTAAATCTAATGAAGGTGCAAGCTTTGGATGAGGTTTTTAATTAATCGTTCAGATGACAAGTTTATAAATACTGAGGTTAATATTTTACTTTAGACCCAGCTGTTTATTTTTTTCCTTGGAGTTCTTAATTTCTGTGGAACAAAGTCCTTATCCTTGTGAGAATTGTTCTCTTTTTTGGTGGTTGCTAGGCTACATTCTCTCTACATGGTTCACTTTCACCTGTCTTACTTTTTTCTTCCTTGAGTGAGTATTTGTGCAAATACTTTTCCTTCCGCATTTCAGAAGGGTTTATGCCCCTTTCCAGCCCTCCTTTTTTTTTTTTTCATCCTCACAAAGAACATTGAAAGGTCACAGTATCACCAAGGTTGGAAGAGACCTCGAAATTCATCAAATCCAACCCGATACCACAGACCTCAAGACTAGACCATGGCACCAAGTGCCACATCCAAACGCGCCTTGAACACTTCAGGGACAGTGACCTCCCTGGGCAGGTGGTGGACCTCCCTGGGCAGCCCATTCCAGTAGCCAATGACTCTCTCAGTGAAGAACTTTCTCCTCACCTCAAGCCTAAACTTCCCCTGGCATAGCTTGAGACTGTGTCCTCTTGTTGCCAGAGGATGCTGGTTGCTGGAGAGAAGAAAATAACCTCCCTTCAGGTAGTTGTAGACAGCAATAAGGTCTCCCCTGAGCCTCCTCTTCTCCAGACTAAACAATCCCAGCTCCCTCAGCCTCTCTTCATAGGGCTTGTGCTTGAGGCCTCTCACCAGCTGTAGCCCTTCTCTGGACATGTTCAAGTACCTCAATGTTCTTCTTAATTTGAGGTACCCAGAACTGGACACAGTACTCAAAGTGTGGCCTAACCAGCTCAGAGTACAGGGGGAGAATGAGCTCTCTGCTCCTGCTGGCCACACTATTGCTGATGCAGGCCGGGATGCCATTGACCTTCTTGGCCACCTGGGCACACTGCTGGCTCATGTTCAGGCGGGTGTCAATCAGCACCCCCAGATCCCTTTCTGTTTGGCTGCTCTCCAGCCTGTAGCTCTGCATGGGGTTGTTGTGGCCAAAGTGCAGCACCCAGCACTTGGATTCGTTGAACGCCATCCCCTTGGACTCTGCTCATCTGTCCAGGCGGTTGAGGTCCCACTGCAGAGCCCTTCTACCATCCAACCCAGCAACATCAGCCCCCAGCTTGGTGTCAGCTGCAAATTTGCTGGTGACTGACTTGATGCCCATTTAAAAGTCTCTGAAAAACATATTCCTTACAGTCTTTCATTTACATTTTTTTTTTCCTAAGTATTTTCTTTTGTCTTTTCCTCTATTGCAAATTTTGTGTGTGACTGTGCTAGTTTGAGGCTAATTAGAATATTTTAATGGAGAAAATTATATTATAGGTTGCGAAAAGAAAACAATGGTGATGGCTACTTCACTCATAGACTTGCTGAGATGTTTAAGAAAAGAATACAAAACCAAAGATAAGGCACTTGGGCTTGCAGATACTCGGACTGTTTGGCTTCTGGCCTCCTCCTTTCTGCTGAGTAACCTCACTAACCACTTTCCTTCTAACCTCCCCCTGACTGATCCTACAAACTCACCTTGCGTGCAAGGCAAACCTTGGGGTGAGGTATAGGGGTGGGGAGAAGGTGGAAGGGTGGTTGGGAGCCCCTCCTGGGGTCTCTGATTTCTGGGAGGGGAGTTGTGCTTCTGCATTACCTTGAACTTGTTTATTTCTGTAAATATTCCTGTATATTGTGTATATCTCTGCTTGTGTATTGTGCTAAGCTGTAAATAGAGCTTCAGTCCTTAGCTTCCAGCCAGCTGAGTCTAGTCTGGGTGATTTTACAAAGTGGGGGGGTCAGGGAACTCCCAAACCATCACAGTGACATTCATACTCAACTTTGCAACTATCTGCCATTGCTGTATGCAGGTGTGTTAAGATAAATGTAGACGAAGAAGAGCAGACAGACAGGTGTGTATGTTTATACGCATCTTAAATCGTACAAGCTATGTGATGTGCAAATGAGGTTCTTGGCCACTGTAAGTACTGAACCAATTATTTCAACTTACTGCCATTTGAATGCCTCTTTATACATTGAATTTCAAAACAGGTATTTCCACTAAAGGAAATAAAAATTCATGCTGCTTGAGTTTTTGCCTATCAATTCGTTGTTCTTTCCTGCAGTTGGAAAATGCAGCATTGGTACTAATCTTCAAAACGTTTAGGTCTCTGGACCTTTAAATTATCATTCTAAATAATTACCTTCTCCTGTCTCTCTAACCTCTTTTACTTGGCTGTGCTCTTGCTCTGCTCTGTGGAAATGACCTGAAAATACCTTACTGGTTAAACTGTTCCCTTTGGAGTAGCCATAAGTGCAGAGTCTGTTTGTAAAATTGCATTTAAGAACTTCTGAGTGCATGCTGTACCACATCTATTGCATCAGCTGGGTAAAAATATCAACTTGAGTTTTGTTTCTGATATAACTCAGTCGATGTCTATGTTGTGTAGTGACAGTGGAAAGACAATTACTTACGCCAATTTCTGACCTGGTCAGAAACTGTTATCAGCCAAGCCTTCCAATTTTGTATTGTAACAGAAGTCTACACTCCAGTTAGGTATACACAAATAGAAAGGAAAAGCTCTTTATCAGAAATATACAAATGTGACAGTACCACACAACACCAGTTATGAACCACCTGCAAAATCAGCTATGTAATGATCTTTTCTTTCTTCATTCATGTGAGAACCTCACTTTTGACATAACTGGGAACAAGATTACTGTTACCAAAGGTAGCTCTTTTGACCCGAAGTGGTAGATCCAAACCATTTAACAATGATGATGCTCTTGAATCTTCTCTGTGTGTATTGATCAACATACAGATCATACAATCTGAATACAATTTCATTTGCATTGTAGATTCAGAATCATCTAATTATATCCAACTACCTTTCTTCCTTTTTGTGGTGTTGGGCAGGGTGCTTTTGAGAATATCTCCTCTTATGCATACAGGAGCAGAATCATTAGGGAAACATTATAAAATAATCTCCCACTTTTTATTCCTGGAAGTCTAAACAATCTTTGTGCTTTTGAGATTTTTTTTTTTCCTGGCTGTACCAAAAAAACCAACCAAACAAAAAAACCCAACCCAAAACCAAAACCCTATCATGTCTTTGACAGCGTTGTAGGTTGTTATCCTTTTCTCTGTGCACTCTCATGTGTGTGTCTGCAAGTGGCTGTACAATTTTTCTCTGTCAATCCAATTTTAAATTGAAAGGAATAGTAATTATTTCTCATTTGAGATTGCTTTTTAGATACCAGGTCACTAATATGTCTCCTGATTAGAATTTCTGTAAAAGTGTTGCATTTCTCTAGCACCCTACCTGTTTAAGAAAATACAATCAAACAACTAACAGACAACAACAACCAAAAAAAAAAAACGAACCCAAAAGAGATTGGAGCTATATATAGCAGACGCTAAATATAGCAGAATATAAGGAATAATTACTAAATTGATTCAACCTAAAGTAAACTTTACAAGTCTCATCTCACAGTAGCACAACCTGTTTTCCAAGGATCATTTTTCCAATTCCTGTCACACATGAGATCAGAGTGCTGGGGATCCCCCGTAATTTAAATGGTTGCCAGTATTGTTTGAGTAATTGTATATAAAAGTTAGGAACACAAACTGCTATTTCCTGAGCACAGTCAAGTCATCTTGCTACCTAACCTCTGGAGCTAATGTAGTTCAATGTGTTGGGTTTTTTTAATGACATGTTTTTGCAAAACACACTGCTGTAAAGATTTGCCTTAGACAGAGGTGCATACTCTGTAGAACTGTAGAAGTTTATCCACTGAAAATTTTGCATTTTAGAGAGACAACTTTAGAATATGTTGCCGAAGTCAGTTATAAATGAGTTAATACAGAAGTTTTCCTTTAATGAAGACTGGTGGAAGTAAGGTGGAAGCAGGTCTCCTTAATGGCATTGCCTTCCTTTTTCTTTTCTTTTTCTTTTTTTTTTTTTTTTTTTTTTTTTTTTTTTTTTTTTTTTAATGATAATGTCCATAATGTCCTCCAGTGCTCTTTATGGTGTTTCCCTTTTTTGACTGAAAAGTAACAATCCTCTCACTGGGAGAATTTACTTCTACGGTGTTTCCTTTTTTTGACTGAAAAGTAATAATCCTCTCACTGGGAGAATGTTCCCTACAGCTGCATGCTATGAGACAAGTCTTAAGTACTTCTAAGGAATTATTTTAGGTAAAATGTGTGTGGACTAATTACACCCACTTAAGGAGGGATGCGTGCTCTTCTGCACTTTGCAGTAAGCAAAAACTAAACCTGGCACTCAAGTGGCATTTGTTTAATATTTCAAAAAGAAATAACACAGTGTTTTCCAACATTTTCATAAAGTCTCAAAATGGTTTGGGTTGGAAGGAACCCATAAAGAAAATGGTTTGGGTTGGAAGGAACCCATAAAGATAATCTAGTCCAACTCCTCTGCTATGTGTAAGGGCGTCTTTCACTAGATTAGGTTGCTCAAAGCCCTCAATGCTCTCAAAACAATACTTGGTTATCTTTGTAGTGGTTTTGGGCATCACCCATACACACACACAAGGATTCACACAGGCTAAACTCAGCTGGCTGGAAGTTAAAGAATGAAGCTTTATATTCACAGCTTAGCACAATTTACAAGCATATATATATACAATTACAGATATTTACAACTATATGCAGTTATATACAAGTTAAAAGTAATACAGAAATACAAGACCCCTCCCAGCAGTCAGAGTGCCCTGGAGGGGCTTCCAACCACCCTTCCACCTTCTTTCCACCTTCTCCCTTATCTCAGAATATTTCTTATGTGCAAGGTGATCTGGAAAGGTCAACAAGAGATGTTAGACACAGAATGATTAGTTGGGAAATTGTACAGTCTGTGGGTCTGACAGAAGAGTTAATACAGCAAAAACCAGGCAGAAACTGTCTTATCTATGTTTGTGTCCTTGCTTTTATATGCCTCAGCAGAACGAATGAGTAATTTAGACATCACTATATTTTTCTTTTCACAGCAAATAATCTAATTTCTCTCATTAAAATATTCCAATTAGCCTCAAACCAGCACAATCTTAGGAACACATAAAATAATATGATTGAATGTCTGTGGTGCAAAATTGGGGAGGGCCAACAAAGCTGATGTCATGTTATAGTCTGTTATAAGCCACCCAAGCAGAAGAGAGAGGCAGGTGAAACATTCTGTGAGCAGCTGGGACAAGTCTCGTGATCACTTCCTCTTGTTCTTGTGGGGGACGTCAGCTTCTCAGATGTCTGCTGGAAGTGCAGCACAGCAGCGAGGAAACAGTCCCAGAGGTTTCTCAAACATGTTGAAGATAACTTCCTTATGCAGCTGGCAAGCGAACCTACCAGGGAAATTGCCCTGCTGGACCTGCAGTTTGTGAACAGAAAAGGACTGTTGGGTGATGTGATGATTGGAAGCCATCTAGGGCACACAGCGTTCATGAAATGATGGGGTTGTCTTAGAGAAGTAAGGAGGGGAAGCAGTAGTACTACCACCTTGTTTAGGATACTGCCACCTTTTGGGAGGCAGTCCTGAAGGACAAAAGAGTCTAGGAAGGTTGGGCACTCTTCAAAAGGGTAGTCTTAAAGTTGCAGGAGCAGGCCATCCCTGTGTGCTGCAAGATGAGCTGGCAGCAAAGATGACTGGTGTGGCAGAACAGGGAGCTTTAACTGCAACTCAGTAGTGAAAAAGGAGAGTTTGTCACCTTTGGAAGAAAGGGTAGGCCATGCACAATGACTACAAAGATATTATGAGACAGAGCAGGGGAAAAAATAGAAAGTTCAAAGCCCAACTGTAAATTAATCTGGCTTCTGCCCTAAAAGACAACAAGAAATTTTTCTATAAATACATTAGCAGCGAAAGAAGGGCCAGGGAGAACCTCCATCTTGTTAAATGAAGGACAAAATATGGTGACTAAGAGTGAGGAAAATACTGAGGTACTTAATGCCTTCTTTGCCTCAGTCTTTAGTGACAGGGACAGTTTTACGGTGGGAATCCAGCCCCCTGAGCTGAAAAACAGCAACCAGGAGCAAAATGATCTTACTGCAATTCAGGAAGAGATGGCCAACAACCTGCTGCACCTCAAACACATACACAAGTCTAGGAGACCAGATGCAATCCACCAAAGAGTTCTGAGAGCTGATGAAGGTACTCACCAAGCCACTCTGCATCATTTTTTAGCAGCTGTGGCTGACTGGGGAAGTCTCAGCAGACTGGAAGTCAACCATCTACAACAAGGGCCAGAAAGGCAGGTCTGGAGAGCTTACAGGCCTGTCAGTTTGACACTTGTGCCAGGGAAGCTGATGGAACAGATCATCCTAAGTACCACTGTATGTAAGACAACCACATCATCAGGCCTAGTCAACATGGATTTATGAAAGACAGGTCCTGCTTGATTATCCTTATCCTGCAACATGACCACCCAGGTAGTGGTTGAAGGAAAGGCTGTGGGTGTTATTTATCTGGACTAGAGTTAAAGCCTTTGACACTGTCTCCCACAGCGTCCTCCTGGAGAAACTGGCTGCTCTGGGCTTCGATGGTTGAACATTTTGCTGAGTAAAACAACTGGCTGGCTGGGCTCAAAGAGTGCTGGTGAATGGAGTTAGATCCAGTTGGCAGCCAGTCGCAGGAGGCATGTCACAGGAAACATTCCCCGGGGCTCATTCGTGTTCAATACTGTTAACCAATGGTCTGGACAAGGGAATTGAGTGCACCCTCAGTCAGTTTGCAGATGATGAGAAGTTTGGAGGGAGTGTTGATCTGCTTGAGGGTAGGGAGACTCTGCAGAGGGATCCAGACAGACTAGGAAAAAAAGGAAAATAATAGCATCTGTTGAAATTTTTCATTCAGAAGAGAATTTGATTTCTTGGGCAAGACTATGTCTAAGTTTCAATGAGGCCAAATGCTGGTTTCTCCATTTTGGGCACAACAACCCCTGACAGCACTATAGGCTTAATGTAGAGTGGCTGGAAAGAGGCACAGCAGAAAGGGACCTGTGGGTGTTTAATGATGGCTAGCAGTGAACATGATATAGCAGTGTGTTTAGGTGGCCAAAGTGGTCACCAGCATCCTGGCCTGTATCAGGAATAGTGTGGCCAGTAGGACCAGGGAATTGATTGTGCTTTTCAGCACTTACAAGGCCACACCTTGAGTTCTGTGTTCAGTTTTGGGCCACTCACTACGGGAAGGATATTGAGACGCTAGGGTTTGTCCAAAGATGGACAGAAGTGCTGGTGAAGGACCTAGAGCTCTTCTTATGAGCAGCAGCTGCAGCTGAGGGAACTGGTGTTGTTTAGCCTAGAGAAAAGGAGGGTTTGGGGAGACCTTACTGCTACAACTACCTGAAAGAAGGTTCTAGAGAGGTTGAGATCAGTCCATTCAAGTAACACTACTTTTTTTTTTCTCTTTTCACAGTGATTTAAAATCCCAGTTACACGATCTAAAACATTCTCTACACAATTTGAATTATTTTGATGAATTGTAGCACACTCAGAGTTCATCTAAATTTTCTTGGGGTTTTTTTGTTCTGTTGTTTGTTTGTTTTTTTTTAATTGGGTGTATATAATTCTGAGATGCTGGAATGTTATTCGTATTAACTGGTTTTAATAAGATGCTTTAATTTTTTGCCTTAAACCTGTGTTTCAAGGACAGGAGGAGTAAAATTGTTCATTTTGTCACTCAAATGCTTTCCGTTTCACTAAAAAACAACAACAAAATGCAACCTAGCTTCCTAAACTTGCCCTTTAATCTCCTCCTCTTAAATTCTGTGGCTTGATTTACTCCTGGGGGGAAAGGAATAGCATTTTGCACAGCTAATTTAGGAATAAACTGTGCAATGCTGCTTCTTGCAGAGATGAAGCAAGAAAAAAGTGGCTCCAAATAAAGGAAATGAACCGTAATACAGCAAGGAATTGTTTTTTTGTGAAACAAGAGACACTCCAAAATGTGCACCCACCTACTGTTTTTACTATTATTTAATACAAGCAGAATTTATATGTAGGATTTTTACTCTGTTGTATTTCCCATGCTCTTTTTGTAGCTAACTGTGACACTCACAAGTATTAACTGCTTTGCTACAGTGACCTGTCTTCCATTGCTGGCCACATAATTCAAATTACAGTATAGAAAGTGACTTCTGTAGGTCAGTGAAGTTAAAGTTGAAGTTTTATAGACTTTATTATGTATAGCACTTTAGGTCACTCTGCCTATCAGCAACAAGGTCCTGATAAGGAAAAGCAGTTGAATGGTATTTGAAGATATGTGTGTGCTTAAGTGTCCCAGTAGGAAAATACTGGAGAAAAAGATAATCAGTGAATGAGAGTCTTCTAACAGCATGTGGGCATGCTGACAGAGTTGTCTCCACCCAAGATAACCACAGATGACTGCTAGAAACTTGAAAATTAATAGGCAATGTCAAGGTGGGATGGCTCTGTTTGCCCTTGACAGTCAGTGGTAGTCTGGGAACTTCCTGAAGGTCTGAACTTCTGTTTTTAGGATGTGTCCTGCAAACCTATTGTTGCTCTTTTGTTTTGCGTGTCCTATTTATAGAAATTAAGTAGAACAAAGTAACCAATGGGAATGCCGCAAATAATGTATAATTCTATCTAAAAATAGATACTCTACAGAGAGCAGGACACCTCGTGAGCAACAGAAATTATCATTATGCTTGAAAAATGTTTTTAATGAGAGATGAAAATGCTTTGGTCCTGAGAGCCTGGATAGAACAGGAAATAATAGAATCAGAATTGGTGTCAACTTATATTTCTGCATATTTATATGGTTAAAATTAACTCCTTTGACTTAATATTGATGGATTTGGATGTGTCATAAAGGTTATGTTTGTGACCTTGTGATACTTTCATTAGAGTTGCAATTTTTTTGTGTCTAAATGCATCTAATGTATGTTGTTTTCTGCTGTAGTTTGATTTCAAGAGCTGCACGATTGTAGCACCATATTGCCTGTAAGCTGGTAGATTAAAGTCAGATTCACCGCAAATTAACATAAGGATACTATCTGAGCTCTTCTAATTACATGTGGCTTTGGAGACAAATGGTGGTTTCTATTATCAAATGCATCTGAGCTCTTTTTTTTCTTTCCTTTTTTGTGGAGGAGGGTTTGGTGAGGTTACATGCAAAGGCACTGGAAGTGGATAATAGTACGTTGTAATTTTCAGAAATCGCTGTTACTCTTATGATCAATTTATAACTGGTTTCTGCACAATTTTCATCTGCCAGGGGTATCAAAGAATATCATTGTTCTTTTACCACAGGAATTTTTGCCTATTTTCCTCCTTTTTGGACTACCAAGCAAAGATAACTGATTTAATACATCAAAGAACACAGATCAGTTCTGCTACAAGCTTCCTATGTGGTTATGAGGAAGTCTACAACTACCTGAAAGGAAGTTGTAGCCAAGTGGAGGGTGGGTCTCTTCTTCCAGGCAACCAGCAACAGAACAAGGGGATACAACCTCAAGTTGTGCTGGGCGAGCTCTAGGCTGAATATTAGGAGGAAGTTCTTCACAGAGAGAGTGATTGGCATTGGAATGGGCTGCCCAGGGAGGTGGTGGAGTTGCAATCCCTGAAGGTGTTCAAGAAAAGCCTGGCTGAGGCACTTAGTGCCATGGTCTAGTTGATTGGCTAGGGCTGGGTGATAGGATGGACTGGATGAGCTTGGAGGTCTCTTCCAACCTGCTTGATTCTATGATTCTGTAACATTTCAGTAAAACATCCCTTCCCACCCCCTAAATGTTAACTTAATGCAATTTCTGGGGCTCAACAAATCCTTTGTCCAGCCTGTCTATGTGCCAGTATGCTTTCAGACATGAAGTACTAGCATTGCCTTTAAAAAAAGAATTACATTTTGCTTGTAAAAATGTGTGTGAAGCTCATTATAAAGTATTTATATTTGTGAATGCTGCCCAGTGTAAAGGTTTACCTCCGTGTTACCTTGTGTAGGTAATCTGAGAGGTTGAACAGGAAATGTAATTTGAATCACCTTCTCTTTTTTTTTTTTTTTTTTTTTTTTAATTTTNNTTTTTTTTTTTTTTTTTTTTTAAATGTTGTCACTTGTTTTATACTACCCTAGAAGCAGAGCAGCCAGCTCAGCAGAGTCATGTATGTGGGGTGGGTGTTGAGTGAATGGGTTCAAACCACTAAGAAATTGAGTTCAGTTCAAGATGGAGATTCACCTACTTAATTCTATATTGGCTCTTTGAGTTTTCGGTGGTTTGGTTTGGTTTGTTTTTGATCTGGATTAGTTCATTTCTTTCCCCAGATTGGTTGTATTTACACACAGCTGACGTTATCAAAAGATGCACTGCCACCTGGTGTTAAAACTGTTGACATGAGCAAAGACATTCAAACAGAAAAAATATAATCCAATGTAGTAAGTTCCTTCTTGTAAAACTTTGTAAGCTCTGAAGAAGAAACTAGACTATTCAGAATAAATGGTGTCCACATCGATGAGCCCTGCACCAAAAAAAAAAGAAAGAAAAAAAGAAAAAGCCTAAAGAAACCCACTTGTTTCATTAAAGGGAAATTGCAGGCTACATAAAGAGGGTCACGAAGACAATCAGAGGGCTGGAGCAGCTCTCCTATGAGGACAGGCTACAAGAGTTGGGGCTCTTCAGCCTGGAGAAGGGAAGGCTTTGAGGAGACCTTCTAGTAGCCTTCCAGTATCTGAAGGGGACCTACAGGAAGGCTGGGGAGGGATTATTTACAAGGTCCTGCAATGACAGGACAAGGGGCAATGGGTTTAAACTGGCAGAGGGGAGATTTAGACTGAATGTTAGGAGGAAGTTCTTTCCAGTGAGGGTGGTGAGGCACTGGAACAGGTTGCCCAGGGAGGTTGTGGCTGCTCCCTCCCTGGAGGTGTTCAAGGCCAGGTTGGACAAGGCCTTGAGTGAGCTGTACTAGTGGGAGGTGTCCCTGCCTATGGCAGGGGGTTGGAACTAGATGATCCTTGAGGGCCCTTCCAACCTTACCCTTCTATGATTCTATAGAGAGACTTGCCTATAAACACACCTGCTGTTTGTTTTGCTTGTAGGTGGAAGAGGGGAAGATGGATGCCCTGTTATTACTTTTCCAGACTATCCAGCTTTCAGCGAGATCCCTGAGAAAGAGTTCCAGAATGTCCTGACCTACTTGACAAGCATCCCAAGGTGAGCATCCTTTTATCTGTTAAGGAGTTTTTCACAACCAGTCATTTCTGTGCTGGTGTGAAGGTCAGCCCTGGCATTTAATTAAAGGTGCAGTGTCAATAAGACTTGAGTAGTGACAACTACCCAGCATAGTTGCTAAATTAATTATATGGTGCTATTTATACTTCATCAGAAAATTACTTTCTGGTATGTGGAGGTGCAGATTCTGTGATGGACATTGTCCTCTCATTTCTTACCTTTGCTGTATTTAAGAGTGCCTTATTCTGTGTTTTAATTAAAAACCTGTATAATTTTGTCAGAGTATGCTAATTCTTGGGTGCTACTCAAGATATTACTTAGTGCAAGGGCATACTCCATATTCTGTTGTGGGTTTAAGAAATCACCCTCCAAATTAAAATTTACCAGACCAACTCAGATGGTTTGGAAGTAAGATAAGGCTGTATTTTTACAGCAAACCTAAATTTACAAGCATGTTTGCAAGACATACTTACATGTATTTATAATTATACACCATTTAGAAATAATACAGAAATCCAGTCTTTCCCTCCCAGACAAAGAAAGCTCAGAAGGAGCCAGCACCACCACCTTCTCTCTCCTCAGATAGAAAGCAGCAAGATCTCATGTGTGATCTGGTCAGTCAAGGTCAGTGGAGGAGTTAGAGAGGACCGAAGGAAGAGCAACAGAGGCAGTGCCACAAAGCCAACAAAACAACATTGTTTATGTATTGGCTTTTTATACCAGTTAGCAAAACAATGAATGATACAGACTTTATCATATCTGGATGTTAGGAGGAAGTTCTTTACAGTAAGGGTGGTGAGACAGTGGAACAGGTTGCCCAGGGAGGTTGTGGCTGCTCCCTCCCTGGAGGAGGTGTTCAAGGCCAGGTTGGATGAGGCCTTGAGTAACCTGTACTAGTGGGAGCTGTCCCTGCCTATGGCAGGGATTTGGAACTAGATGATCCTTGAGGTCCCTTCCAATCTTACCATTCTATGATTCTGTGATCATTTCCTTTTCACAACCAATGCCCTGCTCATTCAGATTCTGCACTGAACTTTCAGGAAAGTACCAATTTCTCCTACTGGAATTTTCCAGCAAACCTTAAACTACCACATACTCAGATAGAGAGGCTTGTTCTAATCACTTGTGCCCTGTTTCCCTGGCTCAGATGAATGTCTTTGTATCACTTCCAAAACTTTGAGGCTTCTAAGCTGGTCTTCTCACAGTAGTGTTATCAGTGGGCTGCTCAATAGAAAAATATGATGGAGTTGAAGTTCTGTTAGGAAATTAAATAGTTGACTTCAAGATCCTGATGGAGATAGATGGAGGCAAGTAGCAAAGTACAGACACTAGATTTCAGGAGACTTTTGAATTATTCAGGGAATGTGTTCAGTAGGTTAGTAGCAGCCAACGTAAATGAGGCTGAGACACTTGAATTCTTTGCTTCAGTGTTCTCTAACGGTGTCTGTCAGGCCTGTGTGTTTAGATTGAGGATTCAAGGAGGAGAAAGTAGACCCATGTCTTTAGGATAAGATGAACTACATGGAGTATAATAAGGAGGCTGTCCAGTGTCACAGTGAGGCTACTTTCTACCTTCTTTGAAATGTTTTTGCAGTCAGAGATGGACCATGATGACTGGAAAAACATAGGTATTACATTCATGTTCTGAAAAGGCAAGAATAATGCCCAGAACACTACAGGCTGCTTAACATTGCTTTGGTCTGTGACAAATTTGTGGAGTGAGTCTTCTTAAAACATACTTTTGGGCACAGGAAAGATGATGATGGGAAGTAACCATAATGAATTAAATAACACATAAATAATTGTGTTTGACCAGTCTATTTATGTGATTAAATTACTGGATGCATGAATGAGAGGAAGTTTTGTATGCTGTTTACCACACCTTAAGGCTTTAAACAGTCTCCCCCAGCACCCTTGCATCCACTTTTGAGTTCCGTTTTGACAGGTGGGCTGTTGGGCAGGTAGGAAACCTACTTAGATTATCCAGCTCAAAGAGTGATGGTTAATGGCTCATGCTTTACATGCAGACCAAGGCAGAGCATGCATATCCATGCTGCCTAATGTCCTTGCAAAAATCTGGAGGAGGAGATGGAGTGCACCCTCGTCAAGATTGTGGGTGAGAAACTGGCAGACCAGTCAGTACTCTTGGGAAGGACTGCCATCCAGAGGAACCTAGACAGACAGGAGGTATGGGCTGGCAGGAACCTCATGAAATTCAGCAATGACAGATGCTAAGTCCTGCAGTTGAGATGGACTAACTACATGCAGGAGTGCAAGCTGGGGACTAATTACCTGTGAGGCTGCTCTTCTGAAAAGGACCTGGAGGTCCTGGTGGGCAGCAAGCTAAACATGAACCAGCAGCATACTTTGACAGCAGAGAGGAGGCTGACCTTCCCAGGGCTGCACCAGCAGGAGTGCAGCCAGGAACAGGTGGTAGCACAGGATCTACTGGTTGACATTCTCCAGATTCCATGCACAGATTTGGGACTCTGAGCTACCATAGGTGGAGTTTCACAAACTGGACTGAGTCCAGTGGAGCCCCTGCAATGGTTGGGGCTGGAGCCAGAGTGCAAGGAGAGGTTACAGGAATGATTCTTGCTCAACTGCAGGAGGGAAAACTGTAAGGGCCCAAGAGTCACAATTCCCATTGACCAGAGAGCTGTGGAGAGATGACAGTCAGCTTCTTATAGAGGTGAGCAGTGGGGAAAGACAGGTCCAGTGTGGTAATGGAAACAGGTTCTGAACTGGATGTAAGGACAGGCTACAAGATCTGGGACTCTTCAGCCTGGAGAAGAGAAGGCTTCCAGGACACCTTATAGTAGCCTTCCAGTATCTGAAGTGGGCCTACAGGAAGGCTGGGGAGGGATTATTTACAAGGTGTTGTAATGACAAGGCTAGGGGCAATGGGTTTAAACTGGAAAAGGGGAGATTTAGACTGGATGTTAGGAGGAGGTTCTTTATAGTAAGGGTGATGAGGCACTGGAACAGGTTGTGGCTGCTCCCTCCCTGGAGGTGTTCAAGGCCAGGCTGGACGAGGCCTTGAGTGACCTGTACTAGTAGGAGGTGTCCCTGCCTATGGCAGGGGATTGGAACTAGATGATCCTTGAGGTCCCTTCCAACCTTGTACAAGGTCTGAATTTGGAGTTAACTTTACTTTGAGTAGAAGGTTGAAGTAGAAGCCTCCTGAGTTCGCTTCAAATCTGAATTATTATGTGACTCAAGAGGTGCCCTTTATACCCTCCCCAAACTGGGCTACGTGGCTCTGCAAGAATAAAAACTCTCAGAAATAGAGAGGTTTCATAGAATTGTAGAGTGCTATGAGTTGGAAGAGACCTCTAGAGATCAAGTCCAACACCCTTTCAAAATGGGACCACTTAGGGAAAGTCACACATGAAAGTGCCCAGGTGAGCTTTGAAGACCACTAGAGAAGGAGATCCCACAACTTCTCTGGGCAGCCTGTTCCAGTGCTCTGTCAGCCTCACATTAAAAAAGTCTTTTCTCATGTTGAGATAAACTCAATCACAGGAAATTCTATGTGCATTGTCTCTCTCTATCACTAGGTTCCTTAATGCTGATTAAATGTTGGTCTCAAGCCATATTTCACATTCTTTTAGTGGACAGCATTCAGTGCAACTCATCATAGGCTATGCTGAATTTTCCATTTGGACCTAGCCATGGCAGATGTCCTTCATGCACGTGTGTGCTTTTTTTTTTGGCATGCATGAAGAGAAAAAGTAGTGTTCTTATGAAGGATTTGCCTCTTAATAATTTTGTAGGACCTGCTCTCTGGGAGGCAATACTGGCTATATGCAGGGCAGTACTGTGATGTGCCCTCCTGGTTGTACTTATTAGTCTCTAGTTTATCAAGGAATGGAGTTGTGAAACCATCGACCAACTTCACTATTTATCCTTGTGCTGGTTAAACTGCATGGTGCTAAGCCTCCTTGATAGTATCTTTCTTGGATACTGCTATTCCAAATAATTATGTACTGAATTCACATCTGCTTCTCCTTTGAAAGTCCTTGGTGGTGTGCTTCATGGTGGCCCATTGAACTTTTGCACATAGTGGGGTTTATGTGAGAAATTCTGATCAGAACAAACAGCATCTGGTGCGGGGAGGTGGAGGGGAGAGAATGGAGCATCAGTTTGGCAGGAACTTGTTTTTACCAATTAAAGGTCTGGAACTAGATTTTCTGGGGCTTTTTTTCTGTTAGTTTGCTCTATCAACAGCGATTATTCTATGTGCATTGAGCCAGAAGTGGCTACTCTTATATGACTTTCTTGCTTCTTTAATTTATACTTCTTTTTCTAAAGATCCATTTTCTATGTAAATGAAAGAAATTTAGCTTAGAGAAGAGGACATGGACAGGTGAACTCATTAATAAATGTATGAAAGGCAAGTGTTGGAAGGATGGAGCCAGGCTCTTCTTGGTGATGTCCAATGATAAGACAAGGGGCAGTGGGTGCAGGCTGGAGCACAGGAGGTTCCACGTGAATATATGGAAAGACTTCTTCACTGTGAGGATGACAGAACATTTGAACAGGCTGTCCAGAGATGTTGTGGAGTCTTCATCTCTGGAGACGGTCAAAACCTGCCTGGATGCGTTCCTGTGTGACCTGCTCTAAGTGATCCTGCTCTGGCAGGGGGATTGAACTTGAGGCTCTTTAGAGGTCCCTTCCAACCCATAACATTCTGTGAAGGATATAGCCCAGCTGGCTGGATGTGAAGTAAGGCATTAACTACTGCAAATATAACAATACTTTTAGGTGTTAGGGTGATAAGTCTTCAATTTCAACCTTGTAAAAAATAATCCCAGTGTTAAGATAATGATAAACCTGGGACCTTTTTGTGCCTGAGAATTGTAATCTCAAAAGACTGAAGACATCCCTAACATCTTTGCTAGCAGTGTTACAAGATTACTGTGTAAAATTTTGTTTGTTAACTCTTGTGCAGGTTTATAGGAATAAAAAAACTGTGGGAGTGCCATGAGCTGGATATCAGCACCTATCCCCTTGTAAAGTATGTTTTGTCATGAGTAAGTTATTGACTGCATATGCCTCAAGGAGAGGCAGTGTTGTGATTTTTCATGAATTGAGATACTTCTAGTCTTGTTAAAGGCATAATATGGTAGGAATTTTGCTGTTATCTTAGCTTTCAGGGGCTAAAATTTCAAATACTGTTTTGGATGCTTTGTAAACTACTTTTGAGGGAGATGGAATCAGTTAATTGTTGGGTTTTTCTGGGGGTTGAGTGGGTTTGGGGGGGGATGTGATTTGGTTTTGGTTTTTTCCCCTTCATCTTTCCTCCCTCAATGCCAATGCACAGGCATCTCCTAACAAATTAGGACATCTGGTCACCTGACAACTGTAAATAGCAATCTGTCAGTTAACACTGTTTAAGCAGTTAACTGCACTACAGTATTCAAAGGCTAAATCTGGGTTGATGGAAAGTTCAACACGAACCTGC
The DNA here is from genome assembly GCA_013396675.1 of Eubucco bourcierii. NCBI lineage: Eukaryota > Metazoa > Chordata > Aves > Piciformes > Ramphastidae > Eubucco > Eubucco bourcierii. Next base: position 86,846 of record VWZE01002404.1, read on the forward strand.
AGTGTGCACATGCAGGCCAGACAGCAACTGAGCGCTGGGCTGCATCAAGAGAAGTGTGGCCAGCAGGGCAAGGGAGGGGATTCTCCCCCTTTACCCTGCTCTCATCAGACCCATCTGCAGTACTGTGTGCAGTTCTGGAGCCCTCAGCACAGGAAGGACATGGAAGTGTTGGAGCAGATCCAAAGGAGGGTCACGAGGATGATGAGAGGGCTGGAGCAGCTTTGCTATGAGGGCAAGCTACAAGAGTTGGGGCTCTTCAGCCTGGAGAAGAGAAGGCTTCCAGGAGACCTGATAGTAGCCTTCCAGTATCTGAAGGGAGCTTACAGGAAGGCTGGGGAGGGACTATTTACAAGGTGTTGTAATGACAGGGCTAGGGGCAATGGGTTTAAATTGGAAAAGGGGAGATTTAGACTGGATGTTAGGAGGAAGTTCTTTACAGTAAGGGTGGTGAGGCACTGGAACAGGTTGCCCAGGGAGATTGTGGCTGCTCCCTCCCTGAAGGTGTTCAAGGCCAGGTTGGACAAGGCCTTGAGTGACCTGTACTAGTGGTATGTGTCCCTGCCTATGGCAGGGGATTAGAACTAGATGATCCTTGAGGTCCTTTCCAACCTTACCTTTCTATGATTCTAAGGTTGTCACATCTCTTAGCTGAGTAAAAAAAATATGACCTCCATACAGAGTGTCCTTCAATCTTAATGCAGATCTGGAAAGGCACTTGTAGGATATGCCTCTTACATCCTACCGTGTACAAAGGATGGAAGAAAAATACTCCATTCAGGTTTGCAACAGGCTCCTGAAACAGCTGCATACTGTACCATTAGGAAGTCATCTCAGGACTTTCAGTATCATTTTTTAAATTTTTCTTACTTTTTTTTTTTGGAAAGTATTTCTTCCTTTCTCTACTTAGACTAACATACAGACTTCTAAGGTTTACAATGTACCCTAAAGGCAAGTGTTATTCATAGTTAATTCTATCCATCATAGCTGTGGCTCCAAAAACATTTTTATTGTGTACACACTTTCGGAATACAAATTTACCAAATGTAGAATGTAGCATGAGAACTTGATCCAGAAGAAATTAATGGATAACTGCAATGGTTATTTAAAAAAAACAAAACTCAACCAAACAAGCAAAACAAAACTAAACCCAGTGTTTTTCAACATATGGTTTTGCTTCTGGTTAATTAGCAGTTTCTACTGCAACCTGAAAACAATAGGCTGTATGAGAAAACAAAAGGATATCGTTTTAATGCTTTTCTTCATTGCTCATGTAAGTTCATCTCTGAACAAAGCAAGCAAGCTAAAATCTTTGTGATCATGAGAGATTGGAAAATTAAAAATTTAAAACTATAAAACTCACTCTTAAATACAAAGTTCTTAATGAGGTTCAACAAGGATAAGTGCAGTCCTGCACCTGGGGAGGCATAATAAACTGCACCAGTACAGGCTGGGAGGTGATCTCCTAGAGAGCAGTCCTGTGGAGATGAACCTGGAAGTCCTGGTGGACAAGTTATCCATGGGACAGCCATGCACCCTTGTGGCCAAGAAGGCAAATGAGACCCTGGGGTGCATTAAGAAGAGTGTGTCCACCAGATGGATGGAGATTTTCCTCCACCTCTACTCTGCCCTGGTGAGACCCCATCTTGAGTACTGTGTTCAGTTTTGGGCTCCTCAGTTTAAGAGGGACAGGAATCTGCTTGAGAGAGTCCAGTGGAGTGCTACAGGGATGATTAGGGAACTGGAGCACTGCTTTATGAGGAGAGGTTGAGGGACCTGAGGCTTTTTAGTCTGGAGAGGAGAAGCCTGAGAGGGGATTTGACAAATTTTTATAAACATCTGAAGGCTGGATGTCAGTGGTGGGGAGGACAGGCTCTGCTCACTTGCTCCCAGTGATAGGACAAGGAGCAATGGACATAAGCTGCAGCACAGGAGGTTTCACATCAACACAAAAGGGAACTTCTCTATTGTGAGGATCACAGAGCACTGGAACAGGCTCTCCAAAGACGCCGTGGAGTCTCCTTCTCTGGAGACTTTCAAGGCCCATCTGGACGTGTTCTTCTGTGACCTGAGATAGATTGTCCAACCCTGCTCTGGCAGAGGGATTGGACTCGATGATCCCTTCGGGTCCCTTCCAAGCCCTGACATCCTGTGATCCTGTGAGAAACAGTGTAGATTACAAAAATCTGCACAGTATTTTATGGCCAGCTGGAGTTCCACACTACTGATTCAATGCAACACACTGTCCTTTTTCATTCAGGTAGAGCCTTTTATAGCTTCTTTCTTACGTCCTTCTGCTTTACTGCATGATCTTGAGCATACCTCAAGTTAACTTGGCATGTTCAGCAATTTCCTGTTTTGAAAGCTGTCCCTGTTGGTTTCCTGCCTGAGAGAACGTCCTCTTCTTTGAGATTCCAGTGGTTTACAAATGCTTAAACACCGTGTGGCCTTCTAAGAAATCACATTTTTTGTGGTACTGTCTAGTGTTGGAAACTAGGGCACCATCCTGTCCAAGTAACAAAATGGAGCAAGATGGCCTCCAAAAGTGTTAATGTCTGACACCTTGAAAGGTCAGTTACTAGGGTTTACCAAGCTTCAGTTTAACAAGCTTCCTTGTTAACTACACTAACCCCCCATCATTTGGGATAAAACTGAAAACATGAAAAACAAATGTCCGTGCTAAGCCTTCCAGCGAGTTCAGAGCAGAGAAAACTTCATTAGCATGGGCACAGCAAAGAGCAACAGAGTGGATTTAGACAGAGAACAGAATAATGTGCCACAGCACAATATGGATGTCACTGGACCTAGCAAACCTCCACAGCACATGATGCACTGGAGAGCACAGGACTTAAAGATCTTAAATCTGGCCAGCTTCCTCAGCATAGAGCTACCACTGCACTCTAGGAGCCAGGAGCAATGGTTTTGGGGTAATGCTGCGTTTTGAGCTCATAAGTCCTTCAATGTCCATAGTGACCTCATGAAAAGCCAGTGTGGGAGGGTAACTGCACATTTTCTTGTTTATCTGCACACTGAATAGGCAGCCCACCACTAGCTGCCTTAACCACTTTTGTTTTATAGAGTGCCAGGGATGAACATCACCACATAATGGGTAAGAAGTGCCAAGGAAATAGACGCCCTGACAACTCGCATTGACACGCTGAGCAAGAACTTTGCAGCTTCAGAGCTAGTTTCTGTCATCTGGGCTTCATTTCCATGCTCTCCTCTTTGTCAGATTACAATCCAGGCTGAAGATGTGGAACCTGTACCCTGCTGTTACCTTGGCAGCCCCTCAAATTTGTCAGTGAGAACATCCCAGGACTTCCAGTAAAATCTGTCATGCTGCGTATGCCTTTCCTTTCTCAGAGCACAGCTGCCAAACAGTTGTAAATGCCGTATGTTTCTGTAAGCAGAGCAGAAAAGTAAAGGCCTGGGTTGGAGCTAAGAGCACTGCATCTTCAGTGGTAGTCTGAAGCTTTTGTGTCAGATACATAGTTTGACAAGATTAGGCCAAAGTTCAACATGTTACTTAGAGACCAAATTTGTATTTGGTTAGGAAAAATTTGATGTCCACTGTGAGAATATCATACACTTGGTTTAAAACTCAGCCCTGTACAGATAAAGCCTTTTTTGTCTTTAAATCTCACTTACACCTTCAGTGCTTAGAGGATTTGAGTAATATGTGTGACACACACTGTCCAGTGGTAAGTTTAATCTGATGAAGACAAAGTAACTTAAGCACTGTAAAACCATGTAAGTTAATTACTATAATGCTGAACCCCATGCAGGAGTTTTCATTAGCCTAGTCATAAGTTTAGAGAATGCAACACTCTATTTCAGTGTAAACTCACCTTTGTGAAACAAAACATCCAAGCATTCCAGGTGTCACAAAGTGGTGTCAGTACTTTGTGCAGAGGCAGTAATGGTTGTTGCAGTGCACTGGAAATGAGTATCATTCCAATATCAGAGTTTTGAATATGTGTAAAAATGCTTTTATGGGATTGGACCTAATCATTCTAAAGCAAAGATCACTAAGGCTTTCCATTGCTCATATTTATTTTAAGCTTAACCAGCATGGAGCCCTTTTGCCTTTACTGACCTATTTATCCTTAATTGTCCCTCAAGGATAACATGGCCTACTTCAGCCATCTGTAGTTAAGTCTAAATGAGTCCTCAAAGTTGTCTTTCTTTGAACAGTCCTTGTAAAAGCGACTGTATGTGGCTGGAAAAAAATACACCGTTGTTTTTTCCATCAGAAAAAATAAAGCCCTTGGTTAATTTTACACACTGAAATAAGCTGTTAAGCTTTAACTTTTGTCTTTTAATTATTATTTCTTTTATCTGTAGAAACATGGCAAAGGCATTTTTATTTTAGTCCCTGGAGTTCCTTGGTGGGATAAATAAAACCATAAAACAAGGCTAATGGAAACTACAGAAAGGAAATTGTTGCATGTGGTATAAGCAGATGTCCAGGCTCAGGCAGATGATGATGCCTGGACACTTCAGTTCTTATTTTTAACCCTGGCTACATTTCCTCAGCTTGCCCCGAACAGCTTAAGGTTTTTGGAGCAGAAAGAATGTCAGCATATATGATATATGCTGATATAGGCATATATGATATAGCCAGCATTGCTGTAGTATAATCAGTCACGTTCATTTTAAGGAGGAATTAGCTTGAAAGTGGCAGAGAGGCTGATTTGAGAACCTAGAGTAACATGGGAGATATAGGGATGACACTGATGCCCTTATCTCTGAAACTCAGTGGGAAGGGGAAAGATAAATGTAACTGTGTATGCTATACAATATATTGGCATAAATTCTTTAAAATAAAGAAGGTGTGTGCCAGTTCTGCTTTTTTGGCTGAGGAGCACAAGCAGTGTCAAGTAAACATGTTTGGATTAATAGCTCACAATTCCAAGAGATCTGCTGCTGTGAAGGATGAAGACCTTTAGTTGCATGAGAGAAGGTCTCCTGATTGTGAGCTGTCACTCACCTCATTAACAGTAGGTCTCAGATACTAGCCCGTCATCCTTGTGGGTTCTTGCGTTGCAGGTGCGGTGAGCTGCTGCTGTCACAGTCCTATAGTGACTGAAGGATTTTCTTATCAGGGTAGGGCTGCATGTAACCACATGTGGCTTTCTGGGCTACAGTCATGAAGTTTGGATGAGTTTTCCAAAGTTTTTGAATTGCTATCAGCCCCTAAAAGCTCTTCAAAATTGCTTTCATTATTTTGTCTCCTGTTTATCTGACCTTTAAATCTCCTGTCACTTGCACATCATGTATTGTCTTGTCTTTGCTTGTAAAGCTTCAAAATGTATTTTCATGGTGCCACTCTTCCAGAATCTCTAATTCTGCTCACCTCTTCTGCCTCATGAGCAAACTATAATCACTTGGTTTTATTTATGCCACCTCACAACCCAATATTGATAAAAATTCTTCTTTGCCTATTTACTGTGACATCCCAAAATGCATTTTTTTTTATCCAACAATCCCTCTACCCCCAGAATATTGGAATACAGTGTGAGTGTTTTCAGTCGGCTGGACCATAAACTAGTAACAGCTGAGACCAAAAGTAAGCTCGATAGGAAAAGGAAGAGGTAAAGTTTTCATCAGTGGCACACTGAGTAAAATTTAGGAAGAGTTAGCTGCAACGTGGAGAGGGGAGCTAAAAAGAAAGTGTCTAGTGGAGGAATGGGGGAAAGGCATCAAACTTTTATCTGGGCTTTATCTAATGATGACTTGAACTGCTTCAGCTCCAACACAAAAGGTCAGATTTTCTTCATTTCTCATGCGGCTTTATCAGTTTCTGAGAAGGGCACTATCCAAAGCAAAGACAGCAGGTCCAAATGTTGTGTTTTGAATGTGCATTTTTAAAATCCACCTATTCACAGGATTACAATGTAGAATGAAAAATGTGCTAGAAGAGTATGTACATTGCATTCATAGTGGTTTAGTTGCTTGTTTTCTCTCCCCCCCCCCCTTTTTTTTTCCTCTGTTGTTTTGGTTGGTCGGTTTGGTTTGGGGTTTTGGTGTGTTTTGTTTGGGGCTTTTTTGTTGGTGATGGTGGGTTGGGTTGCTTTGTTTTAGGAGGGGAAGTTTTCAAAATTTGATTTTAAACATAAGAATACATGAGCAATGGTGCTTCCTTGCTTACAGGTTATGCTCCTGCTGTGGAGTGTCACAACATAAGCTGTGTTGTGTAGATCTGCCTGTTACTGCCAGCAGCTAGAGAGATAGAAAGAGATATACCATTTTTTTACTCAGTATTCAGTGATTTTGGCCAGACCACTAGAGGCTGCACTTGCATTTTGAATTTTTTTTGCTACATTTTCTTCTCTTTGCTATTTTTATTCATGAACAGTGGTCAACTTGAGCTGGGTTTTTTCTTTCCACAGTTAAAGTTCATATGAAATGAATCAAATAAATAGAATTCTTCTAGATGATGAGCCTTTTGATGAAGCAGTGTAGGCACTCACTACTTAAACACAGTAAGCAGTAGATAACAAGTTTTATAGAATCATAGAATGGTAAGGTTGGAAGGAACCTCAAGGATCATCTAGTTCCAACCCCCTGCCATAGGCAGGGACACCTCCCACTAGTACAGGTTACTCAAGGCCTCATCCAATCTGGCCTTGAACACCTCCAGGGAGGGAGCATCCACAACCTCCCTGAGCAACCTGTTCCAGTGCCTCACCACCCTTACTGTAAAGAACTTCCTCCTAACATCAAGTCTAAATATCCCCTTTGCCAGTTTAAACCCATAATCCCTGACTCTAGAGATTTGGATACAGTAGGTACAGTACAGTGACTTCTGCACCATCAAGCACCAGCTTTTAAATTCAGAATCTCAGGAAGCTTGAGGTAAACCTGTTCCTTGAACCTCTGCTCTATGAGTGGTTGTCCAACAAGATCAGAAGAAATGGACATGTCCTTCCAGTTCTGCTTCCTGCATTAGCTGACTTCTTCAAGGTTTTCAACTGGTGAAACATAGGTTAGAAAAATTAAAGACAAAAATATATTACTAATTGCATCTGGATTTATGCAGAAGTTGTTAGCCATTGCATCCCCAATTTTGTCCCAAATGCCACAGTGTGTGCCAGAATATAGTGTGCTCACCATTCTTGTTTTTTCTCATAAATGTTGCTGCAATAAGAACTGATAGCTGATAGGCCAGGTATGTGCCTCAACTGAAAGTAATCTGATCTGAGATGTCAGTTTGAATTGCAGCCAAAATGTCATGCCAGTTTGCTTTAGGGGCTCAGAAGGTCTGCTGGGGTAGCCAAAGTTCTTCATCTGGGTGTTTGTAAATGTCTCATGTTCATAAATGTTACCCTTGTTAGGAACACTTATCTTCTCAGTTGGGTGCAATGTTCTTTGACCTCAGGCAGTCATATATCTACACCTGTGGCAGAACTTTTCACCAAACTGCTATTTTCTGTCTAACCACTTATATGCCGTGACAACATCATGCAACTGTATACACAGCATCTTTTGGGAATATGTTTTCCTTCTATTGCTTTTCTTGGCCAATTGTTTCTTTGACACTGATATCTAATGCAAACCTCAAAATTTCTGTCATAAAGATAGAAAACACAAATTTTAAAATTTGCTAATCCTAGAATGGCTTAGGATGGAAGGGACCTTAGAGATCATCTGCTCCAAACTCCCTGCCATGGACAGGCATGCCTCCCAACTAGCCTCAGCTGCTCAAAGTCTCATCCAACCTGACCTGAAACAACTGCAGGGAGGAGGCATCCACAGCCTCCCTGGGCAGCCTATTCCAGAGTCCCATCGCCCTTGTACTGAAAAATTTCTTCCTGAGATCCAATCTGAAACTATTCTGAGTCAGCTTAAAACTGTTCCCTCTTGTCTTATTGCTAAACACTTTTTATGGAAAGTCTCTCTCCAGTTTTCCTTGTAGAATCACTTCAGGTATTGGAAGTCAGCTATAAAGTTCCCCTGGAGTCTTCTCTTTGCTAGGTTGAACACCCCCAGCCCTCTCAGAGTTGTTCCAGCCCTTGGATCATATTTGTAGAGCAAGTGCAAGGTCGTCGGTGTGTAATGACATTATAATTTGGAATATAATTTGCAATATTGATGTTACAAAGGATTATAACTTTTTTTTTAATATATATTTTCCAGGCTGTTCTTCAGTTGATTGCTTTTAAGTACTAATTTAAGTGCAGGTTTCTAGAAAACACATAAGTAAGATCTGAAACAGCAGCAGCATTACAAAGTAATGTTCAGCTTAGATGCTCTGTTAACACATACAGGCTAACTCAGTAATTGAACCTAGAAAGTTCCTTGTCCAATGCAGACCTCAAATCATGTCTGTTTTGTAGTTCATTTTCAGTTCCTACCATGTCTAAGCTGATTTAATCAGGCAGTTGATTTTAGAGTGAGGCTGGGTATTATGGGCTATAAGAATCTGTGATATCTGGAGCTTCACAGAGTGTGATAGATCCTCTTGTTTCCGTAATTTGCTCAAGAAAGCACAACCCCACTTCTTAGAGGTTGTGCTTTCAAATGTTAAGAAGTCCTTAATCTTACTCTCACTTTGGATAGTAAGAAGGAAGCTATCAGAAGATCGAAATACTTAAAGATCTGCCAAACACCAAAATATTTTAATAATGGTTATCCTGCAGAAGAGCACAAGGAGGGGAGATCTGGGGCAAGACTATGCCAGGTGAATTGTTCCTGCTATTTTCCTTGCTGGGAAATCACAATAAAACCACAACAACGTGAAATGTGACCGTATGACTTACCTGAATTATTTTCTTTCATAGTTGCTGTACTGAAGATTTTTATCTTGATTTGTTAATACCAATAATATCATGATCTTCATGATACCATCTGGCTGTCTTCTAGGCATATAAAGGCCATTAAAGGGATGACTTTTCTCTGTTTCCATGCCTTCCCAGAGCATTAGTGGTTGAATGTGAAACACTTACAGTTAAGAAAGTTCTTGTCTCTCCCTCACCCCCCAAGAAGTCATTCTTACCAGAAGAGATGGAAAAATGTTCTTTGAAGTGGCTCAGATTCAATCAGTTGAAATGCCTCTGAAAATGTAGCATCCAAATTTTCTCTTGGGAAACAGTTACCTTCCTAGTTAGTATCTGGTTGCCTATAGGCTGTTCCTAAGCAAAGTACCAGAGAATGCTTGTTCTTTATTACCCTATCTTGTTTGTTGGTGACTGAATACAGGATGAATTCTGACTTCAAAGAGTGAGAGCTGCTGGAAGCGTTTTAACCATTGGAGGCATGATGGGAATGTTTGGTGTTCAAAGTGTTCAGTATCTCTCTGCTCGGACTACTGGACTGTCTCCATTTGTGTCCTGAACTTGTTTGAGCTCTAGGTCATCTTTTCCTGCACTGGATGCAGTTTTGCTTTTGAGATTTTATTTTATTTTTAAACAAACTTGTCTACACAACACTTGTGGTATGCTCAAGCATAAACCAAACAGGATGAGCAACATTATTCCTAAAATGTTACTACACCTTGTATATGGTACAGTAGTAAGGCCAATGATGGGTCAATGGGCCAACTCCACAGTCCTTCCTACATAGACCTACATCTTGCATGCCAAAAAAGATCAGGATTTGTGAGTAGCCTGAGACCCCACATCTGTACAAGCGGTGTGCTTATCACTGATGTGCGCTGGTGGTCAGAGATAAGCAACAGAGGATGAGTAAGCTTTAATAATGGGTGGCACTAGGGATCTAAAGACAGCTTCAGCTACTTATAATGCAGATTGCTATAGACTTTGCCTGAGTGCTCTGCTCAAAGCAGTAATTCTTCAGTGAATGTTACCAACATCCTGTTAGCAAAACAGCTGTTCAGCCACTGAGAACAAGAATTTCTAGGCAGTTTGTGTGTACAGGCAAAGGTAGTGAAGGTAGGGAAGAATCTTGACTGTGATATAAGCCAACTGTTTAATAATAAGGCTTTACAACTGAAATTCACTTTTCTTAAACTGTAGTTATTTAACTGATGATGCTGCACAGCATTTCAAACATGCAGAAGTTTGATATTGTTGAGTCTGTGATGAACCTGTAGATTTCTTTATTTTGTTTGTAGTAAAGAGCCAGGTATACGCATACAGTGTAGAAGCAATAGGAACTTATTTGTATAGCAATTGCCACCACCCATACTTTGGAGAAATGCAAGGATCTTTCTGATGGTGGCTGTGTAATCACTTCCACACACCCCAGAGGGTGTCTGCAGTCCTATGTACTATAAGTTTTCCCACCCTTTCTCCAGGTGCATGAGCTCATAAGCATTGCAAACAAGAGGGAGATGTCCCTGTAATCTAAAGCTGAGGAGTCACTAAGTGGCAAATTCAGTTCCTGCTCTACCCTGTATGCAGAGAAGTCAGTGCTTGTTGGGTAGGTACTTCAATCTCACTCTCCCACCTTCTGCAAACAGTGACTCCCCAAGATGGAGGGAGGGGACTGCTCAGAAAGTCTATCCTCTGCTGCTCCCCCTGCTCTGCAGCCCCTGCTCCCCTTGCTCTGTTTTCTACCTTTCTTACCTAATCTTTGTGAGTTTGCCAGACATATTTCCTGCAAAGCAAGGATGGTTTCTCTGCCTTTCTAAATATGTTCTGTTCTTTGTGCTGGTGAATAAACAGAAGAACAAAGCTTATCTCATGATGTATTTTGTGTGTGTGCATGTTAGGAGGGAAACAAAGGAAGGAAATACTAAATCTGAATTACAAACTTATATAAATTATGTTTCAGAAAGTACACCGGATACAAGATAACGCATTAAAGAGAACAGAGGTTGTAAGGGAAATGTCAGTTAATAAGCAGGTGATTCAGCTAAGGTTATCTCCCATTTGACACTGTAAGTGGTGGTTTCCAGTCACTTACAGCTCTGCCAAAATTTCTTTATGTTTGTGAGGTCTCACCTGAGGTTTTGGTTTAAAGATCAGCCAAAATAGCTGAGTCGTTCCCAAATTCATGTGCTTCTCCAGCACTGAAACAGCCTTTAGTTTGAGAAGCTCAAGTATCTCCATCCTTTGGTCAAGGACTTGAACTTGACACTGAGAAGAATGATGGCCTTTGTGTCAAGGAGAAAAATCTGGCTAAATCCTAGGTCATAGGTTCTCATCAGCTACTCAAGTCCGTTATGAAAAATGGCACACTTCATCCTGGGGCTGAACAGGGGCTTCTCTGTGGATGAAGAATGATTGTCCCTAGAGCCAGGTCTGCTACCAGGGCTGAGAAAAAGATGACACTCTTCTGGGCTGTGAGTGCCGCCTGTTGGCAAGCAGGCAGTGCAGGGAAGCTGTGATGCACTAGCAGGATCAGATCCAAGGGAAGTGTCCACCCTGGGGAAGATACTGAAAGAATGAGCAGTATGCAGGATGAGGGAGACTGTTATATTCATGAAGGGGTAGGGTGAGAACCAATTTGGTAATTTGTATTTTTTAAAAAAAAAAAAAAAGGCTCAAGGCTTTTTGGGCTGTTTGTGGGAAAAGGCAGCAAGGAATGGTTAGAGGGATGAATAGGAGACAAATGTAGGTGGTGGTGACAAGTTTGTTGAAGAGTGATAAAGAGGCATGAGAAGACCTAGGCTAAGCTGTACAACTGGAGCAAGGCAGGGAGTAAAACTTGAGAAGCAGGGCAGCCCACATCCATCAGAGCCTTCTTCTGCTGAGACAGTCCAAATGCTTTGCTCTCAAGAAAATTAGAGAGGGGAAACATGGAGACAAAATCAGTATTTGGAGGGAATGTAATAAATGTGGCAGAGAGGGAGACAGCTGGCACTCACAGTGAAATCAGGAGCTAAAGGACAATGGAATACCTGCTTGTTGCCAAAACACTGTTCATCCTATGCCCTACAAGGCAGGGGGGCCGTCTTCCGGAGTGTCTTGTAAGTACACATACAAGCATGCATGCCAGCAAAGAGAGGTCAGTAGGGCAAGGGGGTGCTGGCAAGCAGACCTATTTCAAATTTTTCTTGGGTATGTGACTTTGTTGTCATCATAATGTTCTCCGCTTTGTTGTACACAATGTCTTAGCTCGGTTTTTTGCTTCCTGCCTACAAGTTGTTGGAGCTAGATCCTGGACTCCCATTCGCAACACAGCATTGTTGTCAAGATAACAAATATTTCCTCCCTTGTGATTGGTTCAATACAAAACTTTTTTCTTTTTTTCTTTTTTTTTTTTTTTTAACAATATATTTTAACAAAGTGTTAATTATTTGAAGTCAGGTGCTCAAGACTTTGACACTGCATCTGTTCTAGCCAGCAGTGAGGCATCCTGGCTTTTATGTCTGAGTCTGGGAGAGGGCTGCATTCTGAATCATGCAACCACCTGACATATTCGATCCCTCGATTTGACACAGTGGAAAAAGAAGGCTGGCTAAAGACATCTTTGGGGCTGTCTCAGCGTTGTGCTTTCCTTTTGCCAACTCTTCCACTTAAGTAAGCCTTGTCTCTTTTTTCTAGGAGGATAATATTAAGCTCTGCTTGTTTGCTGGGTGTTGAGGCAGATGACTAACTGTGGAACTGCCATTTAGATGATTTTTGGGATCACAACTGAGTCTGTCTTTCTTTGTGCTCTTCAAGTTAGAAATCTGATTGCTGCTCTGTCAGAGGCTTTAACTTTATTCCTGTTATGCAGAAATGGCAGTAGTTTCTTGAAATATGATACAAACGTTGCATTTAAGTGCACTGGGATCTGAGATTATGCTTCCATTGAATGCAGAAATTTCAGCACTCCTGGGAACTTCTACTGAGCAGGGGAAATAGCTTTTTAAAAGTCTTAATACTCTTCAAAATCCACATGAGCTGCTGTGGGAACAGCTGTAGCACATTTTTGACTCCGTCCGTGTTTAGGCTATGTGACCCAGGAGATTTGTTTTGCTACCTGACTATTTTGGAGCATGGTTGCTGTTAGCGTTTTATTTTGCTCAGTCAGTAAAGGTTAAAATGGTGGGAACTTTAAATGGGGAACAGCAAGATGCAAAAACCTGCGCTCTCTCCTCTTGCCCTTCAAATAAAGAAAGAGAAGGAAGAGGGAAAGCTTTAACAGATTATGACAATGTAATGTAGTGGGAAACATATTGCTAATATAGACCTGTTTGTCTGCAAGTGCTATTCAGACTGAAAAGTCAAGTTCTCAGTTATTATTTATCGGTTTGGTCCTAACCAGAGGCAAGAGTTAATAATATGCACTGGGTGTGGCCAGTAAGGATTTGTTTCTAATAGTCTTCTATGTTAAAATGACTGCTCAGCTTCCTTTGAAAGAAAACAAGTACTTCTTTGCATATCTTATGATTATTTGTGTCCCTCCCTAAGTATTTAGTCTGTCAATTTGAGAGATGTTAGAATTTGTAAAAGAGAGGGGATAGACGGTGAATCATGTTTAAAATTGTCATTTTGAAGAATATCTTAAGATTACACATTTGGGTATTTGTGTTCCTCCTCTTCAACATCCTCTTATTATTATGCTACTAACATAATCTTGCAAAGCAAAACTGGTGTTTTCATGATTCAGCAAACCTGAGTAAGGGACTGTGATGTTAGGTTGTGTTGCTTTTCAATTGTCTTTTAAGGTATGACAATAACAAAATGATGTACATTTACTTCTAAATGTCACCCATTGCAGACAGCAGGCCTTGCAGTAAATTATTATCCAGACTGAAATTGCGGCACGTGTATTAAAAATGTCCAAGCATATGAGAAAATAACAAATATGAACCGGTCTGCCTTGTATTGCCTGTCGTTTCCATTTTGATTGTGATTGGCTGGCAAGGGCTGATGCTGGCATTGCACAATTGGCTTAGATGGGGAATTACAAAACAGGAGCAGATCCCTTGACTGGGATGTGGTAGCACATGCAGCTGAGCACAGGCGAAAAAAGAAAGGTCACCCGTACGCAAGGATTTGAGCAGAATCTCTCTCACAGATGTTTCCGTGCCAGAGAAGAGCATCTGATCTCATTTTTCTCGTCCAGGGCTCGCGGTGTTTAAATGCTGTAGGCGTTTTTTGTTGCAGCGAATGTGAAAATGCACCTGGAAACAAGTTTGCAGCCTGGAGGCATATGAGAATTTCAGATACGTGGAGCGATATCATGAAATGATCAGAAGGGTCTGCATTTTTAAAAAGTATTAAATATCAGTGAGGTGGAAGAAATTCAAATAGAAGGTTAAAACCAGATGCAAGAAAAATAATTATTTTAATATGGTTTAAGCTCTTGTGGAACATACTTAAGACTGCTGCATCTTTCCATGGTGTATGCTCTGTCTTTTTTAAAGGTGTTTAGATTAAGAAGATCCTGCACAAAAAGGTCAAGCTACTTTTTTTTTTTTTTAATAG
>VWZE01002404.1:101182-133632 GCA_013396675.1 Eubucco bourcierii
TTTTTTTTTTTAATTGTTTTGAGGTGGGGGGGGGGGGGGGGGGGCAGGGGGCACTGTGAAAGAACTAGAGGAATTTAATTTGTGTTTTTAACTAAACATTCTCTTTTTATTCTTTTTTCCTCCAAACTTAGTTTACGAGATGCTGGAATTGGATTTATTCTTGTCATAGATCGCAGACAGGACAAATGGACCTCTGTGAAAGCATCTATACTGCGGATAGCAGTGAGTACTGTTTTAAATGAATAGAAGATTTTCTGCTTTGAATGTTCCTCTTATGATTGGAAAAACAGCAAATGTTCTTCAACAAAATGTTATCTGATAGATGAACATTAACAATGTCTGGCAGTTTTTCTTCATCTCAGCCAACTGGGACTGAGTATTGTGTGTCTATGATATGTTTTTAATGCAGCTTGCAGCTCAGGACATCTTTCTGAGAAGGCACTTGGAGAGAACCTGTGTTTTGTGTGGATGTGAAATGTGTACAGTGTGCAACTACCCCAGATGGGAATTGACACTCGAATGCATCCCATAGAACTTTCACTATTCAAGTGATCTTCCCTTTTAGGATGAGATAAGGATGAGAGTCCTGATGTAGTTTGCCACCTATGAAAGATATTCAGGTGTAAAAGTTGATCTTGCCTGTTTGAATTAAAACAAGGGTTGCTTGTAAACAAGAAAATCTTAATTGTCTTCTGTGATGAATCAATGCTAATTCTTTCTCATTTTACATTTTGTTTTGTTTAATATAAAAACTGGCTTATTAGGGGCTGTTGGGTGGGTTGGTTGGTTGGTTTGTTTTTAACACAAGTAGGGTAAAACAGACTCGTGTTTATCATGTGCTTATCCTAACAGGGTTTACTTTTTTGTCTTTTTTTTTTTTTTTTTTCTATTTGGGTTTTTCATTTGTTGATTTTTTTGGGGGACAATTGGCTTGCTTGGGTTTTTTTTCATTTGTGGTGTGGTGTTTTGGTTTTGTTTTATTTTTTTCTTCTTGTTATCCTTGCTTGAATTGTTAGTGTTGCTAATCTTTCCAGTAAGTGCTAAAAAACAGATCTGTAAATGTCTTCAGTGGGTGAACATTTATGACTCTGTAAGATACAAGTTGAGTCAGAACTATATCTGTAATGTCTGTACCCCATTCTGACCAAAGGGCTGTTTGTTTATCATAAGTTAAAAGATGGTTATTTAAAGATAGCACACTACTCCCACTATATGGCTTTCATTCCCACAATACAGCTTTTTCAAAAATAACTATGTCAAGAATGTTAAAATATTGGCAATATTCCCAGATATTAGCAAAATTTGCTTTTGTAACTTATTTTGAAATTTTAAGATACAGCCTTGATGAAATTCCAGTAGTGAACTGTCCTGCTGGGGCAAAACAGGCCCAGACTTGTTTGCAACGCTAATGCCCTGTTTGATTGGCTAGGTTTCAAATTTGTCTCCTGCCAGTGGTCTGTTTTGCTTCGAGTGGTGATTGAAAGCGCTCTGGGAGGGCCTGACTTCGCTTGTTTTTGGCTCTGCCCCTCTGCATGCTACCAGTGGTGTGTTGCGGGCTAGCTACCCCAGGACACATGGCTCCCTCCTTTTGCTTTCGGTTTTGGCAGCACACTCAGCTTCTGCTACCCTCTTTGCCTTGTGTTTGCATTGAAAACACAATTTGGGATTATAATTTCTTCGACTATTACCTCAATACATGTCTTGGGCTGATCAGTGAGTAAACTTGGCTATTAAATTCATTGGAGTCTCTGGTTTTCCCACCAATAGCCCTGTTTGAGGGCAAGGGGAATTAATCTTGTGACTGGCAGCAGCAGTTGCTGCTCCTCGCCCTCCGATCTGAGTCATGCGTAAGATATGGATATTTATATTTCTTTGTCCCTTCCCTAAACTACTCCACAAAAAAAAATTCCTATTGTACCTTTTGTGTAAATAATTCCCGACTGGGTATTCAAACTTTTGGTAAATGGTAAATAGTTCACTGTTTTGGGGTGTGTGTTTGTTTGTTTGATGTGGGAATTTGCATTAGTCGCTGTTTTGAGGTGTGTGTTTGCTTGGTGTGGGAATTTGCGTTAGTCACTCTTTTGAGGTGTGTGTTTGGTTAGGGAATTTGTATTAATAAAATCATAGAATCATAGAATGGTAAGGTTGGAAGGGACCTCAAGGATCATCCAGTTCCAACCCCCTGCCATAGGCAGGGACACCTCCCACTAGTACAGCTCACTCAAGGCCTCATCCAATCTGGCCTTGAACACATCCAGGGAGGGAGCATCCACAACCTCCCTGGGCAACCTGTTCCAGTGCCTCACCACCCTCACTGGAAAGAACTTCCTCCTAACATCCAGTCTAAATCTCCCCTCTGCCAGTTTAAGCCCATTGCCCCTTGTCCTGTCATTGCAGGACCTTGTAAATAATCCTTCCCCAGCCTTCCTGTAGGCCCCCTTCAGATACTGGAAGGCTACTATCAGGTCCGGATAGTTGGATATTTTCCCATTTCTGCACATTACATTTGAATATTCATAACAGAAACAGAGCGGCATCATTTGGGGTGATTAAAGAAAAAGGACTGTACCTCTTCAGTTTTTGAATCTCTCTCAGAATTCAATTCTGTATTTTCTGTTCAATGACAGGTAAGTATTCCAGAGATGACAGTCCTTTTATTTTATATAATTGGAGTGTGTGGAAGTGGATGGCAACTACAAAAACACAATGCACAAGAACCCAAGTATCTGTTCCACATGGTATGGAGTCCTTCACTGCAGTGATGGTGCCTAAGGGCTTTACCTGGACAAGGGTGTTAAGTGCAGGAGTGCAGCTGCGGGTTGCAGTGCTGTTCATGATGGGTTGTTTGCCTTCTTTTTTTTTCTTCTTTTCTCATTATACTGTGAGCTTTGTTTAAGAGAAATCATGCTTCCTAGCTGAAGTCTAGTCTGTTAGGGGCATGATCTTTTTCATGTATGGGCTCAGCTCTGGCTTTGTATTGCATCCATGGATGTGTGTAGCAGCTCTTCTCTTGGGTTCAGCAGTATTCCCATCATCCCTAAACACCTGAAATTTTTATCTTCCTGTTTCAATAAAGATGTAACAAAAAATCAGTCAGCAAAACAATTTTGCTGTTGTCCACCATTTGTTTGCCATAATATTTGCCATAAGTGAACTCTTAATACATTTCTGCTGTCTGGTCCTTATAAAAAGCAAAGCCAAATACACAATGCATATCTTTACGTATCTTGTGCCAGCATTTTTACGATTTCTCTGTATTCCATGTCCTGTTGATAGACAGAGTTTTATTTATTTTAATGGCTCAGAGGTAGATGGAAGCTTAATTTCCACTAGCTTGGTTTTCTTAACAGTCAATCTGGTGTATTTTGATGGCAATGAAACATCTGAGTTTCATTTGGGCTGTCCAGATTGAATATTCTGTCTGAAAGCCTGGTATCTGTACAGGTCTGGAGCCCCCAGCACAGCAAGGACATGGAAGTGTTGGAGTGGGTCCAGAGGGGGACCATGAAGATGATCAGAGGGCTGCAGCAGCTCTCCTATGAGGACAGGCTGCAAGAGTTGGGGCTCTTCAGCCTAGAGAAGAGAAGGCTTCCAGGAGACCTAGTAGCCTTCCAGTATCTGAAGGGGGCCTACAGGAAGGCAGGGGAGGGACTATTTACAAGGTCTTGCAATGACAGGACAAGGGGCAATGGGTTTGAACTGGCAGAGGGGAGATTTAGACTGGATGTTAGGAGGAAGTTCTTTCCAGTGAGGGTGGTGAGGCACTGGAACAGGTTGCCCAGGGAGGTTGTGGCTGCTCCCTCCCTGGAGGTGTTGAAGACCAGGTTGGACGAGGCCTTGAGTGATCTGTACTAGTGGGAGGTGTCCCTGCCTATGGCAGGGGATTGGAACTGGATGATCCTTGAGGTCCCTTCCAACCTTATCATTCTATGATTGTATCTCTAGCACTTTGTGATTGCTAAAGCTTATTGCTATGTGTGATGCCACGAGTCTCATATTCTCTGAGAAGAGAGTTTTGGCTGTTTGGTTCATTTGTTGTTCCTGCAGCATCCTCCCTGCTGTCTTTCTTGATTTTTCTCTAATCACCCTGAAGTGGTTAACTCTCTTGATTTGCTATACTAGAGATACCATCACAGTGTGCTGTGATGGAGCTCAGCAAGAATATCCTGGCTGGAGCATCTGCATGTCACTAATATTTCTGACAACTGTAGGAAATATGTTTGGAAGCACTGAACAGCTGATCAGAAATTCATACTAGCATGTTTTGCTTTGCTTTTAATTATGATTATGATGATTATTATTTGATGTTTTTTAAAAGACTCTTCACACACAATGTTTGATTTGTACTAGTGAGTGTTGGAAGTATGTTTCAAAATGTAATTAACCAAGATTTTTTTGTTTGAAGCTGAAATTAATGTAGAAAATCTTTCCATATAATGAAAATATCTAGACTTCACTGTTTGGGTTTTTTTTCTTCTTTGTTATAAGAGATCCTTCTCTGGGATAGAAAATGAGCAATATAGAGCCGAATCTGTATTCTACGCTGATTACTTTGAGATTGCTATAGACAGTCTGGACTGCTAAGATGAAGTGAACATTTTTTTGAGATACAGTCTAAGGGCAGTGGCTGCAGCATTCATCCAGAATGAGTGCTCCTGAAGCATGTGCAGAGACAGCAAAATTGAAACCAAAGTCAGAGGAACAAGTCTGAAAGATGGCCTGTTTTTTCCTTGCATATGACAAGCCTTTCAGGCTTTGGTATTTTACTCAACAAAGTTGCAATGGGCAGGTGGCCTAGGAGGCTGTCCTTAGCCAGTGCAAGACTGCAAACTCTGTGGTTTAAGAGACAGTGCAAAGATTATTATTATTTTACTTTCCCCCAAAATTAGGCAACTGAAGTTATTAGTGTAGTAGGGTCAAGAATGGCATGTGTTTGGAGGGTGACTCATCCTATCTGAGA
Source organism: Eubucco bourcierii (assembly GCA_013396675.1). NCBI lineage: Eukaryota > Metazoa > Chordata > Aves > Piciformes > Ramphastidae > Eubucco > Eubucco bourcierii. The sequence continues at coordinate 106,143 of VWZE01002404.1, forward strand.
CAGGAGGGGCGAATAACCTGGAGATACTGCCAATTATATGGAAAGCTTAGCATTTTGGTGGCTCAAGTTGGGCACCATCTCTACTGTTAAGTCTCTAGGGAGAATCTGATGTAATGGGATAGCCAGACTGAGAGGGTGATGTTCTAGTAGAGGTGCCAAAAGCCACACTTTAGGTTGACAAGTGCAAAGACTTGGCAGTAGATTGTCATGTTCCCAGAGAAGCTATAAAGAACTGTCTTAGTTTAAAGTGAGACAGATGCTCTTTTACCTCTCACAAAAGGGGTAAAAGTAAAATGGTTCGCACACAGAATTGGAAAGTTTAAATGGAAAGACTATTCATAACTACCTAACTACATACGACAGTAGAGAAGCATATGAAATACACAAAAATCCATAGTACACCTCTGCCACACTTCACATCAACCTCCCTCTAACTCAACCCCCCACCCCCCTTTCATGCCTCTCCACCCCCATACCAAAACCCTTATGATGCAGTTAAAATTGGCAACTCTAGGCCCCAGTTAAGCTGCTCCAGGCCTAATTGGCAGCACCATCAAGGCCAACGAGGTCTCACTCTTCCACAGGAAATAAGAGCCTGCATGTTCTCCCAGGAGATAGAGAGGGAGGGAGAAGGGAAGAAAACTGATTCTGCAGCCACTTTTATAACAATGCATTATTTATGGGTATGAAATACCTTTTCTGGTCCACCTTCTGGACACTGTGGACCTCTGGAGGTCTTTATGGTTCTTAAAGGTATAAACCTTAACCTACCACATTAACAGAAAGCTATTACAAGAAAAAATAACAAAGTTACCCATTGCAAGTTGTTCACTCATTACAGTGTTGTTTGAAGATAAAAAAATTGCTACATTTTTTGCACTGTAATCCGAGTTTTTTCTAAATTTGTATTAGAGTGCCCTGTTTTCAGTTAACCATGTCATACAGAGACACACAAGGCCTTCCTGACCTTTCTAGCTCCCATGGCTGAGCAAGTAGCTAGGCTCATGGAAATAAGGTATGATTCCTGAAGCAGGATGCAAAGGGAAACAGTCACATGGCTTGGTAAAATGGGTCCATAATGTCCCAACTGAAGTCAGGTGACCTAATAAATTGATCCCCCTTTACATTCCATGCAGTCAAATATAACACTCACTCCCTCTCTCTCTCTCTTCCCCCCCCCCCCCCCCTCCCCCCCCCCCCCTTCCCCCGACCTCTTTTCCTAGCATTATCCCCAGACAAGCAAAATCCAATCCATAGTTGCAGAAGCAAGGCTAGTGACTAGTTAATGTGTTCTGGGTTTTCACAGTGCTATTTTCATAGTTTAGGTGTGTTTTCTTTAAAAAGCTAAACCTGTATCACTGCATTTTCTTTAGCTCTCTTGTCCTGTTGTCATTGTCTTCCTCCATTTTGGGGGAAAGGTTGAAGTATAAACTCAGTCTTTCAGACAAACAAAACACTGCGTTCAGTATCATTAAAGCTTTTACCCTAGCCATACATCAGCCTCATACTTAAAGTCTAGAGAAAATAAACTTAGTGCTTAGGGAATAACTTTTGTGGGCAACTGCTTTTGAGGAAGTGGTTGGTATTCAAGTCACTCAGGTGGTAGTGAGAAAGTTTTTATCCAGTTACAAAACTTTGTGACTTCTGTTAAATATGACAAGATTTGGATTTTATCCAGCCTGTTGGAGAGGTTGACTTTGTAATTTGCCACCTGTGACCTAAGGATGCATCACGTGCAAGTTTCATGCTTTCTGTTTTGGGCTGCCTTGTCTGGAGCATTGTTTTTCTTAGCTCTTCCTAAATCAAAATTCGGGAGATTTAAATTAAAATTTCTTAGTATAAATTAAATCATATTCTTAAATAAATTTGCAGTTTTATTCATACAATAATGCAGGAAAAAAATGATCCAAAATACAGAATCACAGAACTTTAGAGGTTGGAAGGCAACTCCAGAGATCTTCAAGTCCAGCCTCCCTGCCAAGGCAGGATCTCCTAGGGTAGTTCGCACAGGAATGCATCCAGGCAGGTTTTGAAAGTCTCCAGAGAAGGAGACTCCGTGACCTCTCTGAGCAGTCTGTTCCAGTACTCTGTCACCCTGACTATAAAGAAGTTTCTCCTTGTGTTGAGGTGAAACTTTCTGTGTTCCAATTCACAGCCATTGCTCCTTGTCTTTTTGCTGACCAGCAAAAAGATGTTGGCCCCGTCCACTTGACATCCACCCCTAATATTTGTACACAATGATCAGATCTCCTCTCAGTCTTCTCTTCTCCAGACTAAACAGCCCCAAGTCTCTCAGTCTCTCTTTGTAGGGGAGATGCTCAAGTCCCTCAGTCATCCTCGTGACTCTGCTAGACTCTTTCCAGCAGGTCCCTGTCTCTCTTGAACTGGGGAGCCCAAAACTGGACACAGTATTCCACGTGTGGTCTCACTAGGGCAGGATAGAGGAGGAGAAGAATCTCCCTAGAGCTGCTGGCCACACTTTCCCTGATGCACCCCAGGATGTCTTGGCCACAAGGGCACATTACTGCCCCATGCAGAACTTGCTGTCCACCAGGATTCCAAAGTCTTTCTCCACAGAGCTACTTTCCAGCAGGGCAGCCCCCAACCTGTACTGGTGCCTGGTGTTAACCCTCACCAGATGGAGAACCGTGCACTTGTCCTTATTGAATTTCATGCTGTTAGCCTTGGTCCAACTCTCCAACCTGTCCAGATCTTGTTGGATGGCAGCACAAACTGACAGGCTGTCAGCCAACACACACCCCCACCCCCACCCCAAACCCAGTTTTGTATCATCAGCAAATTTGCTGAGGGTACACTCAATGCCCTCACCCAGGTCGGTGATAAAGATATTGAACAAAACTGGACTCAGTACTGATCCCTGGGGCAAATCATATCTTCAAGCTTTTTCCTCTGAATTCAATCAGGAATTTTCTATAAAAAGTTTTTGCTTTACTAACTGTAGGTTCGTAAATCCAGAGGTTGTATTGGTTTTAGTACACAAAGACTATTTACAATACAAGGGTGAGCAACTAATGTGGACACTTAGAACTACCTGAGTTCTGTTCCCAGCCCTCAGACTCCTCTGGGAGTCAACCATATTGCTTTCTAGAAAATTTAGACATCACTGAAATGGAGACAGATTGCGAAGCTCAACCTTTCAAGGTTCCATCTATCAGAGATCTCAGTTGTATATTAAATATCTGGGGAACCACAGTGCATCCGTAAGGTCTTCCAGTAAAGTTTGAAGCTGTTTTTCTCCTCAAAAGTTTGTAATTTCAAATGATAAACACCTGGAATTCTTGGAAACATCAAAACAAGTATTAAACCACTCTCTAACCTTCCAGGTACTAACAGTTTCATTAGGCATGAAAACAAAGTGTAACAGCTTCTTCAGTCAGTGTTTGTTTTTTCAGCTGGCTTTTTTTTAAGTAGTTATTCAGTTTGCTAAAAATGTGACATGACCTCCAACAGAATAATGAGGAAAGTTGGGTACTTAATAGTCATAATGCCTTTTTTTTTTTTTTTTTTTTTTTTTGGTGAGCTTTGCTACCTCCCTACAGTGGAAACATTGAATATGGGAGAATACTTGCATGATTTCAAGAATGGCAAAATGCCAACTATGCAAACCTCTGCCACAGCATTGGCTGATTTTTAGTAATTTAACGCTATTTCTTTTCTGTTTTCCCTTTATCACTTGTAGAACTGGGAAAGATCCATCAGCTACTGGTTGAAGATGACAAAAAAACTCATAGCTGAGAATTGCTATGTTTGATTTTTATGTTTTGTCTGCTAAACTAAAGCTAATTTTTGAGATACTGCCTGTGAAACTCGGTGGCAGCAGTTTGTGTATATGCAAAGATTAGAAATCTGTTGTTAGGTGTTCAGACAGTAATGGGGATTTCTTTTGGGACCTCCTCTTTGAGAGAATATAAGGTAACTGGAAAGCACTGCTGTGGAAAAGGTACTAAAGCCACCACTTTTTATTAGCCTCCTTGGCTAGGATGTAATCTTAGCTGAAGAGCAGTACAGCCCAGCCCTGAAAAAAAATGATTCTCAGAGAATAGATCACTATTCTCAGAGAGGGGTAAATCTCACATTGAATGAAACTCTCTGTGCGAGGCTTGAAAGTTTATAATTGGCCACCCCATTAGGGGAGACCTTTGATATGATTTGTTTACAGGGGCTTTTCCTTGTTCAAAATTATTTTTCTGCATCTGAGACACAGAAAATAACAGACTAAACTTGGTTTTTGCAGGCATCTTTCCCAGGAAACCTGCAACTGGTCCTTGTTCTGCGCCCAGCAGGATTTTTTCATCGAGTACTCTCAGACATTGCTTTCAAATTCAACAAAGATGAACTTAGAATGAAAGTACCTGTAAGTTATTCTCTGGTTTCAGTTTACTTTAAGAATCTCTTTAAGCCAATAAGGATCAAAGAAATCTTAACAAAAGGATGTACTTTAAAGGCAGTTCCAGCAATTTTGGCTGATTCCTGATGGTGCAGTCTTAAGAGTATGTGAATTTTGAGGCAAATGCATTTCCCATTTCATTTGAACAAACATACAGCTGATAGCTGTTATATTGTCAGTAAACCTCTGTTTGTAGAGATACAGCATTTACATTTTAAAATAAACTTTGAACTATATAAACTAAAGATACAGAAACTACTTTACTTATCAGATGCAAATTTCTAGGGTGAAATATAGTCTGTAGTTTAAAGTATTTTTACCCTACCCCTCATTTGTTTTGGGGAGACAGTGCTTACATCTCAAATCTGTACATATGCTAATGTTCTTTCCCTCGGATCCTGAATAACGAGAAAATTAAGAAGAAATTAATGTTGCTCTTAGAAAATAGCTGTGTGTGGTTGGTCAAGACAAAAATAGTGTACTTTCTGTTTTATAATCCATAAGCCTTTTTAAAATATGCCTGGTACTCATGCTCATGTGCAGTTATTTATATTTACGTCATGTCCAGCTGAAACAACTGTTAAGTTTGTTTTTCTGTGCTCAAAGGAAATAGTTCCATCACTTGCTTCTGTATTAAACTGAAATTTCTCAGAGGCTGAAGGATGGGACTTAGAATCCTTGACAAGGGACTTCTTGCCATTGTTCCCATTGACATTTTTTCTTTGCTGCTGCAGATCATAATGCTGGGCTCAGTATCAGAACTTCAGGGTTATATTGATAAAACACAATTAACAGAAGATCTTGGTGGCACCCTGGATTACTGCCATAACAGATGGCTGTCCCGTCGCACTGTAAGTCTTAGTTTTTGTGGTAACTTTTCAGTTTAATGAATCCTTCTCTTTTATACCCTGTCATTTATAAAACAGATTCCAAGTGATACAAGTTGACTTGCTTGGAGTGAGAAGATGCTCCCAATGGTACTTAGTCATCTTAGAGAAATAATATGAGTAATGATTTGGGAGTGGTTTTCTGAACACTTGGAGCAAAGGAACTGCAGTGTCTTATTGTGTTGAAGTTTATTGGTTTTGCTACAGGAAAGAAAAAGCTCAAGTGGTAAAATAACTCCAGATTATAAAAATATGAAGAAGATAGACGTGATAGGAGCCTAGGAAAAATATACAATTAAGGAATTAATGGTGACGGTATCTGTTGCTTGCAAAATTATGCTTTTACCATTTTTCAGTCTTCTAATTCATCTGCTTGGGTTTGCTTTGGGAGTTATATTTTGTATGTTTTATCTTTGTTTGTACATATGCATGTGATGAGCATGAAACATCTTTAATGGTTTTTATTCCAAAAGGCTATAGAAGGTTTTGCCCAAAAGGTTAAGCAAACAGCTCAGATTCTTCAGTCCTTTGGGACTGAGCTGGCTGAAACAGAACTACCAAATGATGTGCAGTCAACCAGCTCCCTTCTTGCAACACACACAGAAAAGAAGGACAAAATGAAGGTATGTAATTTTTGTAAAAGATACTGTCTTCACCTTAAACTGTGTTTTAATTTATAGCTAGTCATGTTCATAGAGAACCTTGAGGGTGTTGATAGTAGTAATGGGCAACACTGAAATCTGATTAAATTTGTTTTGCTTGGTTTGATGTTTAAAGTCTCTTTTGCATTCAAAAATGATACTTTTGGAAGCTAAGTTTACACATGTACAAATGCATAATCATTTGTACATGGAAATGGAAATGTACATGGAAGTGGAAACCCTTTTGAGTAATGGTGTGTTCAATTTTTAGTGTTTTCTACAAGAGATTTGGATGGTATTTGCATGCATATGAAAGTATATGTCCTTTTGAAGAATGGACAAATGTTCTTTCAAATTCTCTTAAATGGAAACTATTTGGGGGTTTCAAAACTGTACATTTAAAACTTTCAAGATATTTGTAGGCCAAGGAAACACTAGGAGACTTGAACCAAGCTGAAAATTATGCCAAGATGGTAAATGAAGGAAAAGCTGACATTTAACATTTGCTATCTGTATTTGTTGTTTTCACACACTGCTTTTAATGAAACTATACTTGCTTTATTACTGTTAAAAAAAAATATTTTTTCCACTTCTGTGCTTTTTAAAAAAAAAAAATCCAGCAATGCACAGCTACAACATGTAGGTGTTTTGTTTTGTTTTGTAGGAGGATATCAGGTTAGCAGTAGAACAAGGAGACGATATCCTTGGAAGTATTTCACAACCAGTTGCTGAGAACCCAGAGTACAAACTGAATCAAGATCAGGTAGACAATCAAACGACAGTAGAAAGGTGAGAGGAGTGAAATACTGAACAGGCCGCTTTTTTGGGTTCTTTGAGTGCTCCCCACCTCTTTTACTTAGTTCTGTATGAATGCTTAGCGAATAATCAAAAGTTACAGTGTGAACATGTAGAACGAACTTCCAGAAACAACTCCTCAGTTGTCAGATCTGCCCTGGGCAAAATAAACTCCTGATTGTCTTCTACCAGGTCACCTGGCTATAAGGAAATAGAGAATGGGATTTGGGTTCCGGTACCAACAAAGTAAAACTGTTCTTTTTTTTGTCAGATTTGGACTCTACATCTGAACAGTTTTCCCGTATGTTGAAGAACAGTTGTTGGGTTTTTTTTAGAGACTAAAGTGATAATTTTGCTGCTGTAAGGAAGACAGAAGTGATGTATATCTTCAGTTAATTTTGTCCAACTTCATTAAGTCCTTTTGAATTCATGAGGGATATTTCTTTTGCTTTAACCTGCTCAAAGGAGCTTCTGACATTGCTGATGTGAACATTGTTAGTAGCCTTTAAAGAGCTACTAGGGAGTACGCTGCTCTTGAAGTGCTTTTGCTCGAACTTCCTATATACTTCCTTTGGGCATATAAGTAATAGGTGTTGTATTCCTTTGCTCTGTGCTCCCCTACCCTCCCCCACCACACCCCCTTTAAATTATTGCCAGGTTTGAAGACATGATATCACCACAGCACAGATGTAAATTTGCACAAAGCTATGAAAGCATAGCTCATTTTCCCCAGGCAGTATTCTGCATTCTTTTTTTGTCTGTCATTCCATGTTTCTGTTACACTCAAGCTGACTTTTCTTTCCAAATAATTGTCTATTCCAATCCACAAAGCTTGGCTGAAATCACTTTTTTAGGTCGTTGTTGCTATCAACTATCTGAAGGGCAGTCGGGGCGGGGGTTGCTAATGCATCCAAAACATTCCCACTGATAAAACAACTGACAGAAGTTGGAACAAACTGCCTGTGTGTCCCTGCCTTTTTTCTTACCAGCTTTAACTTGTAAATTTGGGATTTGTGTCTGTGCAAGGACAAAAAGCTCGTTAAAATTCTGATGCGTAGCCGTCCCTGGATGTAGCCAGAGTACACCAAAGCTCACTAGAAAGATAGGGCCAGAGGATAACATACTGTCAAATGCAATATTGGAAAATAAGTGTTAAAGTTTTAAGGTATTTGGCAAAATTATAATTGAAGAAGGCTCTTTTCATCACAGTACTACTGTACACTTACCTGTGATATTTAAGTAATTAATCTACTCAGAAGAGGAGGAGCAGTGACCTTGAGGTTTATTAATAAGCCTTGCTCCAAGAAACAAAATGTAAGAGCAGCTGGCTACTCACAGCAGTACAAATTCTTGCCTTCATTTTTTCCTTATAGCTCAAGGCTTAGGTTCCTTTGGGTCCTAGCCCACACACATTACATGTTTTATTTACGTTTGCTGGTCCCAAGTCCTTGTGTCCCCAGGCCAGAGCAAAGGAGTAGTATGTGCAGCAGTTAGCTTCAAATCAGCACTTGCCAACTTTTCAGAACTTTATGTTTGTGTTGGGCTTCAGTTTTACATCAGTGTTATTCTAGGAAACTATTTGTACAATACTCAAAGTTTCCTGTATCAGTTTATTTTTCTGTAAAATACTTCTTTGGAGAGGCTTTTTGTGTGCTATGGAAGAGTGTATTGTCATGTATTGTCCCTTAAAGACTGAAAGATTGCAACCATAATTCTTACAGTATTTCTTCCTCCTTTTTTTTTTTTTCTTTCTTTTTTTTTTTATTTCCCCCAAGGCTTCTGGCTCAATTGCATGAAACAGAGACTGCCTTTGATGAGTTTTGGATTAAGCATCAGCAAAAGCTTGAGCAGTGTCTGCACCTTCGGAATTTTGAACAGAATTTCAGAGAGGTGAGAACATCTTGGTGGCAGTCAATATTTGGTAAAACAGAAATGGTTCAGAAGAAAATAATTCCCCTTCTTGTTTTTTTGCATCTCTTGTGTGTGCTTGAAAGCTTTCTTCAACCTTTTTCTTGTACATGCCTGTACTTGACAAACTGCTGTCTTTACCACCTTGAATACTTACCTGTGGAGCTATAATAACTTCTCTTCTGCAGTCATGATTTATTTTTTTTTGTCTACAGGCCTAGCAGTATATAAACATTCAAAAACTCCTTTGAAACCTGTTCTCCATCACAGAAGCATAACGTGTTGCCTGCAGAGCTTTCATCTTGCCAATAGGCCCCCTTATGGAACCAAGGGTTACCTAAACCTTCTGGCTGAGATTTTAGAAAAGCCTCCAACACTGTGGGTGGGAAGTTGCAACCACAATGTCAGACACTGGGTGGAGGCTGAACTACAATTTTTACAGCCAGTTTCTGGTCTCATGTTAGTTTAACTCATATGCTCATATGGTACCTACAGTCTCCTCACACTGGTGTAACTGATGTCAGAACATGGTCACTGTGTCTCCATGGGAGCAACGCTCAGAAATACTTTTACAAGTGTGTGTGTGTCTCTATACTTGTCTCTCAACTGTTGTGTGAGAGAGGTCTCCTCATCCTATTTTGCTGTTTGCATTAATGTTGTCTTGCATTATTGTCATCTGTTGAAAGCAAGATCAGAAATGTTTCCTGAACATAATTTTCCTGTCCCCCCACCTTTTTTTTTTTTTTTTTTTCAGTACCAGGAAACAGGGTTACTTCACTGCATTTTCTTTGTATTTGTTTACATTTTGAGTTGGGGGTAAAGGTCAGCTGACTAAAAAGAAAGGGATTTGCCTCTGTATTCTAATAACTCCATTATGTGAGCCACTTGACTGAAAAAAGTGACTCTTGACTGATGGATCTCCAAAGAGGTAGAATCATCTTCATTAACGCATATCTGTGTCTCATTTCAGGTCAAAGCAGCTTTGGATATTGTGTCCGAGAGACTGTCTGCTTTCACAGATGTGGGAAACAGCTGTTCACATGTGGAACATATTTTGAAAGATCTGGCCAACTTTGAAGAAAAATCACATGTAAGAGTTCTGCAAATCTCAGTTTCTAGTGTGACAATGCATGTGTGAAAGGGATTGGTATTTGGCTATTGAGTTTATCTGGTGAGCAGAGCTTAAGCTTACAACAGGGCAGAATCAGCATCTCAACTGCTATGCAGAAAGAATTTGAAATAACATTTTCAACCACTGGTGTGGCCCAGTTCTCAGGCATCCTTCAAAGAGCAGAGGGAGCAGTCACAAAGTCAGTGTGATCAGTTTGTGGAAGAATTGCCTTAAGTGTCTGCACAACCAAGTTCTGTGCTAAGGGATGAAGAGACCACTTCCAGTTCAATTAAATTTACCTATTTCATTTAATCTCAAGAATGAGAAAGCTCTCTTTTGAAGGTACAGTATGTTAAAAGATGACCAACAGAAAGGTTTACTCTGGGCAATGTAGGAGAAGCTTATTATGATCTGTGCCTCACAATAAAATATCCAGTTGTGAAAATAAAGGCTATTGCTCTTGAGGCTGAGGTGCTCAAAGTAGGTGTATTTTATTTGGGTTAAGATTGCTGCTGTACTCCAAATTGCATGTTCATGCACACAGACATCTTCCTGAATGACTAAGGCATAAAAACAATAGTGGTTCACAGGGAGGCATATGATAAAATTAATTATTATCTCTAAAATACTTTTATGAAATGAAACAAGTTCCTTGGGCACCTGGAAAGACAGGAAAACATTTTGATTTAAGTTAGGCAGCTGTTAACCAAAGATGTATTCTTTATCAGCATATATATTTTACTGCATAAAACCAAATGGGATAATTGATGTTGATCCAAAGAAAAATGTACCTAAATCAATGCTTACTTTCTTAGGAAACTGTAGCTAAGGCCAGAATGCTAGCCTCAGAGGGTGATGCTTTTATTCAAAGCAATCATTATGCTGTGGACTCCATTATTCCAAAATGCAGTGAACTTCATCAGCTCTGTGACGCCTTCACTACAGAGATGGAACGGAGGAGGAATCTTCTTAACAAATCTCTAGAGCTGCATGGCATATTAGAAAAGGTAAACTTTGTATGAAACAGTTCTGGTTTCCATTTCATTTGCCTAAACCTCAGTCAATCAGTTGTCATAATTGGGGTAAAAATGTATGGATGTGTTCTAAGTTTTTTTTTCCTTAAATAGCTGAAAGCAGCTGAAAAGTAGAGGTATGAAATGTTTTAGACTTCAGTGTTTGATGTTGATGCTGATGCATTCTGAGCCTGTTTTCTTTTCTATTTCTAGTCTATGAAGTGGTATGATGAAGGAATTTATCTGCTGGCTTCACAGCCTGTTGATAAGTGTCAGTCTCAGGATGGTGCAGAATCAGCATTACAGGAGATCGAGAAATTCCTGGACACTGGTGCAGGCAATAAAATCAAGGAGCTGAATAAAATATACAGAGAGTATGCACACATCCTCAGTGAGGACTTAAAGGTACTAGAAGATGTTTATGTGTATTTATGCATTCACCTGTTAATTTTAGAATTGCTCTTCTGCAAGGCCATTGATAAAGCTAAATAATCAGTACTAGGAGTTATACCTGGGAACTGGAAAGCCAGTGCATTCCCTGCCTGAGGGATTAGTCCTGTCATATCTTTGATTAAACATCATGGGCTTCAAAACCTTTTAAAAACTACTTCAATTATTCAGATAACAGGATTGATGTTATAAAAAGTTCTCCCAAGTGGATATTTGAAATATCTTTTTTATGTAGCAAAAAATGTGCCTGTCCTTAATATTGGTACAACTTCTGCTTTGTAGCTGTTTTATTTGTAGAACTTGAGAATATGTCCCTTTTCCCCTCTTCATGTACCAGAATCATTAGATGGTGTCAAAACCAAAAATCCTTTCCCAGTTTTCATTTCATTGAAACCGAACTCGTTGGTTCATTTTGTGTGCTCGTTTCTGCAACAAACAAGGGCAATGTTTTATGAAATGATGGTCCAATTTTTCAGTGTGCTAAATGACTGTAAATTATGCCTTGTTAGGAGTGAAGTGTAGGGGTGGTGTTTTCATACATGGTATAAAAGCACCTGCAATTTCATATCAGCGTGCTGCAAATAACAGCGTTGCTTGTTGATAGGTCTCTGACAGGGATTTTTGGTTTTATTTTTATTTTATTTCTGTGGCAACGGTAGGAGCATGTGCAGAAGGTTTTTCAGAAGCAAGAAAGTATGGAAGAAATGTTTCAAAAGAGACAAGTCAGTCTTAAGAAACTGGCAGCTAAGCAGACACGTCCTGTTCAGCCAGTTGCCCCAAGACCTGAAGCCTTTGTAAAATCTCCTTGTACCTCTCCAGGTAAGCAACTGTAGTAGCCTTTAAGTAATTTAAGTAACTTAAAGAAACTTTCTGCTCTAACTACACAAACATCTGTGTCAGATCTGCTCAGGTTCTAATTGCTGATTTTATTCTGGTTTACATGCTTAGGTCTTCAAAGTGGATATGGATCCAGCTCAGAAAGCAGTGTGCTTCGGAGGGTAAACTACAGAAGAGGAAAGGTAATTCTTTCTCTGTGCTTTTCATGCATGTGCAGCTCGAGAGAGTCATAACACAACAGATTATTCAGGAACCTCAAGAAGAATGAGGCAATTCCACTGAATAAGTGGTGATGTTATCCCTATCAAAGTAACTTTGGTGATGCAGTCATGCGGATTAAATGGAGGCTGCGTTGTCACTGGGGTGGATATGAAGGAAGTTAAAGTAAATAGTTGCCTATATTAGCAAAAATGTTAGGGGCTGCAAAATTTAAAGTCTATGAACGGGAAATATTTATTATTTGCCAGTAATAATTGGCTACTCTTAAAACTGGTGAAAGTGAAGAGGTAGTTGTTTGGCTCCAAGACAGCTTCTGCTAACTTAATGGGTTGCCATTCCCAAGTGGGAGCTGTCTTCCTGCCCAGCCTGCAACAAGGAAAGTAACCTGAGGGAAGCAACATAAACAAGTAGCTTCCCACTGGGTTAAAGAGTTGAAACAACTCCGCAAAGGTTCAGCAAGAGATGATGTGAAGGGGAAGGCAGGACCACATGACCAGTAATGACAACAGGTAAAGAAAAGTGTTAGTTCAAGGAGGATTGAGAGCAGAACCTCTCATTTTTTTTCAGCAAGCTGTAATTAGGTCAGCTGTTACAGCAGAAGTTACAAGAGTGAAATTCTATGTCAAGTTAGGAAGTTACCAGAAAGTTAGCACAGTACCTCATTTTCAGCTTGGAAAACAAACTAAAGCCAGTATTGCCTCCAAGATTTTGCTGATGCTCTGATGCTGTCTTCCTGGAAAGGGGCCTCAAACCATGGTCTTTTCTAAACTGACCTTTCATGGAATACTCCCTGTGTCTAAATGTTCTTGTATGCTTCAAGACCTCCAGGTTAAGTGGAATTTATTTTTTTTTCAGTGTTCCTCCAAATTACCTTAAATTTTTATGGAGTAGAGTCTTTCTTATGAAATGCATGCAAGTGGAGCTGAGTGCAGAGCTCCATATTTTGAAGTGTTTTTTCTCCCTATCTGTGATGCTGTGATGCATTTGTTGTTGTTTGTTCCCTTCTTTAGAGTGAGATGACTGAACTCCACCAAAACAGAGGGGGATCTACAATGGATGATGAAGAAAACCTAGCTGTGTTACGGCAGTAAGTATATTTTGATAAACAAAAAAAAGACTTTTTCTCTGATTTGGTTCCAACAAAGTTTGAGTTTGGCTAAGGATTTGGTAAGACGAGTATGCTTCTCTGAATTCAACCTCAGTGCTTTTCAAAATGCTATGGCTATTCTCTGTGCATGGAGGAAGATATTTCAGTCTGTCTGCAGCATTATTTTTAGTTCATCTGGTGCCACACTCTAGCTTTCCCACAGCAAGGAACTATGTATTTTGGAGATGACAGTTTCAACTAATAAGTCTTCTATAGATCTATCAGAGGTTTTGATCTCCATGCTTCAGAGGGCTTTGTCTTTTTATGTATCTCTTTTTATATTTATCCCTGTGTTGATAAAGGCTAAGAAAAATCAGTTTCTTTTATGAAAGCTAAAAGTATCACTTATATTAAAAAAATAACTTAGTACCACTTGCTGTGTGTATAGCAGAGCTTGCCTGTCTGCCTGTCAACTGGATACTTCTGCTGTCTTTTCGCTATTACAACCATGCATTAAACAGGACAAAATCACAAGGGGAAGAGTTTGGGGGGAAATGTGCTTGCAGGACCATTTGGGAAGTTAACATTAAAGCAGCATTGTGATATTTAAAGTGTGGCCTAAATACCTCCAGTTTAAAATAACTGTTGTAACTAGTTCTGTATTTGGTAATCCTATGCAGCTCTCACTTCAGCTCCTGTAATACTTGCGAACACAACATAGTAAGACTGTATGTACAATGATAAAATGCTTCACTGCTTCAACAGTTCCTACTGCTCTTCCTGTAGCATTTAAGATGCTAAATTTGGCTTTTTTTTTCCGTGTTTAAACACATTTTCAAGAATTTTCACATGTTATTAAAATACCTACTTCTTAATATATATATAGTTGCTAGAAATAGCCATGAAAATTCACACTTTACGTTAGGTGAATATGATTCTTTTATTGTCTGAAGTAAAGCAGAAGCAAAGGCAAAGTTACTGTTGCATTGTTGGTTTACCTGAGTGAAAAGACCTACCTTAATTGTCATTCTTTGTTCTGCAGGCATGTGATTAATGAACTTATTGAGACTGAACGAGCATACGTAGAAGAACTTCTCTGCGTTCTTGAGGTAAAGATTAAAGGCCTTCTATTTCTCTCGTATCACTCTTGATTTACATAGAGTATAGCACAACTCTTGTCTTGCTAGGCCAGGCTGTCATGATTTTCTGCCTATATGGTAGGCTCTTTAGTACTCTGACCATGCCAGGCACACTTCTCTGTGCCTCCTTCCTGTTTGGGATTTACCTCTCTAACCTGGGTGACGGGGAGTGCCAGCAGTAGTTCTGGATCAGATCCATGCTGAGATACGGTTCAGTGGCAGTCTTCCAGCTTTTGAGTCATTCTAGCTATTAATCTATAGTTCTGACTGTTCTCCCAATCCCTTCGCTTCTCCCATTCTATTATCCTCCCATTTTTTCCTGTAAAATAGCCTGATACTCCTTTGTATGGATAGTTATTATAATGTCATATTTCATAGAATCGTAGAGTGGTAAGGTTGGAAGGGACCTCAAAATTTAGGAAGGACATTGAGGTGCTTGAACGTGTCCAGAGAAGGGCAACGAGGCTGGTGAGAGGCCTGGAGCACAAGCCCTATGAGGAGAGGCTGAGGGAGCTGGGACTGTTTAGCCTGGAGAAGAGGAGGCTCAGGGGGGACCTTATTGCTGTCTACAACTACCTGAAGGGTGGTTGTGGCCAGGAGGAGGTTACCTTCTTCTCTCAGGCAACCAGTGACAGAACAAGAGGACACAGTCTCAGGCTGCGCCAAGGCAAGTTTAGGCTGGAGGTGAGGAGGAAGTTCTTCACTGAGAGAGTAATTTGTCACTGGAATGGGCTGCCCAGGGAGGTGGTGGAGTCACCGTCCCTGGAGGCGTTCAAGGCACGTTTGGACATGGCACTTAGTGCCATGGTCTAGTCTTGAGGGCTGTGGTGATGGGTTGGACTTGATGATCTCTGAGGTCTCTTCCAACCCTTGCGATACTGTGATACTGTGAAAATCATCTAGTTCAAATCCCCTGCCATAGGCAGGGACACCTCCCACTAGTACAGGTTACTCAAGGCCTCATCCAACCTGACCTTGAACACGTCCAGGGAGGGAGCAGCCACAACCTCCCTGGGCAACCTGTGCCAGTGTCTCACCACCCTCACTGGAAAGAACTTCCTCCTAACATCCAGTCTAAATCTCCCCTCTGCCAGTTAAACCCATTGCCCCTTGTCCTGTCATTGCAGGACCTTGTAAATAGTCCCTCCCCAGCCTTCCTGTAGGCCCCCTTCAGATACTGGAAGGCTACTATAAGGTCTCCTGGAAACCTTCTCTTCTCCAGGCTGAAGAGATATTTAATTGTCTGTTTTCTCTCTGCCAAGGGTTCCAATAGGGAAAAAAACCAAGGTAGTTCCCAAGATGGGTTACTGGGAAACCGCTCTAGCAGCTGTTACCTGAGTTTGTTAGTTTTCCTTGCATCAATAACCATGGTCACTCAACTTTAATCTAGGAAATCCAGTAACTTTTATTTGGGAAAAATATTGGCCTAGTATATTTTTAGGTTTTGTATCTGACTCTTCTTTTCCCCATTTACTTCTATGCTTCTCAAACAGACTTCAAATGGAAGACTAAGCAAAGCCTTATGTATTCTTGAAGTAAGATGAAATTACCTCAGTGGCTGCATGGAGTAGCTTTCCCTCTCCTTTAGTAAAACACAAGTTCTGCAGAGCTAGTAAAACATGAAGGGCTTTTTTAATAATTTTTTTTTTTAATAAGTACTACAATAGCCTGAAAAGGGGGGGGNAATTGTCAAAAGCTGTTTTCCATGTATAGATTTCATGCTTTTGTTCTTTCAGAATTTCTAGATGCTAGACTCTGTCAGATTTGTGTCTCAGCTGGGTTAGGTAGTCCTTCTTTTATGCCAGTCCTGCTTGTGCTGCTATGCTCAGCATCATCTTGATGTCATATGGAAATTAATCATTCTCTTCATGCTTCTCTTCACTGTGTCTAAACTGCATGGTGCCTGCAGTTCTTATTTTTCTACTAAGTTTTTTCTAACTCCATTTTATGTAAATATTTTTAAACACATTTTTAAAAACTATACTCTGGTTTTCTCTCCAGACTCTGCATTTGCCTGTTTGGAGGAGATATATGAGAGGGGAACTAATGGTTAGCTACCTATGAACTTCAGCATCTTTACCTTTTCTATGTTTTCTTTTTGAGATGCTTGAGGAAAAAGTCCTCAGATTGTTAAAGGAATGTTCATGATTTAAAAAAACCAAAATGTAATCACCACCCTATCCAAATGCTTGAATTGATTAGGCTAGTTGGCTTTACCAGCTAGTTTTACTTTTTTTGGACATCATTTTTAATTTGAAAATCTTGGTTGTTGGTGCACTTTTACTTATATTTTAATTTAATTTGTCAGTTTGTTGTAATTCAGTGCAGCTTATTATAATCAATGTCACTAATGCAGTGACCACCTTGTCCATGACAGCTGTGTTTTCAACAACAAAATGTTGAATCCACATCTAAAGTAGATCACATCATCTTCCTTCAGTGTCTGCATGCTAAGAAATCTGTTTACAATAGAGGTACTAGAGTATTCTTGCCATTTTCTTTTTTCTGTTTAACTGGTTTAGGGTGTTTTGGGTTTGTTTTGTTTTGGGAGGAGGCTTGTTTGGTGGATTTGGTTTTGAGTGTTTCAGGAAATTGCTTAGCAATCACAGATTAGTGACCTCAAACCCAGAGGAGAATAATGCTGGGCTAAAGCCACCTGTGTGCGCTCTCTTTTTTTAACTGTTCCAGATACATCGACAAGAGACTGTGGCCTTGCATGACAAATGAAAATGTCAGAATCTAAGCTTAAAATTTTAGGTACCAAAGCTAGCACTTTAAAGATAGAAAATGTTCTGTTTGCAGCTTAATGGTTTTTGTAACCTGCAGAAATAAGCTACAGTCAACTCATTCTGTTATGCTTAATAGCTGAAACTAGCATGGAGGCTTTTACGTGGATTGGAGTCGTGACTTCAGACTTTGCACATCTAAGTTTAACAGAAAAGGTATAAATTATAATTTGTAAGCAGTATGGGAATACATAGCCTTTGCTTGGTGAAAATGATTGCAAAATTTGTTTCATAGCAACTGCAATCAAGTGTCTTTCTATAGACTATAGATGCCTCTTACTGGACTGATGGAAGAACAGAATTAGCATTTTTTTCCAGACTAATAACTGAGCTCTTTCTTTGCTATCAATCTGCAGTCAGACTGCCTTGTCAGAGAGAGGTGAGTACCACAAGTGAAGGGAAATAATCAGTGCAGTGTGCTTCTCTCCTGTGTTGGTAGGGTTATGCTGCAGAGATGGACAACCCCTTAATGGCTCATCTCATTTCACCAGAACTCCAAAATAAGAAAGATATCTTGTTTGGGAATATGGAAGAAATTTATCACTTTCACAACAGGTGAGGATTTTCATTCAGATACAAAAATAGCATTTGCATGGGATCCTTTACTCTTAATCTGATTTAAATTGCCAAAAGATCTTTACTGAGTGCCATTTGGAGGACTTACTGGCAAAATTCATACTGTGTAGAAGGGAAAAAGCAAAATGCCTATAAAAGATGAGCACAGCTGTGCTAAGTGTTACTCAGATAATTCCAGCACAGAGGTAAAATTTTGTATCACAGTCTCTTTCTGAAGAAAATTATTGATATTAGGTTACAAGCTAATTAAAGCAAGGTTTATTTGGGCTTGAGTGTCTTTTATTATTATTTGTGTGTATGTGTTGTGTGTGTGAAATTTGCTGTGGAAAGTAAATTATTATTCTAACCCACAAATTCTCAGCTCTCAGTATCTGATTGAGGCTGGTTAAATTTATAGTCTCTGAAGTTTGAATCCTTTTCACTAGAGAGGTATTTCTTCACAGACCAGTATTTAAATTGGTAAAAAAGAGAAGTATTTTCAAGTGAAGCTAAGTATAATAAACAATTTTTTCTTATTCAAGCAAAACTAGTCAGGAGGTTCTGCCACTCATTTTTTTCTGGGTGGAATTTTTTTTTTTATTTGGGGAGCTGGGGTTTGCTTGACTTGTTTGCTTTGTGATGCTTGGTAGTATTTTGAAGGGAAAAACAAACACCTTAAACTTTGCAAATCCTGTGGATAAATAGATAATGCAGGGAAAAAAATCCCTTTCCTTCTTCAGTCTTATATTTTATTTCAGATGTAGCAACAGTAAGAAAAAAGAAATTGGTTGAAATATTCGTTTAATTTTCTATCCCTTTTAAGTTCTTCATCTAGAACAGTTCTATTTTGTTTTTGTGGTACAGAATTAAAACTGTTGTTTCTAAAGTTTAGAAAACACATAACAAGAAAGTGAACAGTTACGACAATTCTTTAAATGTGTGCACTAAGAAAATATTCTTCCTCATAGAATATTCTTGAGAGAATTAGAAAACTATGTAGAATACCCAGAACTTGTAGGACGGTGCTTTCTGGATCAGGTATGTGCCCTCTTCCTAACATTTCATGCATAAGACCCTCTAGGACTGTAAAATATGAGAGTGATTTCCATGCTGCAATTGCCACCACATCCCCTTTGTTTGTGCTAAGCAGGTGACAAGTTGAGTATGGGAATGTTAATTGAGAGCTGAGGATATTTTCCACTGTGTAGGGTAATTAATTTTTTTAGGGTTACTGCCTTGTTGGCAGAAAACTACTTTATTGAAGTAGCAGTTAGGAAAACGTGAGATGGAGTCATGCACTGCATGGTTTCACATCACTCTAAGTGACTGGTTTACTTGGTTAGATCACTGAAATTTTTGTAATTGTTATTGGGGTTTGTTTTGGTTTGTTTTAAATAGCACACTTCAACAGAGTTAAGTCCAAAATATCGTTATTCTGAAAATGGAAAGCTATGACAGATGTAAATCTCAGATTCATTAAATAGTCTCATCTATAGTATACTAAAGGCTAAATAGGAAGCTGTTTATGGAAATCAGTGTCCAATTGTTGCTATCTTTTGATGCTCTAAAACTCCTGGGAGAAGCCATGCCTCCCTCTCCTATTTGCTGGCTACATCTATGGAGTTACTGCTTCCCAAAAGTGAGGGGCAGAGGTACTTCTGTACCCTCTGATATCCTTCCTAGTCTATAACGTTCTCAACACTCTTACTTTCTTTTGCCCACAAGTGTTGAAGTTGGGCTATAGAATCACAGAATAGTAAGGTTGGAAGGGACCTCAAGGATCATCTAGTTCCAATCCCCTGCCATAGGCAGGGACACCTCCCACTAGTACAGCTCACTCAAGGCCTCATCCAACCTGGCCTTGAGCACTTCCAGGGAGGGAGCAGCCACAACCTCCCTGGGCAACCTGTGCCAGTGCCTCACCACCCTCACAGGAAAGAACTTCCTCCTAACATCCAGTCTAAATCTTCCCTCTGCCAGTTTAAACCCATTGCCCCTTGTCCTGTCACTGCAAGACCTTATAAATAGTTGCTATTTAGTTGATGAAGTGATGAGGAGCAAGAAAATGCTCCTAATGAAAAACACATTCCTAGAATTAGATACATAAAGAAAAAAAGGACTAAGACTTATAATTAGGTTGTACAGGACTCAGAGTTGGGCATTCATAGAAATATTTTTCATATTATAATAGAAATGTACTTGTAAATATAATATATGCTTCTGTGTAAGGTTCTTGACATTCAACTGAAGCAAAAATTAACAGGAACACTTTATTTTGGTGTTTTGAGTACAAAATTAGTAGCTGTTACAAAACAGTGATTTTTGAATACTTATTTTTGCTCTGGATATCACAACAAATCGCATTTGTTTTTGTTGCTTTGGGTTTTTTTCATTACCTTATTAATTATTTTTTAAATTCTTATGAACTGTGTCAGTTAAAGCTACAGGAATTTATTAGCTTTGTTTATGTTGAAATTTCAGATGGAAGATTTCCAGATTTATGAAAAATACTGTCAAAATAAACCTCGATCTGAAAGTTTGTGGAGGCAGTTTTCAGATTCTGTATTCTTTCAGGTATGCTCACTTGATTCTCTAAAATAATCATGGGTTTGCTTTTGTTGCCATTTAGATTTGTTTGTTTATTTTATTTAATCACCTCAAGAACAAATAGCAAAAGTATTGATAAGTGTCCTGATGAAATCCAACACTGATTACAGGAATGCCAAAGGAAACTGGAACACAAGCTCAGTCTGGACTCATACTTGCTGAAACCCGTTCAAAGAATAACCAAATACCAGTTGTTGCTGAAGGTATGTGTTAATAATCTATTCATTTTGTTAATTTGTATTTTTAAAATACTTTTTCTCTCAGCCTGCTAGAGAGAAACCTAAAAGTCAGCAGACTGATGTATAAATTGGAGCTGAGACACATCCCAGTCCATCAGCTTTCTGCTTGGTTGTTTTTCAGAGACTTCTTGTGTTAACACAGAGACACCTTGTGTCACTGCTTCTAACCTTATGTTTTTGCTGAAGAGAAGGATGAAAGGTTGGTTAGGAGAAGTGGAAGGACCAAGAAGCGTTTGCAGCAAAGAAGAGAGAGTAGCTGAACTACTTGTTACTTTTCATTTATAGTTGTCTTATCCATATTGCAGCAATTTGCTTTTCTGGCTTCTAAGAAATGCATTCTAGGAAGAGTACTTGACTGAGAGCACTTCATGGTGTTGTTCAAGAGGATGTCATTGTGATTCACTTAAACATGCTTTACTGAAAGCACAAAATACATTTTTAAATTAAAGTACAAGGTTTTGCTGTGTTTAAAGCAAATATTTCACACATAGATGCATTTCAATAGTAGTGTTCAATGGTAGTTTAAAAAAAACAAAAAAAAACCCTACCTTGGAACCAGTTTAGTTTAAAAAGCTTTTAAAGAATCATTTATATAAAGCTTATGCAAAGACAGGAGTATTAAACTGCCTGCAGTCCATAAGTAAAGGCATATTTTCATGCTAGGAAGCCTGGGGAGTTCCACGTGGACTTGTAGCTGTGTTTATCTGGATCAGATAGGAAGATGCAGCTTCACCAGTTCTAGTTCAGATATTTTTGTAGCTGTGTTGGGTTTCTTTAGGCAACTGTGATTAAAAACATATTTGAAAAACTAGTCCTGTAAAAATATTTGGTAGAGTTTACAAAAATCTCTAAATGAAATTAAATAAATTGGGCTAATTAACAACAGGGACAAGAAGTAAGACTTCAGAGTCTTCTCAGTTCCAGCCTGTATTTAACCCTTTAGATTATATGATATAAAACTGCATGGATGACTTTAAAAAGTTAGCCCAAATTCATTGAAGAATTTGAATACTCCTGATGACTGCTGTTTCCAAATCTAAATAAACACCTTCTCATTCCCTGCCTATTCAGGAAATGCTGAAGTACAGTAAAAACTGTGAAGGTGCTGAAGATCTTCAGGAGGCATTAACTTCTATACTGGGCATTCTCAAAGCAGTTAATGATTCTATGCACCAGATAGCCATTACAGGCTATGATGTGAGTAACAGTATTTTTAATTCATTTTTATTTATTTCTTAGATATATATACAGCATAGCATATACTGTGTAGTAATAATGAGAAGGCTGTTTAACTGTTGGACTGTTTATCTAAATTGTGCAAAGAAAATAATTTTAAATGGATCTCTCTATGCTCTTCTGAAGTTTTCCTGCTATGAATAATATTTTGCTCCATCTACTCAAGTTTTGCTTTTTTCTTTGATCTACTTGACACCAAGTTAGAAACTGAAAATTGTCATGAAGAGTCTGGTTTAGGCTACTGCCAAATGAGAAGCACTACTAAGTTTTTGTATCTGTGTGTAAAACTACACCAAAAACTTCCAGTTAGAAACAAAATGAAACAAAAACCTGCAAAAAATCAATACACAACAAACAAACCCCAAAAAACTCTCAATGTAAGCAGCTTTGGAGCACAGTTGGGAAAGTACAAAACAAAACCAACCAGATCTATGCACTGTGCATTCCACTTTCTCTATGGGTATATCTCCATACTGATATTGGTACTCCTGACTCTAGAATACTGCCTGAACAGGGACAAGGAGAGGAAATTATGTGTAAAACTCCAACATGGTCTTAATTTTTATTGCTTTCAAACCCAACATAAACATTGACATGAGAGATTGCTTGGAGTGACAGAACTTGTGAAGACTATTCAGAGTCTGCCATTTCTGCCATTTCTGCCAGAGCAACATGGCCAGTAGGGCAAGGGAGGGCATTCTGCCCCTTTACTCTGCTCTCGTCAGACCCCACCTGGAGTACTGTGTGCAGTTCTGGAGCTCTCGGCACAGGAAGGACATGGAAGTGTTGGAGCGGGTCCAGAGGAGGGCCACAAAGATGCTCAGAGGGCTGGAGCAGCTCTGCTATGAGGACAGGCTGACAGAGTTGGGGCTCTGCAGCCTGGAGAAGAGAAGGCTTCCAGGAGACCTGATAGTAGCCTTCCAGTATCTGAAGGGGGCCTACAGGAAGGCTGAGAGGGGACTATTGACAAGGTCTTGCAATGACAGGACAAGGGGCAATGGGTTTAAACTGGCAGAGGGGAGATTTAGACTGGATGTTAGGAGGAAGTTCTTTCCTGTGAGGGTGGTGAGGCACTGGAACANCGATTTCAGTCTGATGTTATGTCTTTATTGTCATAAATACAACATTTTTCTTTCGTTCCAGGGAAACCTGAATGAGCTGGGCAAGCTTTTAATGCAGGGATCCTTCAATGTCTGGACCGATCATAAAAAGGGTCACTCAAAGGTGAAAGATTTGGCACGCTTCAAGCCGATGCAGCGCCACCTCTTCCTCCACGAGAAAGCAGTGCTGTTCTGTAAAAAGCGAGAAGAAAATGGAGAGGGCTATGAGAAAGCACCTTCTTATAGCTACAAACACTCCTTAAATGTAAGATACCCAGCAGCTGAGCAAGGTTGAGGTACTCAGGGCTTAGCCTACAGTAATGCAACATTCTAGTTCTCTGTGAAACTGCGTTAAAATTTTGCACTGTGAAATTAGCCCTTTCAGACAGACCCAACTGCTGCTGCAGGTCTGTGTTACTCTGTACTGTCATCTGTTAGATAGTGGGGGGGAAATTACCCTTCAAGAAAATCCAAACCATGCTAGTCTAGCTGAATGGCAGTTCATTAATCACGTAGAAAATGTTGAGCAGGGTAGCATAAAATAGATGTAAGATCTGGTGGCCTGAATTTTAAAAGAGACGTCTTGTGGGGCAGCTTCGTCTACAGGAGCTGGTCTAGGGAGATTCTTCTCCCCCTCTACTCTGTCCTAGTGATACCACACCTGGAATACTGTGTCAAATTTTGGGCTTCCCAGTTCAAATGAGACAGGGACCTGCTGGAGAGAGTCCAGCAGAGAGTCCTGAGGATGACTGGGGGACTTGAGCATCTCCCCTGTGAAGAGAGACTGAAGAGACTTGGGCTGTTTAGTCTGGAGAAGACTGAGAGGAGATCCATGTGTACAAATACCTGAGGGGTGGGTGTCAAGTGCATGGGGCCAATCTCTTTTTGGTGGAAAGCAGCAATAAGACAAGGAGCAATGGCTACAAACTGGAACACAGAAGGTTTCCCCTCAACACGAGGAGAAACTTCTTTACAGTGAGGGTGACAGAGCACTGGAACAGGCTGCCCAGAGAGGTTGTGGAGTCTTCATCTCTGGAGATTTTCAAAACCTGCCTGGATGTGTTCCTCTGCAAACTACCCTAGGGGATCCTGCTTTGGCAGGGAGGTCAGACTTGATCTCTGGAGGTCCATTCCAGTCTCTAAAGTTCTCTGGTTCTGTGATTCTTGAGTATCAGTTCACTGGACCTAAAGCTTTCTTCCCTCCAGGGTAGCCAAGCTGATACAAAGCAATAAATCTCTTATGTCTTGACATGCAGATCCTATGTTATTAGCTATTATTTTCCTCAAGCAAGAAGCCAAACTGGTTTTCATTTTCAGAAACAGGGTAACAAAGAATACCAGTCTGCTTCCATTGTTACTGTAATTGCAGTGTGGATGGGTGACCTGTTTCTCCTTGCTTCCAGATGGCAGCAGTTGGAATAACAGAAAATGTCAAAGGTGATGCAAAAAAATTTGAAATCTGGTATAATGCAAGGGAAGAAGTTTACATTATACAGGTAAATAACATGCCACTGCAATTTGTGGGGGAAAAAATGAGAAGGGGAGAAAAACAGAGCTGGGAAGAAATTTAACCCTAAGAAGATCTGGGTTTGGTTTGTTGTTTTTTTTTCCCCTCTCTTTTATCACTAATAGACAGTTATGAGGAAACACAGAAGGGAAAAACCCCATCACCAGATTAATTCATAAGATAGATTCTGGAACAGGCTGTCCAGGGAGGTTGTGGATGTCTCCGCTCTGGGGTGTTTAAGGTTGGATGAGACTTTCAGGAGCCAAGTCTAGTTGAGAGGCATCCCTGCCCATGGAGGAGATGTTGGAGTAGATGATCTCTAAGGTCCCTTCCAACCTTAGCCATTTTGTGATTCTGTGAATATATTGCAATTGCACAGACTTCTGTGGGAAAAAAATATCCCGTTTTACAACAGAGGTGGAGGATTTTTTACACATCATTACTGGAGTAGTGGATGGCTTGGAAACCAGGGTTTGACCATAGCACACGGACAACTTCTGCCTCAGCATGCTGCAGTTGTCACTAGTTTCTGCTCACTGAAAGTTTGGAGAGGGAACTCTGGCCCTCTTGAAAGAATTCTCTGAGGCTGTAATTTGGCATGCAGCTCTTTGAGTGTGTGATGGCTAATTGATATTTATTTTTGGGTAGGCACCAACCCCTGAAGTTAAAGCTACTTGGGTAAATGAAATAAGAAAAGTGTTGACAAGTCAACTGCAGGCATGCAGAGGTAAAATAAATTTTTCAGCTTTCTTATCTTTGAACTTCAAAACCTGCCCTGTATATGTTCACTGTGTAGGACTGAAAAAATGAAAGGCTTAAAACACAAATGAATTTTAATATTCTTTCTCTTTCCTCCATTACAGAAGCTAGTCAGCACAGGACACTAGAACAAACACAGAGTTTGCCTCTACCAGCATCATCTTGTACAAGGTAAGTAAATGTGTTGTCAAAGCAGCCTGGTTGCCTTGTAAATATAATATTATTCAATGTATTCATTAAAAACCTGGATGAGGGCCTAGAGTGCACTGTCAGGAAGTTTGGTGAAACTATCAGGAAACTATCAGCACACAATGTGTGCCTGCGACTGAGAGTGGAGTTTGACCTGAACTGTCTTTTCAGTAGTTCTGACTGCCATAGTACACGTAGTTGCAGTCAACTAGGAGAGCCTTTCTCCTTTGTAAGTGCTCATGGACTGTAAATGCACAATTACCAATGACTTTTTCAGTACTAGAAGCTATGATCTGAGAAGTAGCTGCTATTAGCACAACGGCTTTTAGCTTACACATCTGCGTGTAAAACGCAGACCATGATCGAAGATCGTCGACCTCCATATTTGCTCAAGGTGTTTCAGTGTCTTAATTTTCTTCTATTAAACAGTCCTTCACAGAACCACATCAGAAATACTAAAAAAATGGAGGAGAAAAAAGCTGATCTCACAAGTCAGGAAGGTTATGGTACCACAGCTGCACCAAAGTACCCTGAGAAAGGTAAAGGTGAGTTTACACATCTGTGTTATTCTCAGTAATTGCAAAGAGCATGCCTGCATTGCAGATGCACAGGCAGATCCACCAGCAGAGTAGGTATGGTAGTGCAGGTAAAGCCAGCATTGCATCTGAACAAGCAGGGCTTTGCTGCTTTCAGCCCCAAGGCAGCCCACTCACGAAGTGCTGCCCACACCGCTCCAGCAAGCTGGTCCCTTCTGCCCTTAGCCTTGGGGTTTCTGTGCTTGTGTGTCCACACCGCACTGTGGTGTGGACAGGCCCAAAGACACCTCAAAATAAAGGCAGTCAAAAGGAGGTGGGAACTATGTTACGAGGCCCAGGTCTGCAGCAGGTCTTGTCTTGGAGATACCCAGCTTCTCAGGTTCTCTTCCTCTGGATACATTTCTCAACATTACCTGTTCTGAAGAGATTTGTTGCTGTTTGGTTTTATTCTCTTCAGTTTTGGTTCACATCATTTACTAAACCAGTGGCAGTACGAGCTCCTGCAGTGAGAACAGCTGGCTGCTTGGGTGGTTCTCTTGAACCTGGAATTTCAACTGTCCTTTCTCATCCTAAGGTGCAGGTTCCCCATCAGACCTGCAAACAAAATTTTCCCTCGATCTTCTCATGGCCTTCTCTCTTTTCATTGTGTGTCTTTCTCTTCCTTTGTAGATGACACTAGCTCTACCTCAGAATGCTCTGTACTGTCAAAAAAGCGCTTTACACTGCAGGGTTTTACTAATCTCAAAAGTCAGAAAGGTAATTTAAAACACACACCCTCCCCAAAAAAAAAGAAAAGAGCTAGACTGTTTTCCTTTAAAGGCTGTAATTGAAGCATCCTTTTACATGTGTGTGTGATGTGTATGTTCGTAGTGTAACAGTTTCTCAGTCTGTGCAGTAGCTTGTTCTCCTAGGTTAAAGCTTAGATTCCTGAGTTACTGACTCTGACAGGGAGACTTCAAGAGAAACCAATTTCAGAGTGGGAGGGGGTGATGCAGCTGGGAAAAGGGCAGCTGATGTGGATGCAAGAAAGAGGTGCGGTTTCCAACGCCTCCACTCTCACTATTGAGGCTAAGGAAGGAGTTGGTAGTGCCACATTCCTGCAGGAAAACTACAAGAAAGAGTCTTCAGATCAGATACCTGACCTGCTGTTAGCTTCAGTGGATCTACCCCAAATGCACCTGTACTTGGCAGAGAGGAATCAAGATTTTGCTAGAGTTTTCCTACATTAGCATCCTTTCTAACACAACTCCCAATAATATTTTGATATTTATTATTTTATATGTATGCATATATGTATATATACATATATATACACACACACACATAAAAAGAATAAAAAATATATATATACATAAATGTATATGTATATATATGTATAGACATATATATGTATAAATGTGTGTGTGTATATATATATACACATAAAAAGAATAAATAAGAGTTTTGCTGTGCTTCCAGAAATGTTGTTGTTGGGGGGCTCG
>VWZE01002404.1:134015-171231 GCA_013396675.1 Eubucco bourcierii
TTTTAAGCATCTTTTCAGAATGCCTCTTTAAAAACCTGATTACCTTTGAGTTCTTTCTGGACAGAATCTAGGGAAGTGCATCTAATGCTAATGAGGTGAGCACTAATATTCCATGCTTGCCTTGACAGAAACTCCATCTTCTTCTGCTAAAAGCCAGACATTCCCAATGATCCTTCTTACAGGACCAGGTATTGCTCTAGCATTAGATTTATTTAAAAATGATTGCTTAATTTGGTAACATTTGCCTAAAATTGAAATTCGTTGTGTCTAGCTGATGTCTAGTTCACTTAAAGTTTACATATACTTTCATCTATTACTGTAAAGTGAACTTGTCAATTTATCTTTGAATAACTACATGCAAATAATTATTTTGTAATTTGACCAATGATGGCTGAAATGAGAGTGATTACAGAAATCTACTTGATTTCCAGTGTAAACTCAAAGGTATTAGCATGCAATCCACCTATTCTCTTTTTTCCAGTTCTTCAATATCTCTCTTCTGTGTTTTTTGCCTATTCATCCTCCTGCAGCTTCTCCTACCAGTCCTGACAAAAAAGCTAAACGACATGAAGTAGTGAGTGACCCAACTCCTTTTGGTTTAAGAGGTATAGTGATACCACATCTTGTACTCCACAAACGGCCGCACATCCCTCATATAATACATTATATCAGAGCCCCGAGGCTACCTACATGATGCAATTGTGTGCAGCAGTTTGAGTTTTTTCAAGTGGTTCTGTCAGCTTCTTTACATAGTGTTTTTGATAGCACCTCTGGTTGAACTTTTCCTTTGGTATCAAATAAAGTAGCATATAGCTAGCTAGTTTTTAGGAGAGGGCAATGGGAAGCTAAGTGTAATAGAATTACACATTCTCCCCCTGTACTATGCACTGGTTAGGCCACACCTTGAGTACTGTGTCCGGTTCTGGGCCCCTTAATTTAAGAAGGACATTGAGGTGCTTGAGCGTGTCCAGAGAAGGGCAACGAGGCTGGGGAGAGGCCTGGAGCACAGCCCTATGAAGAGAGGCTGAGGGAGCTGGGATTGTTTAGACTGGAGAAGAGGAGGCTCAGGAGAGACCTTCTTGCTGTCTACAACTACCTGCAGGGTGGTTGTAGCCAGGAGGAGGTTGCTTTCTTCTCTTAGGCAACCAGCACCAGAACAAGAGGACACAGTCTCAGGCTGTGCCAGGGGACATTTAGGCTGGAGGTGAGGAGAAAGTTCTTCACTGAGAGAGTCATTGGCTGCTGGAATGGGCTGCCCAGGGAGGTGGTGGAGTCACTATCCCTGGAGGTGTTCAAGGCAGGTTTGGACGTGGCACTTGGTGCCATGGTCTGGTCTTGAGGGCTGTGGTAATGGGTTGGACTTGATGATCTTTGAGGTCTCTTCCAACTTTGGTGATACTGTGAAAAAAAAATTACTGGAGTGTCCAGGTGCTATGAGAGACATGGTTTTCCAGTTAGCCTATTCCTGTCACTGTTCCCTTGGTGAACAGGACTTAACTTTTTTTTTTAAAAGGGGAAAAACTTTTAATTTGGAATTCATGTATATTAGGCAGAGTAGTGATCATAACTGTCACGTGGAATTTCCATTTTAGATCTACTTTTATTACTGTAGTCACTGTCCTGTTGTATCTTTAGGTAATAGTAGGCAATTTTTACCACCTTGTGAACCCTAGATGACTTAACTGTCCCTTGTAGCAGTTTGCCTCCTGTCCTCCCAAGCCAGAGCTAAGCAGAGAACAGAAAATCATTTCATTTGAATGACCCATTTCTAACTAGCAAGGCAGCTGAAAACTTGAATAGCAAATCACTAGGGCTGATTAGCTAGAGAGTACAAGGGGAGCAGTCCTTCTCTTTCTGACTTTTTTCTTCTTTTTCTGACTTTTCCTTTTTTTTCCACCACCCTCTCTTTTAGAAAATGGTGTTCTAAAGATAAAACCATTTCAAGCCCTCACATTATCCTCCTTTCCAGGTTTCCACAGCCATTATCTTGTCTTTATCTGTGTGGAAATATTCAGCTGCTGTGCTGGAGAAACCATGCAACAGCATTCACCTTGTCTGAGCAAGCCAGACACACGCAGAAACTTCACAAGTATAGATTTGGGAGTTACAAGGTTATTTTTTGCAGGTAGATGTCAATCATAGAATCATAGAATCATAGAATGGTAAGGTTGGAAGGGACCTCAAGGATCATCTAGTTCCAACCCCCTGCCAGAGGCAGGGACACCTCCCACTAGTACAGGTTACTCAAGGCCTCATCCAATCTGGCCTTGAACACATCCAGGGAGGGAGCATCCACAACCTCCCTGGGCAACCTGTTCCAGTGCCTCACCACCCTTACTGTAAAGAACTTCCTCCTAACATCCAGTCTAAATCTCCCCTCTGTCAGTTTAAACCCATTGCCCCTTATCCTGTCATTGCAGGACCTTGTAAATAATCCTTCCCCAGCCTTCCTGTAGGCCCCCTTCAGATACTGGAAGGCTGCTATCAGGTCCCCTCGAAGCCTTCTCTTCTCCAGGCTGAAGAGCGCCAACTCCCTCAGCCTGTCCTCATAGGAGAGCTGCTCCAGCCCTCTGATAATCTTTGTGGCCCTCCTCTGGACCCGCTCCAACACTTCCAATCCTCTGAGATTTCCAGGTGCCATGAAGAAACCCTGAGGGGCCTGAAAATGCTGCTGGAAATCTCACTTTGAGAAATTATTAAACCCAAGTAAATCAATTTAAAACATCTCGTAACTCCCCTTTTCAGTCTTGCACATTCCAGGCTCTTTTCTGACACTTCATCTCTTCTCCTTCCTCAGCTCAAAGAGGGATAAGAAAGGACTTGACCCAGGCATTTCAGGTTGAAACTGTGCCAGGTGATGATCACAGCTCCCCAAGCAGAGAGCACATTGTTCCCAACCATTTCCTTTTACTGCTGTATCACTGTGATTAACATCTTATCAAACTCAAGGACAATTAATTAGCGGCAGAGTTGCATCTTGCAGGTAGAGTCTTTGTGGTCCATTTTGAGGAGAAGCAGTTAGTAGATTCTTGGATTTTCTGGCAGCATCAAATCTAAAGTTATTTCTGCATGACCTTGCCTTTCTTCAAGAATGTCTGCCATTTTCTTACTTTTTCTGCCTTAATAAGGAGCTCTGATTTAGTCTCACTGTGCAGACTATACAGGTGCACATCGAATGTGCATGTATGTATTTGGTGTCTGTAGTTAGCTGGTATGACCATAGTGCCCACTTCCCTTCCCTGTGCAGGGGGCTTTTTAATAGTAGTATGACAGCCTGTATAAGGAGTAAGAGTGCTGTTGCTATGGCAGGCCCCAGGTGAGTCTGCTCTTAACCAGCATCAGCACAATTTCTCAAATTAAGGAGTCTGAGGAACAAGAAGCTGTTCCCCAAAATGTCCCAGATGTGCAGACCGGTGAGTGTGAAGCTACAGGCAGAGCAATTACAGTGACATCACTTTCTTTTTCTTTTGTGGAACTTACTGATTCTGTTTTTAATGAGGACTTGGACCAATTAGGAAAAATCAAGTTTTCATTTGTTGCATTGTTCTTGGCTTGGAAATAAAGGGTTTCAGCTGTGTCCCATGAGCCAACTATAAAAAGTGAGCTTCCAAGGAGTTTTGCGTGGAATACAGCAGGAATTATTACTCAGTTTCTCCCCAGATGGAAGTTCATCCTTAACCCAGGACAGGGCCAAATAGGTCAGTACTTCTAACCTTGTGCAAGTCATCCAGCAGCACAGGCGAGGTAAAAGTCCCACTCTGTTGGATGTGCTGTGGGTGTGATTTGTTTCTCTGATTCTTCGGTTGGTTTGGCTTTGCTTTGGCAATGCTCATTTCTTTTCCTTAATGCACTGGCATGACCAACCACATGGCAAATGTTTCAGAAGCAGTAAAGAGCAAAAACTGATGGTGCTTTCTCAATTGTTACATAAAAGTTGGGAGGTTTGTTGTTCTTTCGTTCTTTTCCTTGAGTTTCATTGTTGTTACCATTTGGCTTGAACCAAAATCTTTCTTACAAATATTTGTCTCTTTTATTATGGGTTTGTTGGGTTTTTTTTTCTCATTATAAGCTTGACATATTTATTAGCAACTGCCGACCTCACAGAAAAGCATCCCACTGGTAAAATTGTTGTAGTTTTATTTGGCAAAGGGTTTTGTGCACTCTGGATATGATTCAGCTTCAGTAAATAAATTAAATGCCTTACCCTGAGAGGGGAAACAGGAACACTTGACAATAAATGACAAGCAGAAGATTGTTCTTATGGTGTTAGGTGCAGTAACTTAACACTGTCAGTGTGATTAAGTATCCTTGTGTCAGCCTGAGTACCCTTAAATAATAAACTGCCTCATCAGGTGAAGTACAGAGTGCCTCTAGCTGTTGAACTTGACAACTCTTAAGTGCTCCATAGTTTGAGGGAGGCAATGAATATCCACCTGGTGTTCCAGCAGGCTTGTTAGGGTGCTCTGGGTGACAAACCCATGCGGTCATCCTCCTCCCATAAAGTTTCTCTTCCTGTCTTTTACCTTCTCCCAAGAAAAAGAGTATCTATCCATTGTTCATCTTTGTGTGAGAGAGAAACAGCTGCTTCTTAGTTCAGGATTTGTGTTTTTTCCACCTGTTTCCCTCTTTATAAATACAAAGGACCAAATTCACTGCTGTGCATTGCCACAGCTCTACCTACTCCAATGGGAGCGGGCCCATTTCTGCCAGCTGCAAATTTCACCCAGTGGCTGTAATAAGTTCCTTGTGTTTGGTTTTCCCTTTGTTTTTGTTAATCACCTAAGAGCTTTTCAGTGGGAAGAATATTTCTCCCAATCAGTGGCTCAAGGCTGCAAAGTTAACTGTTATCTTTTTGTTCCCCAAGGCTGGTCTAAAACATCAACATCTCATTCTCTTGATGCATCTGAAGAAAATGATGGCTGGTCTAGCGCTGAAGATCCACTGAATTCCTCAGATGCGGAGGAAGAAGGAGGAGGAAGTGGAGGCGAGATGAAGCTGGTAAGCAGAAAAGCTTTGCTATTGAGCTAAGCAAAGGATACCAACACATTGTGTCTGGCAGTTTAGCAGAATGCTATTGAAGCCTGCAGGAAGGAAACTGTCTGCCTTGAAATTCTGAACGGGGAAGAATTCTTAGGGCAATGGCAAATGTCCCCTCTCTTGAATCAGCCTTGTGTACCTTGGGAAGGTCCATCTGTGACTTTTGTGGTCCATCTGCAGGCTACTGAGACCACAGCTCCTTAATCCCTGTTACAGCAGTCAAGAAATGACATGTTCAGCTATCATGTCAACAGACCACACATATGTCAAGTTGTTGGTTTTCCAGCTCAATTTGCCTTTTTTTTTGTTGTTGTTTTTTTTTTTTTTGTTTTGTTTTGTTTTTTTTCCTTTTTGTTTTTTTTCTGTAGAGATTTGAATGAATGGCAACATTTCATAGAATCATAGAATGGTAAGGTTGGAAGGGACCTCAAAGATCATCTAGTTCAAATCCCCTGCCATAGGCAGGGACACCTCCCACTAGTACAGGTCACTCAAGACCTCATCCAACCTGACCTTGAACACCTNGCTGCTCCCTCCCTGGATGTGTTCAAGGCCAGGTTGGACGAGGCCTTGAGTGACCCGTGCTAGTGGGAGGTGTCCCTGCCTATGGCAGGGGGTTGGAACTAGATGATCCTTGAGATCCCTTCCAACCTTATCATTCTATGATTCTATGATTACAAGACCTTAAACTGGAAGCTCACTGGAAGTTTTTCAGTGTGAGAATTCCTGTACTGAATTTGCACATAATCCATCAGCAAAGTTTCACTGCCTTTCAGTATGTTTGTTTACACTGTCTCCAGCATGTCTGTGCATGAGAGAGAAGGGAGAAGTGCTGTCATTTCATAACAAAAGCTGCCACATAGCTGAAAGTGTTCAGTAGAAATAATTTGTTTATGTTTTTCCTCTGTGTGCATTTAGACTCCTGGTAAATATACAGTTGTGACTGATTATGAGAAAGGAGTTTCTGAAGAATTTACAGTGAAAAGTGGAGATCTAGTTCAACTGATTCGTGAAGGGGAGGATGGACTTTGGTACGCAGATCTGTGTTTGGAAGGCAGATGCTTAGAACAAAACTTTCAAAGGCATCAAACAAAACAATTTGACTTCAATTTTTGTGGTTTTTTTAGGTATGTAAAGAACCTTAGCACTGGTAGAGAAGGTTGGATTCCAGCAAACAACCTGCTGATGCTCATAGGCAATTCAAAATCAGCTCAATCTTTAAGCAGCTCTGGTAGGCTATTTGCTTTAAATGGGAGGATTGCCTCTCTCAAGATTCTTATTCTCAAGTAAAGTTGTGAAAACCATACCATGTTTTTCACAACACACCAGTTGTGAAGAACAACCATAACATACTTTCTTACCTTTTTTTTTTTTCATTCTCTTTCCCAGAATCAGGCACTGCCTCCAGCACTTTGAGCACATCATCGAGTTGCAGTGATAGCTGCAATGTCAGCAGCACCAGCTTCTCTGACATCAAGGGCTAACATAAATTTTCACCCCACCTTCATGCAAGGTAAATAATGGCATACTCCACATGTGCAGAGTTCTGGATGTGGGACTGCAGTGGAGAACCACTTGTTCTGTGTTGCCAGCCATGAGCATTTTCTGCGGCAATTTTTACAGCTTCTCCTAGAAGATCCCGATGAAAAGCGCACAGAATGCGAAGTCGTAAATAGAAGTCAAGCAATTTGAAATAGGTTCTCCTGGAGGCTTCTGCTCTGAAGTCTGAAGCTGCAGAGCTGTTAGCATAAAACACATTTTCTCCTTGATACACAGTCAGGTTTCTGCAGAACTGTATCATTTCCTAACAAGCCGGAATCTGAATGTGAGCAAACACAAAATGTGTTCAGTGCAAAATCCTCATTGTAGACTAATAACATAGCAATCACTGTACAGGATAGGTGTGAGGAAAATATATCTGAGTTTACAATTTCTCTTCCCAAAACCCTGTTTCTCCAAGGATGTACCTCAGTCAATGCAGTGAATGGGACTCTTACAGCAACCAGGAAGGAGGTTTGGTCCAGCCTTTTCTCTTCTCTTGGGTCTTCAGGATATATTATTCTGCTCCCTAGAGACTGGGATGCAGACATGACCAATTCACTGACCACAACAGCATCAAAAGAAACTTACATTTATCCTTTCCAACCTTTTAATGATGTGTGCAATGCAATAGGTGTTTTCTGAGGTATTTTTAGCCTCACAACCAAATTCTTTACCAAGATCACTGTGTTTACATAGCTTTGGCAATTTAGTAGTATCTTTTTCCTGTTGCAGGTGCACAATGAAACACAAATATTCTTATTCACTAAATGGTAATGACACTTTTACCTTCAGCTCTCACAGTTAACATGCAGTTAGAGGCAGAGGAATCTATTGTGGCTCCACTATGGGTCAAGACCCTTCCTTCCTTCAGACAAACCTATGAGAGCTAGGAATCAGATGTACATTTAGTCAGTAGCGTTTGTTGCAGATTTATTCAAAGAGAAAAGAACAATTACATAATTTTCTATAAAAGGGGAGCACAAGAGAAAAAAATTGTTAAAGAGTCAGTTTTATGCTACAGACAAGTTGCTTTGGTTTTGTTTTGGTTTGTTTTTTGGTTTTTTTTTTTGAAGGAAGGGGGATGCTAAACTTGCCATTTTTCAAGGTATGATGAAGCCAACGTTGTGAATTTCCACATTGCCAGACATTCTTTACATGCCATCCTTACAAATGTCCCAAACCTGTGTGCATGTGTGGAATATTGTATTCATTCCTTTCCATCCCTCAAATGCTTTTTTACTTGTATGAAAACAGGGGTTTAAGTGATTCATGTACAATATTACATAAGCATAACGTGGACATTAAGAGCATACTTTTTCAGAAGCACTAAGCACAGCAGATCATGTCAATGAGAAGTGCTGTTCATCATTAGACTTTCTGATGGCTGAGCCCTGAACTCTTATCTTTATGCCAGAATTTTATATTTTAGAGGCTGCAGCTTAGGACACTTAGACAACAAATATTCTAAAGAATGATATTACTCCTGGGTTGTTAAAGCAGCCCTACCCTAAATGCAATCAAAATGCAGCTGACCATGGTCAGTACAAATTGAACCATATAGACACATGCTCGTGCATTTATGCACATACGTATGTGCATGTATGTGCTTGTGTGTGTATATATGCATGTGTAGATATGTATATGTGTGTAGATATAATGTATCAATGTAAAAGATGTATTTATAGTCTTCATGCTGCTGAATGTGTCACTTTACAATTCATAAATACTTAGGTTTCTTGCAACACCACAATATAAAGGCTGATCAGGGTTTTACTTCAGGCATCTTTTCCAACGCAGAAATCCTCTGATCCTTTTTTTTAATTATCCCATATAATACTGTGCTGACTGGGAGTATTTAGTCTGATATTTCACAATGGAATGGCAACATGAGATTCAGCTTATCCTCATCTACATAAGTTATTTTGTAAATTTTCTGTAACATAATTTACTTATATATTGCTGTCATTTGCTAGGGTGAGACTGTCCTTTTGTTCCTCACTGCAGCCTCATTTGTGTTACTTCAATGGTTTTCTCCACGTCGTTGCACTTTAATATACAACCCATTCACTATTACCTTTGTTTTTACTGCTGTTGTGAATTAGAAGTTCAAAGTCAGAGGTCTCTATTGTAATTAATTTGAATAAATTTCAGCACTTCTAGCTGAATGCCTTTATATGGACATGCTCTGTGGTTTTGTTTTACTTCACAGTGTCAAGGGTTTCTTCTGGACATTACATTAAAACAGAAACAGGCTGAAGGATTTGGAACAAAAAGCCAGGTCTGTCTATTGCTTGTCAGAGTCTGTGTTCAAATCCTTTGCAGAGGGGAGATTTAGATTGGATGTTCGGAGGAAGTTCTTCGCAGTGAGGGTGGTGAGGCACTGGAACAGTTGCCCAGAGAGGTTGTGGCTGCTTCCTCCCTGGAGGTGTTCAAGGCCAGGTTGGATGAGGCCTTGAGTGACCTGTACGAGTGGGAGGTGTTCCCTGCCTATGGCAGGGGGTTAGAACTAGATGATCCTTGAGGTCCCTTCCAACCTTACCATTCTATGATTATGAACTCCATGTAAAGTTCAGAGTGTGCACCAAGTCCCTAGAACTAGCAGTCTCCCTAGCGTGGGTGAGTGTCAGGTCTGCCTGGTACAAGGGAGCTCCCCAAATTCAGTTCCCTTAGCGTGGGATGTATGAATGGAAGTGCCAGACTGTATTGTCCCTTAAGATTTGGTGTAATCTGTGTCTAGTTGCCGTCTTACCAAAACAAGGCGCTTAGATGTTGAAGTATCTTCTCTGCGCCTTCCTTTGCGAGGCGCTAAGTGCATAGTACGTAAGCTCTGACGGCCAGGTAAGCTCTGACGGCCAGGTAAGCTCTGACGGCCAGGTAAGCTCTGACGGCCAGGTAAGCTCTGACGGCCAGGTAAGCTCTGACGGCCAGGGAAGCAGTAACTGTTTAACAGCTGTGAAGAAAGATAAAGATGAGATCCTTGGTATTCGTTTCCACATATTTCCAAGCCATTGCACTTCAAGCTGCATTTTCAGTGAACCATCCATAGTTCTGGGTTAGACTACAGCTCTGTGTAGGCAGAGCCTTCTCAGCTCCTTTCTTGGGCAGCTTTTTCAGCTTCATCCAGCACTTGCATATCTGGCATCCACTATCACAAGCTGCTCTGAAGCTGACTTCGGCTGTCCTATCCTTTCAGTGGGACACCTGCTGCACTACATCTCACTTGAATGTGCTGAACACTGGGGCTGCCTTGTGTCTTCCTGCCTCTGCTTTGGCCAAATCAGAATGCTCACAAAATAGGCACACCATCCCCCTCCCTAAACCCACATTCACTCCCATAACTATAGCCTCTGCAACCTCCCCAGTGGGGACAAAGCCAGCAGGGCACAGGCAAGATGTGTCCAGGGCAGCAAGGTGCTGGAGGGCTCTGCTGGAGCATGAATAAGGCCAGTGCAACCATGTTTTGGCAAATACTCCCTCTCTCACCTGCTGGCCACTGCTGAACATGATTAGCTCAAACTATCTTGTCATAGGTAAGTAAACATACACTCATGCCAATGGACTTCAAGTCTGTTGTGTAATCCAAAGGATGGTTGTGGTAAAGTTTCCTCACCCAAAGCTCAAGTGTTTTCTTGAGAAATCTGGAGGCAGTGTTTTGCCTAGACAAAGCCTCAGGGGGGAAAAAACCAACAAAACAACACCACCACAATATGGTGTACACAAAAAGCAGACTGAGACTAAGTGGCAGTATTTCCTCATCTAACCTAACTGTGTAGCAAGAAGATGAGTCTCTGCCTCTCTAGAAGGAGAAGCCAAGCTTTAGCCAGGGCAAAGGCAAACCAGCAGGACCTCTGACCCTGCAGAGACAGGCCAAAATCACAGGCAACATGAAGTCCCCGTAGCAGTAAGAGCCTTATACACACAAGAAGAGACAATGGGTAATGGATGTTCATTGCACATCTGCTCATCTCCTCAGTGCTCCTGCAGCCACTTCTGCCTCTACCAGCAGCAGCCTAAGGCTGGAGGTAGAAAATCAAAGATCAAGTTTTTGCATTTTTATTTTGAAAGGTTTGTACTCAAATTAGCCAGTTCGGTGCTGAAATACTGTCTTTGGCAAATCAAATGAAGTGAATTGGTTACTCATCTTTCAAGGGTTTTATGTTTATTTCCAAGTCATTGAGGTCCCCAGCTGCATTTAAAAGACTAAGGGTTTACCAGTGGTGTTGTTGCAGCTGTGATGGGTCTCAGGACACAGCCAGGAGAAGGTCTGTAGTAAAGTTAATATTTCTTACTACCAACTGAGATCGGTAGCATTAAAAAGAACAAAATTGTGACATGCTGCCTTTACTGTACATTTGTTTTGCACCGTCTTTTTTATGTCTTTTGCTTCTTTTAGTATCTA
Organism: Eubucco bourcierii; assembly: GCA_013396675.1. Lineage (NCBI taxonomy): Eukaryota > Metazoa > Chordata > Aves > Piciformes > Ramphastidae > Eubucco > Eubucco bourcierii. Next base: position 144,994 of record VWZE01002404.1, read on the forward strand.
GATATCCTCAGATATTCTTCTCCAGCAGCAAAAAGAGGAAGGGAAAAAAAAAAAAACACAACACCAAACCATCAAGGTTAAAAAATAAAAGGTTAAGCACTCATGCTTAGAGTTAGACATAAAATTTACCACAAATATCTCCCCATCTTTTACTTCCTCTTACTGAGAATAATTGCTTTATGGGGATTGTGATGGTTTGGCAGTTACCTGCCTCCCCCACTCTATGAAAATCAGATTCAGCTGGCTGGAAGTTAAGGACTGAAGCTCTATTTACAGCTCAGCACAATATACAAGCAGAGATAGACACAATGTACCGGAATATTTACAGAAATATACAAGTAAAAGGGAATACAGAATCACAATACCCCTCCTAGAAATCAGAGTCCCCAGGAGGAGCTCCCAACCACCCTTCCACCTACTTTCCACCCCTCTACCTTATCCCAGGGTCTGCCTTACGTGCAAGGTGAGTTTGGAGGATCAGCAAGGCGGGGTCAGAAGGGGGGATTAGTTGGGTTACGCAGCAGAAGGCCAGAAGACACACTGGCTCCCAGAGAGCGAGAGAGGCTCTCTCTCTTCTCCATGTGTCCTTGTTTTCCTACATCTCAGTAAGCTTATGAGTGAAGTAGCTATCACCATTGTTTTCCTTTCACAGCCTATAATATAATTTTTTTCATTAAAATATTCCAGTATTCTGTATCCCAGCACAGGGATACAGAATTCATCCAAGCAGGCAAGTCATTTTCCCCTGGAAAGAAATAGTTCTTTTTTGAGGTGTAAGTTTTAAAGCAAATGCTTTGGGTTTTAATAGCAAGATATTCATTTAGTTACAGATTAATACAGGGGAAACAGGAAATTATTAATTTGATTACAGCCTCAGTTTGCTTTTAATTAGCCTGATAGATGACTGATTACAAGCTGCTATTGTTATTGGAGATTCAAACTGAATTCTCCACAAATTCATGAGGTGGATCATTCCTAAACTTTCCTTACCTAGACAAAGCCTTGTCAGCTTTACTCAAATGATCTCTTTTCATAGAGATCATGTCATAAATATTAATTGTTCCTGAGTTCTAATTAGAAAACTTATGTTTAAAGGGCCAGTGACCTGGTGGATGAGATCAAGCTGCATATTTCCCAATAGCTTCCTATCCTCTCTTCACCCCAAAGTGTGAAACTAGGTATGGCAAAATTGTTAAGATGTTTCCTCCTTGAAAAAAATGTCAGTAGGAAACAAAAATAAAGAATGGCATGTTCAGAGACACCAGTTTATCATGTCTGCCGTGCAACTTTGGCACATCCAAAGCATATACTAAAAAATACCCTGCATCATATTGTCTGAACAGCTGCTCCTGAACTGATGCTAGTAGCATCCATGAGCAGCAGGGTGGGTGGGTGTGCATTAATATACACACACTTCTAACCAAACAACAGATTGCTTTTCTTGGAATTGCTCAGAAAACATAAACTGAGGCTGAAGCCTGTGCTGGCAAGAAGATTTATAGAGCAGAACACCAGGGCAATTCTCACGAGTTATAACAAGACCACACTAGAAGAAACACAAAGTAAGACTTGGGCATTTTGTGGGGATGAGAAACTAGCGAACTGATGTTTCCTTAGCCCCCACCATGTAAGGTGGGGTCTAAAACAGTAAGGAAGGGGGAGTTGTTCTTTCAAAACACAGCTCTTTAACCACAAAACTGGCATGGCTGTAGTTATTAAGGAACAGCTTTGAAATGAGATCTGTGAATATGAAGTTCACGAGTGAAGAGTTGTAATGAAGTCCTGGGACTGCTGAAGCCCCAGGGACCCTCGTCATGTGCTTGGCCATCCCTGTCACCCCTGATGAAACCTAACCACATGAATTTTTCTTGGAAGAAGGACTGTCCCCATATGAACTGACTGTTGTTCCCAGCACTTGAGCCTCTCCTTGGGTTCTAAAAGTAGTAACGTTGTTTGGCTGCAATAAAAGGAAAATCAAGTAACAAAAGGAAAACCTTTCACGTTTTTAGGGGATGCCAGCAGAGAAAGGAAGACAGGAAGAAAATAACATGTGAGTCCTACAGGATGTATAGGACCTGCACGCTACCAAACAAGAAGATAAGAAAGCTAATGGGTGCCATGGTGCAGAGATGCTGGATGCTACTGTGGAGTGGCAGCCACCCCAGCCTCCCTGGCTGGGAGATACCTACCTGACCTAAGGAAAGAAAGCTTGAGGAGGCAATAGGTGTAGACCTGGGCTGGCCTCAGATGTGGGAGGCACAGCCTCATGCTCAATTCAAACAAAAAGGTGAGACAAAGAGAAATTTTCAAGCTTAGCTTTGGTCTTGCTAAGCTGAATGTTCCCTTGCTGTTTTCTGCTCTGCCATAGGCAAGCAAACAAGGAACATCAGCGGGCTATGAGGGGTGGAGAGCATTCCCAAAAAAGAGAGATGGTGTCAGTGTGGGGCTGTTGTAATTCCTTTTGTATTCCAGTAACTGGACTTTGTCCTCTGCCCCGGGACAGGACCTGTCACCCATCCCTGACTGTCCCAGGAACTGGGTTGCTGGGAATTATCCAGGCTGCAATCCATCTAAGTGCTCAGATGGGTCCTCTTGGGAAAGCAATTTCAAAGCAGGACCTCCAGCTGTGGGCACCACCACTAAGAAACAGCATGGTGTGCAAAGAAGGGCTCAGAACCTGGTTTTCCTCAGCACCCACCACTCTTGCAGGGAGTTAGGCTGAGCACGGGCAGCAAAGTAAAAACTCAGCCCTTGCTTTGCTTTGCTGTAGCATTCAGATGCAGAGCTGAAGCCCCTCCTTCCTTTCTACACAGAAAGGGGAGAATGGCCTGAAAAATACTCCAGTCCTCAGGCAGTGCTTCACTTCTCATAGGCAAATATGCTCTTTACCTTGCTGCTATCTTAAGTAAATATTTCATCAAGAATGTTGTCTACTCAGATGCCATTAATTGATTTCCATTAAATCAGAGGATTGCTTATCTTCCAGCTAAAACATTGTCTGGAGATCTGCCACCCAAAGCCCTATCACTACTAAAGAAATACAGCACGGATCAGCTCAGTTCCTCTTCCAACTGGTACGACTTGTGCAGGCCACATAGGCTTTGTGGTAAAGATGGAGACAAACGGTGCAAGGTGTCTCTTGCTGGTTAATCAGTGTCTCCAGGTAAATTCAGCCACAAGTGCAGACTTTCGGGTGGTGACAGAGAAATGGGAAACCAGACGTGGCAGTCATACAGAGACAGGGTCCCAGTATTTATGTTTCTCCGTGAAAAAAGCACATTAGATGGAAAACGAAGGCCCAGGATAGCAGCTTGTCTGATCTACATAGCCTTTGCACAGGTCACGAGAGCGTGCTTCAAAGCCAAACTCCCCACTCACGTGGAAAGGGCACACTGCAGGATTTGCATTTGCCCTTCTGCTCAGCTCACTGGGCCGTCATGGATCCTTTCCTCTTTCCCTGACTCGCCAGCCCCTCCTCTGGCTCTGAGCATTTGAAGCTGAGCTCTTTGGCCAAACAGTCCTTGCTGAAATGTCAATACACGACTGGGACGCTGGCTCGCAGGGTTCATCATGGTTTCCCAGCACTCTGTGGCTTTGTTTCTCCGCTTTCTGCTGCTGATTCCGCTTTCTCTGGATGCAGGTATGTTGTAGATATGGCTGTAACTGTGCTTACTGGCAATGGACCTCTCTCCTGTTAGACATAATTTTCATTACAGTTGAGCACTGAGTTTCGAGCACTGTTGCATGTTTGTCCCACTCTTGTCTGCTTTCAGTGATGGCATCTATACACTTGAGGAAAAGCATCTCTAGACTGCTAAATGAATCTCTTAGCTGACTGTACAGACAGGGGGTAAGCCATCAGCTGTCTGCCTGCTACATGAAAAAAGGAACTTGTATTCATAGTTGTTTATTTTTGAACTGTGGCATTTTTCAAAACAAAGTATCTTCCATCTGACAAGAAATCAGAAAAGTGAGGATCCATCTTGTTTCACAGCAGTGGAAGGCAGTGAGGTGGTAGCTCCTCAGCAGGCCCAGAATGTGTCTGAAAATGAGCTCCCAGATTAATAAAATGGTGCTTTCAGATTCCCAGTTAACTATTGACTGGGTCTCCAGTTCACCACAGTGAGCAAAGCTGGAAAAAGACAGCAAAGGTGAAAATGTTCCAGAGTAAATGGTTAGAGAACACTGAAACAGAAGTGAGAGAGAGGATGTCCCCAGACATACATCCAGACATGCTCCTCTGTCAGAGTCTGTGACTGTGCATTAATACACGTCACGTACCTGTAGTGTAAGGTTAATTACAAGCCTTTAAATAAAACCATATTAAATGCATACAGCCTAACTCTGCAATCACAGCAGACAGACCCAGCTGACGTTCCGACAAAGAGCAAATACTTACGAAACACCCTGGGATAAATTCGGTGCACACCACACAGTATTTTGTTCCTTCAAGGAACGTTGAAATAACAGGGAAAATTATCACTATTTAACTTTGCAATTCAGCAAACTTTCTGATCACATACAGATGTTTAGAGACATTTCATCAGAGTGAAATAAATCCTCTTGGTATTTGTGTGCTTGTTGGTAAGGACAAACTCCAGCAACCACCTCAGGGTCCTTCCAGTAGGCAGGAAGTCACTTTTGCTCTCTCAGGAATCATATAGTGGAGACTTTCCCAAGGAAAAAAGGAGGTGATATGCATCAGCCTCAATCCCCAAATCCATTTACAACCCCAGGTTAAACAGTTAAAAGCGTTTAAATGTAAATTGTCATGAAGCTCCAGAATTTCCTGCTGACATGGAGGAGAAAACAAATGCAATGTTAATTATTCCAAGATTCATTCTGTGCAGTACATTGGAGTAAAAGTTCACCACAGCACTTGGACTTCTTGCTCCTTAGCCTGACTTATACCAGGAGGGCATATCTGTGTGATGTGCTTGCATCTTGAAGCTGGGGAGCAGGTCAGCATGGTGACAATGGTATTGGCTCTTTCAGTGCACACTTCTGTCATCTGCAAGTTGGTGTGGCTCTAGCAAGTGAGCTCTGGTGATGTCTGATATTGAATCTGGGTACCCAAAGTTGTTCCAAAGCATGGCACTGATGCAGAGGCAGGAGATCCCTATGGCTGTCATCTGTGGTGCTGGCAGTAGCTAGAAGTCATCCACAGGCTTCATGAGGAAATGCAAATAGCATTGTCCAGTTTATGCATCTTAACATTTTTTACAGATTAAAAATAAATACATTAAAACAGTAGTTTTAAAATTGTGGCCTACCAGTGGTGAAGTAAGTCCACAGGTCCAAAGAGTGACAGGGTGCGAGATAACATATGGCTGAGGGTGAAGGAGTGACTGTCGTCCACCTGTCACCAAGTGATTTACTGCAGAAAGTACAGAATAAAAGAGGCCTCAGCCCATCAGTGCTTGATAAAGTGACACAGGCTTTACAGCTGATAGAACTGAAAGAAACTGTGCAGTGTATCTTGAGACCTACTATATGATGTGCAACAGTACCTTAGGCGTCACTGACTTACAGCACCAGTGTAAGGTAATATCATGTCTTCAGCTCTGGGTTCTGTCACAAATTCACCTGCTGCCACTTTATCTGGGAGACAAGCCAGAGAAAGGGGGCTTTCACATTTGCCCATTTGTTAAAGTGTCTCAGAAAGACCTTGAGAAGCAGAAAAGCTTTCAGGAGCAATCATCCTCCCTGCCCTGTCTGCCTGGAGAGCACAGCTGTATGACAAATAGATCATGCTGCTGTTTTTTCAGTCTTTCTAAAGCAGGAAGAGGCAAGCAGTGTTTTGCAAAGGCAAAGAAGAGCCAACAGCTTCTTCGAAGAGATAAAACTGGGGTCACTAGAGCGAGAATGCATGGAAGAACAATGTTCCTTTGAGGAAGCAAGAGAGGTTTACCATGATGATGAAAGGACAGTAAGTAACGGGGCTGGGTGAGTGGTCACTGTCAAATGGACTCCTCTTACTCAAGAATGTGCTTTGACACTTTAAAGCATGAAAGCCAAGATAAAAGGCACATTGTGTCTCGCTATTTGCATCTTTCTTTTGTAGGGGAACATGCAACAGCAGTGACTTGTGGGAGGGCATACTGGTTGGGGGGATGGTGGGAAATCGGATGCTCCCTAAGTAATCCCCCCGTAATTCCTGGCCTGACAATACCTTAATTTATTGTCTTGTGCAACATCTGTTTCAGTCAATTCCTCTTGAACAATATGGAGGTTACTGATGGGTAACATATTTGTGTGTGCTACACAGTGCCCTTCTCTATTGGTATATAATGTAGAATGTTTTATGGATATTGCCTGTCATAAACTATAAAGGGGGCATCACCGTGGCTGCCTCTCACCTCTCCTGTGCTACAAGGATGTAGGACTTAACCTGAGTTAATTTTTCTTTAATTAAATCTTACATCTTTTTCTTCCAGAAAGAGTTCTGGCACATCTATTCTGGTATGATCACCTGGGATGTTGTAACAGCTGTAAAACTGTTCCCAATGCTGCAGCTCTTCACGTGAGCCAGACTGATACTGAATGTTTTTACAGACCCTAACCAGTGTGACTCCAACCCCTGTCAGAACGGTGGGAGTTGTGATGACCAGTTTCAGGATTACGTTTGCCGCTGTCCTGCTGAATATGAGGGCAAAAGCTGTGAAAAAGGTCAGCTCTGGCACAGCTTAACAAAATAAAAATGCCATTATTGATTCAAATTCAAGGCATTGAGATAAACAGTAGCAGTCATTATCATTTTACATCATCCTAGCCCTGACAGCTACTGCTCACACTTGCTGCAATGTTGTATGATGGCTCTAACCAGCTGGCAGTCAGGCACTGCAAGACAGCAAGATAATTATCACCCTATGGTGACTTTGGAACAAAAAAAAAAAAAATTAATTTTGCTTCCAGTGCATTGTCTGTGAGCAAAGGTGGATTTTTTTTTTTCTTTTCCTATCCATGATCCCTATTATTTGCTGTATACAAGGGGAATCGTAGTGGTCAGGGATGGGGGAAAGGCTGAGGTACTCAGTACCTTCTTTGCCTCTTTCTCAAGCAGTAGAACCAGCTGTTCACCAGATACTCTGTCCTATGAACTAGAAGACAGAGATGGGGAGCAGAATGAAGCCCCCATAATCCAAAAGGAGAAGGTTAGTGACCTGCTGCACCACTTGACCTGATGCCATGCACCTTAGGGTACTGAAGGAGCTGGTGTAAGTGCTCACCAAGCCATTTCCCATCCCTTATCAGCAGCCCTGGCTAACCAGAGAGGTCCCAGTTGATGAGACTGGCAAATGTGATGCCCACATAGAAGAAGGTCCAGAAGGGAGTCCAGAGAACTATAGACTGTCAGTCTGACCCCTGTGTTAGGAAAAGGTTGTAGAACACATAGGTCATCTTAAGCACCATTATGCAGCACATTCAGGGCAATCAGATGATCAGGCCCAGACAGCATAGGTTCATGAAAGCCAGGTCCTGCTTGACAAACTTGACCTCTTCCTATGATAAGGTGACCGTCTTAGTGGATGAGAAAGAGGCTGCGGATGTTGTTTACCTGATGTTAGTGAAGCCTTTGACAGAGTTTCCCATAGGCTTCTCCTGGAGAACCTGGATGCTCATGGCTTGGATGGGTGGAGACTTTGTTAAAGCTGGGCCCAAAGAGTAGTGGTGGATGGAGTTAAAGCCAGTTGGCAGCCAGTCACAAGAGAGGTTTCCCAGGGCTCAGTATTGCAGCCAGTTCTCCTTAGCGTCTTTATCAGTGATCTGGATGAGGAAATTGAGTGCACCCTTAGTATGTTTGCAGATGACACTGAACTGTGAGGGAATGTTGATCTGCTGGAGGGTAGGAAGGCTCTGCAGAGAGATCTGGACAGGCTGGATTGATAGGATGAGGCCAGTGTCGGGTCCTGCATTTCAGTCATAACAACCACATGCAATGCTACAGGCTTGGGGCAGAGTGGCTGGAAAGCTGCCCAGTAGAGAAAGACCCAGGAGTGCTGATCGACAGCCAGCTGGCCATGAGCCACCAGCATGCTCAGGTGGCCAAGGAGGCCAATGGCATCCTGGCCCGCATCAGAAATAACGTAACCAGGGAAGCGATTATGCCCTTGTACTCAGCACTGGTGAGGCCACCCCTTCAGAACAGCATTCAGTTTGCAGCTGCTCAGTGGAAGAAAGGTATTGAGGTCCTGGAGTGGGTCCAGAAAAGAACAATGAAGCTGGTGAAGGATCTGAAGTAAAAGTCTCCTCAAAAGTATCTGAGGGAATTGGGGTTGTTCAATGTGAAAAAAAGGAAGCTGAAGGAAGATCTTATCATGCTCCACAACCACCTGAGAGGAGGTTGTAGCAAGATAGGTGTGGGTCTCTTCTCCCAAGTAACAAGTGATAGGGTGAGAGGAAATGGCCTGAGTTTAAGCCTCCCCAGGTGCAGTCTAGATATTAGAAGCAAATTCTTCACTGCCTGGGTTATCAAACCCTGGAATAGGTTCCCTAGGGAGGTGGTTGAACAACCGCTCCTGAAAGTGTTTAAAAGACACGTGGATGTGGTGCTAAGGGACATGGTTTAGCACTAGACTTGTCAGAGTTAGAGGACAGTGGGACTCAACAATCTTAAAACGTTTTTCCAACCAGAATAATTCTGTGATTCAAAGTGCTAAAGCTACTTTGACTTACAAGCTCAGTGCAATCTGTGAATGGGAACTGTGCTGCATATGCATGATACAAAGCCTGTGGAGTCAGATTCAGTAGTTACTAAAGTTAATGGACATCTTCTATTGATTTCGGTGGGCACTCACATTGAGTGTTACACTTACACCGTCAGAACACCCTGAGCCCAAACAAGGTGAACGAGTCTAACCAGCTAGTCTCAAAGGTCATCCTTCTGCCAAATGGTTAAATACAGAACAGTTATCATTTTCCAGTCATTTTTTACAGAGTTTACTACACAATTACATCTCCACCCTTTAGACAGTCCAGCCATTCCATAAACCCAGATTGATTTAATTTTAGGTATGCTTCTTAAGCACAGCCTTTTCCTCCCTAACCCCTGGAGATCCAGGCCTGCCTAGCTTTTACCAAATGAAAGGTGCTTTGACGCAGTGCTGTACATAAAGCACAGGAATCTGCTTTGCTGCCTTACTTCCCTGTCAACATTTCAAGTTGCAGGTGACTCACATTAAGCACCAAAACCCATGCTTGGAAATCTAAAACACTCTTTCTCTGATTTTAGCCGTGGCTGACACATTGAAGTGCATTTATGACAACGGTGGCTGTGAACAGTACTGTGCTGACAAGCAGTCTGAAAAGCGAGTGTGCTTCTGTGCAGATGATTACACTTTGGCAAGTGATGGTGTGTCCTGCATTCCCCAAGGTAAGACTAGTCCAATGCTATGTCTAAGCCAGCTCTGGAAGAAAAAAAATGCAACATATAAACATCAGGAGGTGCAACATACCTCAGCCATAAGTTCCTCATCTCACCTTCAAGGGCAGGATCCAGAGCAGGATGTTTCAGCTTCTGGAGGAAATCAAATATCCCCAGAAAAGCAGCTGGCAGAGTGTGCACACTCAACTGGGACCCTTTTGGACCCTTCCTTCCTGGCCCCAGAAGTCTACTCCACTGGGAAATTTAAGTATAAACATCCCATTTGCTGGGATCAAGAAAGGAGCTGAAGCCTTATCTCCTCCTTGGAGAGTGTTCTTGTTACTGGTCTAGTAGAGAAGAAGGAGCAGTAGAGACAAGCTTGTAGCCAGGTGGTCTAAATAAAGCAGAGCAACAGGAAGTCAGGGGTTTGGGGTGTGGCTGAGGGGGTCTCTGGTAAGTGGAACAGCTCTGGGCATCAGAAGCTGTTTTTTGTTTTAGCTTACACCCACGATGGGAAAATATTTTTGGGCAGTGTTGGTTTACTGTTGGATCTCCAATCTGAAATTGTCACTGTAGATTTTATTACAGTATTTATTTCAGCACAAGAGTCAACAGAGAAAGATACCTATTAAATTCAAAGAAACCTAGGGTTGCTGGGGTTTTGGGTTTTGTTTGTTTGTTTATTTCTCTTCCTGTTTTCTAGGAATAACACATTTTTGGTATTTCTCTAGCTATTATGGCTAGATACCTCTCTCAGTCATCTGACAAGGTATATTTCAACCGGGATGCAGGTAGCACAAGTTTACTATTTTTCTGATACACAAGTCAGCACTTGACTCTGTTGCAGATGCCTACTTGAATTACTTTATTAGAGGGCAAAAAGGGGCTCCTGGGGATATGAACACAACAGACAGAGCTGCAGGGAGCATATGAAGTAACTCTGCGGGCTAATGCCCCCCTACACACACCTCAATGGAGCACTCATGCGGAGAACTCATAATGACAACTAAGCTCTCAACAACAGCAATTTCATTAGAAAAAAAAAAGTCTACTAATGTTCTTATCCCTTATTAACAGATTCTGCAACATCATGTAATGGGGAAGCAGCTTCAATTAAAAGCTGAGAAAAAAGAATTCAGTATTCCCCACAGGCTTATCAGCATGTCCTCCCCTTCAAGGAAGATGTGTTTGTTGCTGCTTGATTCTTGGGGTTCAAAACCAGCTGTAGTGCTTGCCACATCTTGCAAGGAAACAAAACTGTATAACTGACAGTCCCTTTGTTTTTCGTCACCTCTTACAAAGGCCCTTTCAAACATCCAAACCTGCATTGCCCTGCAGACAGAATTAGAGGAGCTGTGCTTGTGCTATGTCTGTTCTGATCTTTCAGCACTTGCCACCAAAGAGCTAGTCCTGTTTCTCCACACCTTGCCTCTGTACCTGTGACAGCTCGATGCCACTTTTGTGTCAGCTGAAGTGATCATCACAGCCAGGGTATCACAGATCCATGGAGCTGCCAGATCCATTTCAGCATAGACTACAGTGCCCTGGCTCCCAACGTGTCAGAAAACAAGCACTCCTCACAGCATTACTGCAGAGTGACTGCTGAATGGGAAAGATGGGAAAGACAGCAATGAGTTGAGTTACGGCACGGCCACGCGGCACACAAAAAACACCAAGGTTTCTCCTGCTGCCGCTTAGGCACAGGTTCAGTCCTAAAGATTTATTTCTTTTATTGCCAAGCTTCACATGCTTGCTCAGGCTGAAAACAGAGCTTTGGCTGTGTGGTCTAGAAGAATCAAAGGTGTTCTGGACCAGAGCAAACTAGACAGTCTGCCATGATGCATACCAGATATGTGCTCTGAAGAGATCTTTGGGTCCGCCCAAACAAGGGATACCAAGCTGCACGTCCCATGCTTAAGCTTAAACCATGTGTCTCACCGTGCTGTGTGGATGATGTCCACTTGGTACAACTGAGTTAAAGTCAGCAGAGTCATGGAAAATATGCAGACTACAAAGATTGACAAAGTCACTTCTGCTCCAGTCTGCAGCCTACCTCGCTGTGTTAACATGTATCTTAAGTAGGTTTGGTTTGCAAACTCTTGTGCTAGGTGAATATACGTCAATGGTAATGTGTGGGTCTGCACTGGATTTGTGAAAGCATTTCTGGCTGTTTCCAAACAGACAACTTAGCTGCTGAGCTGCATTTTGCTATGATTTCAGTGCAATAAAAATCACACTTTGTCTTTTTTTTCTTTTTTTGGTTTTGGTTTTTTTCCCCAGTGAAATACCCGTGTGGAAAAATACCAGTGTTGGCAAAAAAAAATGCAACTGCACAAGGGAGAATAGTAGGTGGTTTAATCTGTCCTCCAGGTGAATGTCCGTGGCAGGTAAGTCTTCAGAAATCTTTCATTGTTTTGTTTTGTTTTGTTTTGTTTTCTCCTTGTAAAATCACTATGTTAAACTCATCATTTTAAATATGTTATGTTAAAAATCCATAAAAAGTGAAAGATCTGGGTACCAAATTTTTTTCTTCATCCATAGCCAGCAGATCCACCTGTTTCAATCACGCATCTTAGCCTTGTTTTGGAGCGCCAGCTTTCATAGGTGTGGAGTGCTAATACAATCTCCTCTATCTCCTGACCCCCTTAGTCCTTAATCCCACTGACAGTAAGAATTTTAATTGCAGAGATACACTCTTGGCCATAATAGGCAAGGTCTATACTATAAGATGGAGAAAATATCAATGGGAAAAGTCCACCTCCTAAATTCTCCATGTAGTCAGCACAATATTCTCCAACAGAGCTGCTTAGAGTGACAGCAAAAAGGAATATGAAACCCAACTCTGCTGGGATTCAAGTCAAGCACTTTTGATATTAAGACATAGGTGTGTTTTATGTTGGCAGGCCCTTATACTACAGAATCAGAAAGAAAATTGTGGCGGTACCCTTCTTTCCCCAGAATGGGTGGTCACTGCAGCTCACTGTTTGGAGTATACTCATCCTCAACACCTGCGGGTGAGAGTGGGTATGTATCATCCCCTCCTCATATTATTGAGCTGTCATCGTGGTGGCAGCTTCTCATCCTGATAAACCAGAGCGAAAGACAAAGAGTGCAGGCTTTGGTAGTATAAAATTGTCCTTCAGAGGCATCAGGCTAGAAGCTCCCTATCTCTTCAAACTTCAAGGAGCTGCCTGGCATGACCTGTTATTGATAACTTTTCCAGGTGAATACAAAATAAATCTGCCTGAGAAAACTGAGCAGGAAAGTGGAGTTGCCAGGATAATCATTCATGAAGGATATACATATGGACAAGTCAATAACGATATTGCCCTCCTGAACTTGGAAACACCAGTGAATCTCACCGACTATGTGGTGCCAATATGTTTGCCTGAAAAAAGGTTTGCAGTGTATGAACTATCCTCCATCAAGTTCTCCACAGTGAGTGGATGGGGACGCCTACTAGATGGAGGTGCCACCTCTTCTGTTCTGATGAGGGTGGATTTGCCACGTGTAAAGACACAAGAATGCGAAAAGGAGACCGATTTAAATATTACTGACAATATGTTCTGTGCAGGAGATCTGACCGGTGTTAAAGACTCCTGCAAGGGAGACAGTGGTGGACCTCATGCTACAAATTACAAGAACACTTGGTTTCTGACTGGGATTGTCAGCTGGGGAAAGGGCTGTGCTCTTAAAGGCAGCTATGGGGTTTACACAAGGGTATCCAAATACACTGACTGGTTGAAGCAGCACATGGATTAATGATGTTGAACCAGAGCATTTCCTGATCATTGTTCCCCAATCCCTTTATATCATTTTCCTACTGAAGCATTCCTTTCATTATCTTAGCAATGTGATACGTGTGATAACCACACCACTATTAGTGAATTGAAACCATCCTAATGCCTACTTCACTACATAAAATAACTTCCCTACCAATATTGTTTGGAGATTTGTGTCTTGTCATATGGGTGCATAACACTCATAACAAAATGGACTCAGAGTCACTCTCTTTCTCCATTTCTGCTAAGGGACAGAGACAGATGCTGAAAGGCTGTGATCAACACATCAAGCACACCATAATCGCTTCCTCCAGCTACCCGTTCAACTTCTGGCAATCAGTGATGTACAGACTTCCCGAACCAGAAGTTGCATTAGGTTGAACAGTCATGAATGAACCTGTTGTCCACAAGAGCGTGCAATCTCTTCTGAACACATTTATCCTCCTGGCTTTCACAACTTCCTATTTTGATGAGTCCTGTAACCTAATGATGCAATAACAGAAGGAATAGAAACAGTGTTCTTTTAGCTTATGTTACAGCAGTTTCCTCCAACAATTTGCAGTGGCAACAGGTAAGACTTGAGAGGGAAGGACTGTAGCATCTCCAGGACAAGAAAACCGGGAAAAAGTTAATTCCAGATTTACACATTTGCTATGAAAAGTTGATTTTAGTCTTCTTGCACCAAGGATTATTGCAGCAAGGCTATTATGTGTAATACTTAACCTTACATTTACGAGTTGTAAAGAATACCACTGATTCAATCTTATCTTTGCCTTGGTATTATGCTCGTTGATACAGAAGAGGGCAAATGAAAGGGAATGTTTATTTTTTTGTCCAGTATAATCTAAATTGTACTCTCCGTCCTGAAATCTAAAACCAGAATAGGATAATTTTCTGACCATCTGCAAAACACTGGCTGAAGACCATTCTCCAAAGTCTTAATGCATAAATGGTAGAACCTGAAGCGCTCTGAAAATGGCAGTAGCTATACCATTAAGAATGCTTCTAGAGTAAGCATGGAAACAGTAAAAATGTGATGGACATAAAACTGATCTAATTAGAAAACAGTTTAACTATCTTATGCAAAACTTACACTTTTGAATCATTCAAACCATGCTGAATAGCAGCTCAGTCACAAAACCTTAATATTAAATAAGGCACTTTAAACTGTCCATACCCAACTATAAGGAGAAAACACTGATGTTATATGGTACACATACCATGCAGTACTGGATATCCTTTAACTTACTTTACTGACATGGAACAATGGTATATTGTTCTTTAGTGAACTGAACTGGGGAAGACAGCAAATTCTAGAAACCTGAGAAACAAGAGGTCTTTCAGCATGAAAGGCATATATGAAAAGGATATACAACAGCAGAATATACTCCTAGGGAGAGAGGTGACTAGGACCAGCACGCTGCATATAAAGCTTCATTTGCACGGAGACAAGACACTCAGCATTGCAAAATCATCCCTTCTGACCCCTCAAGCTAGAACGGTGTTCGGTATTCCATATTCCATAGCATGATTTTTCTTCTGTAAAGCTCCAGCATAAACACTGCCATTTATGAACAAACCATCACCTTGCAAAGAATGGGCAAAATTATGAAAGAAAACAACCTGTATTAATGGCTGCACAAGGCAAGCTTTTCAAAACCAAGGTATATTTTACCTTTATAGGTGTATTTTAAATACAACACCTTGCTTTAACCAAACCAAGAAGAAGGAGACCCAACAGCAGGCTCTGCAAAGCACCGAAGCTGTGTTCTCCACAGCGCACAGAGACCTCAAAGGGCACAACCATGGGGAAACTGCCCAAAACAGTGGTAGATGACGGCCGACTGCCGGCGAACGCCGGGCCAAGGTCATGCCGAAAGCACGGAGCCAGCAGGTTAGGGTGATGGGATGTGTGAAATGCAGGTGGGAGCTGCACAGCTGACGGTGTTTTGGAGGGAGAGTCTGCCCTTGCCCGTGCTCGGCCCGGCGCAGAGCCCCACACCTGCCAAAGCCCGGCCGGAGCCACACCAGCCGGGTTTTGCGATTGCCCTCTCTCCCGGAGGGGAAGAAAAAAAATCACAATTGAAAAAAGACGGCTTTTAAAAAGAGCCTCCTCATCAGGCCGGCCCCCCGGCTGAGAAATCCTGCGGCGGCTTTCCCCCGTCCTCGGCGCTTCCGCTATTTCTGGGCAGCGTGAAGCAACGCAGCTTCAGTCTCTGTGCGCCCGAGGTTGTGAAGGCTTCGACTCCCATCACGTCCGTCTTGTTCCGGCGCGGCGCGACCCCACCGGACCAGCAGCCGAGGGGTCCGCACTACCATGGCCGGCCGCCTGCTACTCCTCCTGCTCTGCGCGGCGCTGGTGGGCGAGCTCTGGGCTGAAGGAGGGGGTAAGGCGGCACCTTCTTTACTTGAGGGGGCAAGGTGGTCATGCCCCCTCCTCACAGCTCTTCAGGGACTTTCGGGGGCATGCAGGAGGCGGTGGCGGGACGCAGCTGTAGGTCAGGCAGTCCCGCCACCGGGTCTATGAGGGGCAAAAGTCCTCTCACCCCCGCCGAGGAGGCACCCTGCCGGCCCCTGCCTGCGCGGGCGTCCGCGGCTGTTCGGAAGCGTCTGGGGACGAATTGGGCACCTCAGGGGATGTCTTCCGCTGGGGGCTCGGTTCTCACAGCGGATGAAGACTTGTCTGCACCTGTGCCGAGCCTCTCATCCCGCCGAGAGACGGGCAAGCTCTGTCTCGGGGGCAAGGGTCTGCCAGGGTGCACCTCGAGTTGCTTGAGCCCCAGCGGCGCTGCGTCCCGCTGCGGTCCCTCGAGGGCCACGGCGCTCTCCTGTTTCCCTTCTATGAAATGGTATTGCTGGCCCTCCCTGCCGTTTGCACCGGGAGGCAAACACCCCTCGAAGCATGAGGTGCTTGTGCCTGTGAGGGGAAGCCTGGCCAAGGCTTGGTTGAGTGGGCTCTGACCTGGAGGCAGGTGGAGAGCCCGGGAGGAGCACGTCTCCCAGTGTCACCGAGGTCAACACCAAAGTCCAGAGCAGCAACAGAAAGTAGCCTTTCAAAAGTCATTAACTCTTTCTTCAGTGAGTCAGCAGCCTGCTTAGGCTTTAAAATGAGGTCTTCCTTACATTTCTGGAATGTGCTGTTTTAGCTGACCGATGCCTCATGCTCCTTGATGTCTCTGAAGATGGAAGCATGACAGAAACCTTGCTAAAGGAAATAGGCAGCGTCAGAAGACTAATTGTCTAGTTCAAGGGTACTTGGGTAATGTGAAGGCTGAGAGTTATAGAGGCGATAACCCCACCAGCTGCATCCTGTCACTTTGCTGTTGCTGCAGAGAGGGATTTAAGGGCAAATAAGATAATGGGTGAATGAACTAACAGTTGCTGACCTACAAGTTACAAGTGCTTTGTGTAAGCCTTCCTTGAGAGGAGTCTTTTTGGAAATTATGCATGGGCCCTATGGGATTGCTTAATACAAACAGCACTGGAAGAACTTGGCTCCTTGTGGCTGATGCACCAATTTCAGTGAAAGTAGATTAAATCCTCTCTGTGTTTTCTTAGAGGACATTAGGGTGCATGATGATTGCAGTCAGCAAGTTTATTTATTGCTGAATTTGGCTTCATGAAGAATAGTCCAGAAGGCACATGCAAGCTTTGCACTGACCATAAGCTGCTGACTTTGAAGTCCTGTCAGCAGCACTGTCTTCCACACTTCAGACTGTGCTTGGAAAGTATTTTGTCCTCTGTAAATTCCAGGTGTTTAAAAAGTAATTAAATGCCAGCTTTCAAACACTGCAAACTTTCCCAGAATATATGGGGGGGAGTGGGGGAGGGGGGGGGTGATGGTGGTGTTATGGGATAATTAGCCATTTATTTACTCCAGTGTTGTTTCTGGTTTTCTTGTCTGGTAATTTCTGCACCAGTCACTGGAGAGCAACACATGCAGCCACATTCATGCAGCCAAATGGCTGAGCTCAGTTTATTACCTCCAATCCTTCAGTTTAAATCAACAAGCTACTTGAACTTGAAGGCAGCAGGTCTTATGCTTCTATGACACCAAGCTTTTAGAAAACAAACCAGCCCAGCAAACTGACCTCAAGGTGTACTTCCCTTCTAAAGCTGATGTTTGTTTCCTTCTGCTCTTTGTTACATCTTCGGACATAGCTGCCATGGCTCTATCTGTACACACACATCAGTAGCACAGGAACATTTCTACAGAGAACTGTGCTAACATTTCTGAGAAGGAAGACTCCAGTGCAGTGGAATTCGGGGTGTGAGGGGGCAGTAGGACTCGCACAAGGGCTTTGCCCATCTGTCGGTAGATGCATTACTTCATCTTGAGTTTGTGTGGCATTTAATTTCTAAGCTTCACGCTCCTAGAGCAGATAGTGGTGTTGCCTGGTAGCCAACTTTAAAACCAAATCAAGAAATACAGTCTGGTCTTCAGGGAGAGTCATTCAAGACTGGAATCGTGAGCAGGAGCAACAGAAATGCAAGCCCTCAGCTACAACCTGCATGTTCTCATTTTCAAGACTAAACTTAGTAGCAGGTAATTTGGGGAACCTACAGTTCTGGAGTTGCTGATTTCTCAGAGAGACTGCTTTGAGAGATCCTGAGATGTATTAGTCTGTGTAAAGACTAACCCTACAGGTAGTGTTGTGCATGAGCCCAGACAGCCAACCGAGTCCTGGGGCTGCATCAAGAGCAGCGTGGCCATCAGGGCAAGGGAGGGGATTCTGCCCCTTTACTCTGCTCTCATCAGGCCCCATCTGGAGTACTGTGTGCAGTTCTGGAGCCCCCAACAAAAGAAGGACATGGAAGTGTTGGAGCAGGTTCAGAGGAGGGCCCCAAAGATGATCAGAGGGCTGGAGCAGCTCTGCTATGAGGACAGGCTGAGAGAGTTGGGGCTCTTCAGCCTAGAGAAGAGAAGGCTTTGAGGAGCCCTTATAGTAGCCTTCCAGTATCTGAAGGGGGCCTACAGGAAGGCTGGGGAAGGATTATTTACAAGGTCCTGCAATGACAGGACAAGGGGCAATGGGCTTAAACTGGCAGAGGGGAGATTTAGACTGGATGTTAGGAGGAAGTTCTTTACAGTGAGGGTGGTGAGGCACTGGAACAGGTTGCCCAGGGAGGTTGTGGCTGCTCCCTCCCTGGATGTGTTCAAGGCCAGGTTGGAGGAGGCCTTGAGTAACCTGTACTAGTGGGAGGTGTCCCTGCCTATGGCAGGGGGTTGGAACTAGATGATCCTTGAGGTCTCTTCCAACTTTGCCATTCTGTGATTCTATTCTATGATTCTATGAGTAGAATGGTAGAAGAGTCTGTTTTGGTTTTGTTTCTACTTCACTTGTTTCTAATGACTCCATAGCACCACCAAATGTTACCTGCCAGCTGTATAATTTTCTCTTTTGTCTAGTGTTCATCAAGAAAGAAAATGCCAGCAAGTTCTTGGAAAGAGCAAAGCGTGCTAACTCATTTTTGGAGGAAATTAAGCAAGGGAATATTGAAAGAGAATGCATTGAGGAGCGCTGCTCAAAAGAAGAAGCAAGAGAAGCCTTTGAAGACCAGGAGAAAACTGTAAGGATGAAGTAAATATGAAACATAGGTCTATATATTTTGTGTTTATAGAATAATATTAAGGTTTTTTGAGCTGACCATCAAAACTCAAACATTGTTCCCAGTCACTTAACACAAAGACTGAATAGTGCGGTTGGAATTGCTAAGGCATAAACCTATTATAATTCTTAATTTAGCTCTTGAAAGGCTGGCTCATGTTAAAGCCTCCATTCTTTTACCTGTTTTGATCAGTGTATTTGCCACTGTGAGGTATTTGACCGTTAAATACCTTGATACTACCCATTCAGCCTCTCTGGGTGGCATAGCTGAGTGTCATGAGTATGGTCAAGACTTCTTAGGTGGGAGATCTATGGGAAGGTTGAGAAAACAAATACAGACATGGGAGAATTTTGTCAGACTTACCTCAAGCAGCTTTGCAGTGCCTATCATTTTGTGACTCTTTTATAGTATCTAAACTGACAAAACAGATACTGTGGACAGTTCTTACATGCCTTAATGCTAAATTGCCTACACAGGATGAAGTTTGTATGTGTGACTCTTGCATCACCTGCCCTACCCTGATGGCTCCTTAACTTTAGACAGAAAGGCAATCTGTTCCCAAGCTCAAAGCAGAGCTAAAGAGATGGGATACCTATGGACACTGGGGTCAGCAGAAAAGATATTTGAAAACTCGAAGTGTCTGTTGCCAGAGGGGAATTGGGTACCTGTGTGGCTGCTAAGAACAACCCTGAAACTGGAGTTGAGGCCAGATTAATTTCACTTTGGCATTACTTGATGTCAGAATATTTTTGAAGTGACCCTGGGATGAGCTGGGTGGGGATTCATGGTTGCATTGCCAAGGTACTTCAGAGCATAAAGGTTGGCTGATCTATAGCAGAACCAGCATAGCCTGTTCTGACTGGTGACCCAATGTCACTGGAGGGGACTATGCTGGACAGGCAGCATACCTGGAGTCCTCAGTGTAGAGGGAAAGAAGAATGCAAACAGGAGAAAATGTTTTTAAGTCTCAGGATTTCTGAGGCACTTATTGATGGAGGAGTATGGATAGAGGGAAGTTAAATGTTAGAATTTGACATTACAGGAATGTAAATTCCATGAGTTTTGACTGAATTTAAGGTACAGTTATGGAGGAAATCAAGTGCCTTGTGCTGAATGAGTCACATTGGGAAATCTCTAAGGAATTGTAGATAGTTCTGGAAATTACATGAGACTTGTTTTTGCAGAGCCAGGCACTATAGATGGATCATAGTTTATTAAATGATAGTAGCAGGCTGCAAGGCACTGTATGTGCCTACAGCTTAAATATGTGTTTTAATGACTTGTAACTGCAAGTATCCTCTGTATGAAAGCTACAATATTTTTCTGAAGAACAAAGTAATTGTCATCTAACTCTTTCTGTCTCCTTTATTCCCCTTTTCCCATATGTACCTGTAGGAGGAATTCTGGAACATCTATGTAGGTAAGAAACACTTGGCATTTGTTTAGAGAATTAAACCTCCATACTGAAAGGTTAAAAGGGATGTACATCTTAATGAACCACTTCCTGATCCCCTCCCCTTTCCAGCACTGGACACCCTCATATTGTGTTTCCTCTAAAGAAGGAACTTGATTTACTACCTTGATGTTGCTTGAGCCCAGCTGCTTCATTTGAAGGCAAGGATCAGCTACCTCAAAGTGCTGGGATGATCTTTGTCTTCTTTAAAAGAAGTAACAGTGGCCCTTGGCATGCAAAGGACAGTGAGGAGCAGAAACTGGGCATGTGATTCTGCCAGTCAGTTATCCTCCAGAGGGGCAGCTCTGGATGGGGACATTCCAGATGCAAATAGTCGTAGATGAGGGTGGCCAACACAAAGTCATTAAGCTGTATCACACAGTCACTTGCCAGTTACTCAACACCTTCCATGCCGGACTACTGTGTATTCCCATACTATAGAGCATTTTGTGGGATGTGTTTTCTACAGAACTGTTTGACATTCAAGAAAAACAAGCCAGTAGATTAGCAGGTGCTACCCATCAAGTCTTTCTGGATTCCTCTCTTTTTTTTTTTTTTTTTTTTTTTTTTTTTAAGGTCTAAGTTGTATCTAATATGGTTCTGGTGTTCATAGTCACTATCCGGGGACAGATTTTTTGTGTGTTAGTGTTTGGTACTGTGTTCTCCAGAAAGTATGTGACCAACTTCCATGTTAGGAGTACCTCAGAAATGTTGATCAAAGACACCCTAGCTTTGCCTTTTGGAGTCTGCAGAAAGCTAAAAATGGTTGCCATACAGCAGATGCAGTCTTTCACAGTCCTGTAAGCAGGGGATGAACTCCACAACCTACAGACTGAAATTTCAAGCAAAGTCTGAATCAGTGTTGCTGTGAATCAGAGTGGAAAATTTCAAACTATTTTCTCGTGAGAATACAAGCAGCAAAACATCAATGCCAATGCTCTTGGAAGAAATACTACTTTCATACATTTTAGGACCACAAATGCTTTATTGGTATTCAGAAGTATTGAAAACCGCAGCTGCCTCAGACAAGATACTGATAGTAGCCTTCCAGTATCTGAAGGGGGCCTACAGGAAGGCTGGGGAAGGATTATTTACAAGGTCCTGCAATGACAGGACAAGGGGCAATGGGTTTAAACTGGCAGAGGGGAGATTTAGACTGGATGTTAGGAGGAAGTTCTTTACAGTGAGGGTGGTGAGGCACTGGAACAGGTTGCCCAGGGAGGTTGTGGATGCTCCCTCCCTGGATGTGTTCAAGGCCAGATTGGATGAGGCCTTGAGTAACCTGTACTAGTGGGAGGTGTCCCTGCCTATGGCAGGGGGTTGGAACTAGATGATCCTTGAGGTCCCTTCCAACCTTACCATTCTATGATTCTATGATTCTAAGTTACTAACAGAGTCTGTTCCTGCTTCCTTTTTTTGGAATGAGATTCTGCAATGGTTTTGTGCAATATGGATAGAAAACTTACCACAGCGGCAACTACAGTAAAGGGGAAAACTAAAGTTTGTAATGGTAGGATGCTGCTTAGCTAAGGCCTCTGCAGCATTGAGTGCTCTGACAGTGCAGAGGAAGCAGAAACAAGGAGCTGTACTTCAGACATTAACACTGACTTTCTTTTGGTAAATGGTGGTCTCACCTTCCTTCTGTTGAGGATGAGCATCAGTCTTTGATGCCTCTGTGGTGGACCACACAGATGTAGCATTTCTAACACTGTTGTGTTTGGCCATGTATAGGTACAGAAGGTGTGTTAAGATGTGGGGGCAGTACACAAAGCTGAGCAGATGTTCCCTGCGGCAGATGAAACTGCAGCATATAAGGTCACAGGCCAAAGCCAACATGGAGGTGTCAAACTGAATCTTTAGGATGAGCAGCTTCTTGCATCTTGTCTCCTTCATGGACTCTACTATTCTTCCTGTTTCTTACAGAACAGTGCAGAAAAGCCCAGCAGGTCATTTGATGGGGAGACACCTGTAATCACAGCAGGTCACTGAATGGGAGAGACTGTGGCAGTGGGCATCGGTGTGGGAGTGGGAGAAAGGGCTGATATGTGGAACATGTCCACAGACATAGTGCAACCTCACTTTACTGCATGTAACTGTGTGAGGTACATGTGGCTGTGGCCCTGGAGTCAGATCAGCCTGTTGTGTCTAGGTCATGGAATGGAACAAAGGCTGTGCATCTGCCTTTCAAATGTAGGACATCCCACTGTAGATGTGGAGAGTGCGAGGTAAGAGCTAATTTTTTGAAGCTGAAGCTTATACCTCAGCAGATACAAGAAATTTGGCCTGCATGCATGCATTTATTAAGGCTTTGTAAAGCATTTTTTGGTTTCTTTTTCTCCTGATTAGTATGCTGATGTCTGTTTATTTAAATGAACAGCACTGCAGGTGTACATGCAGAAGTGATGAAATGACCTTTAAAGAAATAAAAGTTGAGTTGCTGTTGCTATGTACAATTGTATGAAAATGGAAGAGGCCAAGAGGTTAGTATCTTCAGACAGTAATTGTGAGGTAGAAATGTCCTGTCTGCTTTTACAACCTTTACTGTAAAGGGTGTATACTCTGACCATGATGTATTACTTTCCTAGCAGGAAGATGAAGGCTTGTGTATGTGGTGTCATATAGTAGCCACCAAAGCTAGATTGCATTTAGACTGTTGTAGATGGAATGTGGCAGCTCACAGGACATAGGTTTTAAAAGGAAAGATGAAATACTGCTGGTCTGACAAAAATTTTGTTTTTGTAGATGGGGACCAGTGCAGCTCAAATCCATGTCACTATGGTGGACATTGTAAAGATGGGATTGCTTCCTACACTTGCTCATGCCTGGATGGTTATCAAGGCAAGAACTGTGAATTTGGTAGGTTTCTGCTTTAGAGAACTGTGGCAGTAACTTTCCAAGGAACTGCATCATAGTTAACTCTCTTTTAATGAGCATTATTTGCATCTTCAAAAAACAAGTAGAATCGGATGGCAGTCAAGTATGAGTTGGAGGACAGTGCCATAAACACAAGGCCCTGGTGGCTCCACAGCTGAATAGTGTTAATGAATGTTCCAAAGTTAAACTTGCCCCAAAGAAAGTCCTTGTAGTTATGATAGTCTTTGCATGACCTTGAATCCCCAAATGCGATGACGAAACTAAGAAGCATAGGATTGTTATATTAAAGCGTCATCGTTCCAAGATCAGAAGTACAGCCTCTCTTCTCAGCTCACTGCTGTGAAGAAACCAAGCAAGCAGATACCAGTAAACAATGCAGAGACTTTTTCAGCTTTGCAAGGAATCCTTTTTTTAAACATAAATCCTCCCTGAGTCTCACTTCTGTCTTACACAGCGACCACCCTGACACATCTCTCAGTAGCCAAGAAGTAAGGACGGAGAGTGTGGAACTGAAGCTCAAGCAGAGGGAAGTGACAGGAAGCTGTGTTTAAAGGCAGGAGGGGAGAATTGTGTGAGGGTTTACCAATATCTGTGTTTCATTTATTTCTCCACTGTGATTTTGTCTCTGCATTTTAAATTCACCATGACATGGCCACTGGGCACACATGGCCTTGGCAAGTATGTTTTATGCAACCACTTATGTTCTTACTAAACTGTGCTTCAGGTGTTTTACCAGTGGAGATGCAGGTCCTGTTTAAAAAGTGCAGTTTAATTTGGTGAACATTGCGATCTTCTGTGGAGTCAGTATTTATTTACAGTTTTTCTTCAAACATCTCTTTTATAGTCATACCAAAGTACTGCAAAATAAACAATGGTGACTGTGAGCAGTTCTGCAGCATCAAAAAAAGTGCACAGAAGGCTGTTGTGTGCTCCTGTGCAAAAGGGTATACTCTAGCAGAGGACGGCAAACACTGCGTTTCATCAGGTATGAAGCTATGTAACAAACTCATAGCAATGCTGGTGAGACTTGTTTCACAGTTTAAGAATCTCTTTTGAACCATCAATGCTCTATGTACCACAGATTTAATGCTAAGGCAAACTGATTTCCAAAGCCTTTCATTTGTGATGTGATGCAGTGGATGTATCAAAATCTAGCTGATTTGGAACCCGTTGCAAAGTGCCTTTCACAGAGTTACCTGAGGAGAATCCACTGTTGACAGGAGAAAAGTGATTGCAGCTATTTCTCCTTAACTGAAACACACTCATAAGAAACAGCAGCTCACAAACTTTCCTACTTTAGATTTTAATTAACATAATCAAATAGTAATTGGTTACATTAAATAATTAGGATTAATGCTATTTACATTTATTCTTTTTTTGCTATATTTTAACAAATCAGGGGGAGGGAGGTTAAATCAACCATATGCTCCTGATGTTAGTTTTCCTATCCTCTATAACTAATAATAAATTTCTGTCCTGAACCCTGTTAGTCCTAAAATAAAACACTTAATTTCTTAATTAGGGCGGTTTTAGTAAGAGTACATGAGTATAACAATGTCAGCAACTGAAGATGATATTTTACATTTTAAATGCTTTGAAAACATTGTTCAGAGACCAAACCTATGGGTGAGATTTAGGACTACAAAATGCCTATTATTTTTAAACCGTGTGGTCTTTCTCCTTTATTGCATCTGCCAAGGTTTTGCTAGTGTTTTAAAAGCTGGACAGCTGCATTAACTGGTTTATTGTTAAGGAATTTCCTCTTGTGCTGATGCTTCTGTCCATCTGTAATATTTACATTCTTGTCTTTACAGTAAAGTTTCCATGTGGAAGAGTTTTTGTGAAAAGAAAAAAAAGGTCAGTTATTTTGCCCTCTGATAATAGCAGTGCAACTAGTGATGAAGATATCCCTTCCATAAATGGGGCAGTTTTGGAGGAGGACATTCTTACTACCACGGAAAGCCCAACTGTCAGTCCTGGAAATGAAGGAAGTAACAAGAATCCACATGTCATTACCAGAATAGTAGGTGGTGATGAGTGTCTTCTTGGCGAGTGTCCATGGCAGGTAAAACTGGTGTTTGTGCTCTGCATGTAAGCAGAATGTGTTTCTGAGGGAAAGTGTGCAGTAGTTCATTTAGTCTGGCTGCTTTCTGAATGTTACCTGGGTAATAGGCCATTAGGAGTTGTATGAACCTGAGCACTTAGGTGTGCTGTTCTGCAAACTCCAACCTTACAATATTGAAATGAAGAAGGCTTTGTGCAATGTTGGTGCTGCTGCTTTAGATGGTGCTGTCACCAGAGAGGGCTTTTTAGTCATGCTGGCAGATGTTTTTGCAGGTTATATTCCCTCTCTGCCTTACAGTGGTCCATTTAGGTAGTATACCTGAGAGCATGTCAAAGAAATCATGCAGTTGCTTCACAGATACTTTAATATCCAAGTTCTCCTTTTCAGTTTGGATCAGCCAAAATGAGTTTCTTTATTTGGGCCACTAAGGGAGGGAAACAGAATTTGGACAGAAGCTCTTTGAGGTAGTAAGTCCAAGGAATGGTGTGACTTGGGGGCTGCATTATCCCTACTCAATCAGTGGCTTGTTCCTGAAGGACATTACTAAGCAGTGAGAGTGAGGGGAGGTGGAAGGCAAACATCTACATCATGTAAAGACAATCAAGATTCTGTAGCATATAGAATCATAGAATGGTAAGGTTGGAAGGGACCTCAAGGATCATCTAGTTCCAACCCCCTGCCATAGGCAGGGACACCTCCCACTAGTACAAGTCACTCAAGACCTCCTCCAGCCTGGCCTTGAACACCTCCAGGGAGGGAGCAGCCACAACTTCCCTGGGCAACCTGTTCCAGTGCCTCACCACCCTTGCTGTAAAGAACTTCCTCCTAACATCCAGTCTAAATCTCCCCTCTGCCAGTTTAAACCCATTGCCTCTTGTGCTGTCATTACAAGACTTTGTAAATAGTCCCTCCCCAGCCTTCCTGTAGGCTACCTTCAGATACTGGAAGGCTACTGTAAGGTCCTCTCGAAGCCTTCTCTTCTCTAGGCTGAAAAGCCCCAACTCTCTCAGCCTGTCCTCATAGCAGAGCTGCTCCAGCCCTCTGATCATCTTTGTGGCCCTCCTCTGGACCCACTCCCAAGACTTCCATG
>VWZE01002404.1:171302-244724 GCA_013396675.1 Eubucco bourcierii
AGGTGCAGGACCTTACACTTGACCTTGTTGAATTTCATGAGGTTGGCCTGGGCCCACCTCTCCAACCTGTCCAGGTCCCTCTGGATGGCATCCCTGCCCTCTAGCAAGTCGACTGTGTCAGCTTGGTGTCATCTGCAAACTTGCTGAGGGTGCACTCCATTCCTCTGTCCATGTCACTGACAAAGATGTTAAACAGCACTGGTCCCAGCACTGACCCCTGAGGGACACCACTTGTCACTGGTCTCCAGGTGGACATTGTGCCCTTGATCACCACTCTCTGCGTGTGACCATCCAGCCAATTCCTTTTCCAGCGAGTGGTCCACCCATCAAGTCCACGTTTTTCCAGTTTGACCAGGATGTCATGTGGGACAGAGTCAAATGCCTTACTGAGGTCCAGGTAGATGGTATCAGTTGCCCTTCCCTTGCTCATGTGTGTGCAATACTAGGAGATACCTGTCAAGTAGTAAATGTAGTAATAAGCATGTATGTAATGTGGAGAGAAATCAATTACTTGTTTGTAGCTCACTTAAGTTAATTCTGCACTTAGCTTCTTTTTTCTTTTGCAGGCCGTTCTGTTAAACGAGGAAGGGGAAGAGTTTTGTGGTGGAACTATTTTAACTGAAAATTTTATACTTACTGCAGCTCATTGTATGAACCAGTCTAAAGAAATTAAAGTTGTTGTTGGTAAGTACTTATTTATTTTACTCCTCTGATGTTTGAGCATGTGTTGTGGACTAATCCTCTGTGCTCTAAATCTTGCAGTCATATTGTAGTCATATTACTTTATTTGTTAGGATTTGTTAATTTGTTGCTTTTTATTTCTTGTTATTCTGGGAATCCTGCTCTGTAAAAACAGAGGGAACTGATACAGGGCATGATAATGGTTCATCCCTTTCTTCTTTACCAGCTAATTGGAAGTGATTAAGAACAAATGTTCTTGAAATATTTACTACCATTGTATTCATCACAGTAGTGCTTCTTCAGAAAGCCTATCATTTCAGGCACACAGGTGGGAGGTGTCCCTGCCTATGGCAGTGGGGTGGAACTAGATGATCCTTGAGGTCCCTTCCAACCTTACTATTCTATGATTATATGAAGCATGCAGATTTGTTTGTTTAGGAACACTCAGGAAAGATATGACACAGGGACTACAGGAAGAAAAAGCAGCCTCACGTGATGACGGCCTCACTACTGAGACATGATACGGGATCAACGCAACTTTGTATTTGCACAGTTTTGGTCCTGACCCTGGCCAGTTTTTCTTCCCCTGATACAAGCAGGCCTTGAGCTCCTGTAAGAGCTTACACCCAAAGTTGTGTTCGTTTAGGTCAACAGGTTTATGCTTTATGTAAGCTAGTAACAAAATCTCCATGGACAGAAGCTTGGAACTGAAACTGGTCCAGGTACTGTTAGCGACTATTGCAGTATATTTTTACAGTTTACTTGTGCGGTGTAAAATCTTATGCAGAGTGTTAGGAATGGGTATACTAAACTCCTTTGTCAAGATTGTTCTTAATCATACTATCTCCGTATTAATACATTTTCCAATCATGTCATGCAGGTGAAGTGGACAGAGAAAAGAAAGAACAATCTGAAACGATGCATAACGTGGACAGAATTCTTGTTCACTCTAAATACATTGCCGAGACTTACGATAACGACATAGCCTTAATAAAGCTGAAGGAACCTATAAAGTTTTCCGAGTACATTATCGCAGCGTGCCTCCCTGAAGCAGACTTTGCTAATGAAGTTCTGATGAACCAAAGATCTGGCATGGTTAGTGGCTTTGGACGTGAGTTTGAAGGAGGACGACTGTCCAAGAAACTGAAAGTGCTAGAAGTCCCTTATGTGGATAGGAACACTTGCAAGCAGTCCACTAACTTTGCGATAACAGAAAACATGTTCTGCGCTGGCTATGAGACGGAGCAAAAAGATGCGTGTCAAGGAGACAGTGGAGGTCCCCATGTAACCAGATATAAGGATACTTACTTCGTTACTGGAATTGTTAGCTGGGGAGAAGGGTGTGCAAAGAAAGGCAAATACGGTGTCTATACCAAACTGTCCAGGTTCTTACGCTGGGTGAGAATGGTTATGAGACAGAATTTGTAGTGGTATGGCTCTCGATCCTTCTGTTAGCTAACAAAGTGCAGTTTCTGTGATGGAAACATGATTCTTCTTTTCTTTTCTTTTTTTTTTTTTTTTAACTTTTTTTTTAAAAAACCACATCTGCTAATCTTATTTTGAGAGCTGATTCCTTAAAGTTATGGTGTTGCTTCTTTATTCCTGGTTTTAAGTGCATATATCCAGGCTGCTGGTGTTTGCCATTTGTACAATGAAAGGTTCAGCAGAGTCCTCAGTTTTCTTCTTTGGTTGTTTTTCTGTTGCCGTTTTCATTCCTGTGTGTTCATCCAATGGCTTCCACCAGAGGCTCCAGAACATACTATGAGCCTCCACTAATTATCATAGAAGTGGGAAGGACAGAACTTTAGTTAATCCTCATATTACAGCCAGCTGAGTCAATAGGGAGTTTGTTTAGCTTCTACCTGCAGATGTTATTAGAAGATTAAGGGAGCAGGGAAGCTTGCTTGGTAAAAGCTGCGACAGAAGTATTCAATGTGTGATGATTAATAACTGCACATTTCACAGAATTGCCTACTTAGGTCACAGCAGCAAACTGAAATGGGGTTTTGCCATATATAGCTCATGCTTCACTTCAGTTTAATTTGAACACTTCTGCTCATCAAACAAAAGATAAGTATGTGCATGTTCACTATTTTCTGTATCACGTTCTGAATTGTGTATGGCTGAGAAGTGAAAGGCTCCTTGAATGTGTACTTGTTCTAGGTGTTTCTGTAAGATGCTATATTGAGGTATACTAGCATTTGAAATTAAAAAAATCTTTCTTTTTTTGTTCTTTTTCTTTATTTACTCCTCCCAGTCAGCTTACAAATACATGAAGGCAAAATCTCATTTAAGAGTGCGTATGTGGGGGGGGAAGTTATTGTCCCAAAACAAATGTGACACATTTCACCTCCCTTCTGTCAAGGCTGAAGAGTAGATAGAGAATGGGAAGAGGTAAGTAAAGGACTTTCACTGGCCTAGAAGTTCAGAAAGGGCAAGTTAGCTGCCAAGAAAGTAATTTTCTTAGAGATAAATCTAAACAGTGACATTCCACACATAGTCATTTCAGGTACTGTGATCTGATCTGTACTATAAGGTTTCCAGGGAGAAGCTTGGCACATGATGTTTGGTGGTTTTTGTTTTGTTTTGTTGGGTTTTGTTGTTTGTTTGGTTGGTTTTTTTAATGTGGAGTAGTATTCTTTCATATAATCTTTAAACCTGAGTTTCAGTCCTACCCGCAGAGATCATGGAAAAATTTACAGTGGAACAGACAGGTGAAAGCAATCTGGTCCAACCCTCTGCTCAAGACAGGACTAACATCAAAGCTAAATCAGGTTGTACAGGATGTGGCCCACTCAAGTTCTGAAAAAAATCAGAGGCAGAGGTTTTCATTGCCCTCTGGGCAACTTGTTACTACGCTTTAGTGTTCTCATGGTTGAAATTTCTCACGTTCAATTAGAATTTTCCTTGTTGCAACCTCTGACTTTTCTTTCTGTGGGCACTTCTGGGATATGGTTGGCCCTATCTTCACTGTAATCCCCATTTAGGCAGTGGATGACTGCAGTTAAATTTCCCAGCTCTCCCTGTCTGGACAAACCCAGATCCCTGAGCTTGTTACAGTATGTTATGTGCTTTAGGACCCTAAAGATCCTGATGGCCTTTTCACAGCTCCTCCAG
This sequence comes from Eubucco bourcierii, assembly GCA_013396675.1. Classification (NCBI taxonomy): domain Eukaryota; kingdom Metazoa; phylum Chordata; class Aves; order Piciformes; family Ramphastidae; genus Eubucco; species Eubucco bourcierii. The sequence goes on from VWZE01002404.1 coordinate 175,101, forward strand.
TCTGTTTTGCTTCCTTGCTGTCTGAGGGACACTGAACTGTACCAGATCTGTGCTGTTTATCTCTCAGGGTCTGAGCTGGTGCTGGCTAGTTTTGTATAGCAGGTGCTGTGTGCAAACCAGGCTGACAAACCAGAAATACAACTCTGCACAGCAACAACATATTGCTGCAGTCAGCAGTAACTGTGGGCATCAGGCATTGCAGGTCAGTTACCCCAGATTCACGGTCTCTACCTGTACAAACCCTCAGCAGTCTTACTTCAATGTTTGTTCACCTATTTGTTCCCTGAGTTCTGTCTGCTGGGTTCCTGTTTGAATCACTTGTCCCACCAGTAGCTTGCCCTGTGCTCCAATAGAATGAAACATCTCTTTTCAAAGGGACAACCTCAGGTCTAGATGCTACCTAAATCCTATTTACATACTTGTGCTAAGAGCATTCTTCTACTTCAGTGAAGCTTGATGACTGAAGTGAAACTCACACCTGGACTACATAAGGTGTTGAGACAGTGGAGGAGGGGACTTCCCTCTCTGGCAGTGATGGCAGTAGGTGGGCTTTACTTGCTGGTGCAGATACATGTTCTTTACAAGCCAAGTAGCACCTTGCGAGCAGGCACAGAGCTGGTTTAAAAGATGAACATGCAAGAGGGTGAGGAAAGTCCATGTTTATGTGCAACATGGTTGTTTTTAGAAGAGTAGTGTCATTACTCTGCAGACTACGAGGACTTTGTCCTCAGGCTTTGCAATCAGATTTTGTTTGTCTTTTACAAACAAAAATGATTCTTAGAGAGCCTTTCATCCTGTGCTATGGTGCCTGGAGTGGCCAAGGCTTAGAGGTTTCACATTCACTCCTCGTTCTGTAATGGTGTCTCTGCCATGCTAAAAAAACATGAGTGAAACTTGATGAGTGAGACTTCATGAGGCCTTGGGCAGCCTGATCTAGATGGAGTTGTCCCTGCTCACTGCAGGAAGGTTGGACAAGGTGACCTTTGAGGGTCCCTTCCAACCCAATGCAATCTGTGAAACATCTGTTTGCCTCTTGGCCTTTCACAAAAGATCATAACCACCTACAGAACCTGCAAGAAAAGGATTAAAGGACAATATTTTTTATGTAGACTGATTATTTGGGGGTGATTTCTTGTAGCAAAATTTGAATAGATTGTAAAATCCGGAAAAGAGATACAGCACACAACTGCTGCGTAAGCTAATGGAGTTTAAAATACCAGAACTCCTCACAGCAAACAAACGCTGCTGGTTTAGGCAGAAGGTGACACCAAGGATGGTAAGCTATTATCTCATACTCAGGCTTCAAGGAAAAGCTGGTCCAGGGAAGAAAAGGATGATAAGAAAATCACTTTGAGGGTTTGGAAATGGCTATATGAAGAATTTTTAAAAGGTAGGACATTGCAGACAGAGGTCCAAGAGGATATACCTGAGCAAGAGACTTTTGTGCATGAGGCACTGGGCTTTGAAAAAAATTAGTCTCCTTTAGGCTAAAATAAAGAAAGCCTGAGGAGAAACATAGCAATAGCCTTCATGTGTGCAAAAGGCTGCTGCAGAGACAGAGGGACTAATCAAAGTTCATGTTTGTAGTGAAAATAAAAAAGACATAGCACACCTCAACTGCAGCATGAATCTTTCAGGGAGAGGCCAGGGGAAACCTTCGAACTCTGTGACTAGAAAAACAAAACTATATTTTGTGTGGTGGCCACTGTCTTTCAGAGCAGAGGAGGTAAGTTTCTGTCAGGTGTGCAGCACAACACAGGCTGTGCCATGGACTGAATATGAACAAGCTGTCCTTTGGTAGAAAAACATGCTTTTGCAGGCATAGTATCCAAATGGAAACCGTTTCCCAGAAGGCTTTTTTCTCACGCCTTGGACAGCATACCAAGAAAAAGAGAGGTAAACTTGATCCCTTTTTGGGTTTGTAAGCTGGTCTGGATGATCCCAGAGGTCTTGCTAGCTACAGTTTTCTGTGTTTCTATATGGGCAACACGAGCAAAGAGTCACTGTTATAGTAATGCATTTGTGACTTAGCACAGTAATAACATGCAAGGTTCTCTTTGCTGCTCCCTTACAGGTGAGTTACCTGACAGGATTGTCTTCCACAAGCAGGGCCCCAGACCACAAGGCCCTGTCATGCAATGGTGTGATCAAAAAAGGAAAAAAAAAAAAATTTTAAAAAATCCAGAATAATGTGGAAATTGGTACATTTGTCACAGTATGGTCTGTCTGGGTGCTTGTTGCAGAGACAGGACCTCTGGGACTTACAGATTCATCCAGCTTGCTGCATCTGTACTGGGTACCTGCTTACCAGCTCCACTATATTCCAAGACTTCACCTACGAACATGACAATCAACCCAGAACAAAACCTGCACGTTCTGTCGTATTTTCTCTTGTTCTGATTAGCTCCATGCTTTACTTGCTTCTTAAGATACTAACAGAGCTGAGAGGCAACCTCTTTGCAATGTGCTTACTGAGCTCTGCAAATTTGGTCCCCTGAGTTACTTCTGAGATGCTTTCCTGATTTTGCTCAGCTTGCAGGAAGCCGAAGCTCTGGCTCTGGCTGTTCTGCCTTCCTTGGGGCATGGACACACCTAGATCACTTATTCTAACTCATTGCTGCCTGGCTAGTAAAACTCTTTTAGGGAAACTTCATCCTCACTTCCTCAAGATTTAGAGACACCCACAGTGGATAGGGAGAAAGACAGTAATTGTAAATCATGGTCTTGCAGAGGAAATCAGCAAGTGCCAGCCTGGTATCTGGAGTTTTGGTAGAATAACCAAGTATAACTGCATGCTGTTCTACTGAGGAGGAACCTGCCCTAGTTTGTGGACTCCCTTCTTCCTGAGAAGCCTAAAATACAAGGGTCTCACAGCCTCAACAGCAAACCCAGCTCCACATTGCCTGTGCATGAGAGAGGTGCTTTGCCAACGTGAGACATCTGCAAGCTATCAGGGTGGCAGTGCTGCAGCATAGTGGATTTTTTCTGGTTTAGTGTTGTTCCATGCTGACAGTGAACTCAGACTTTGCTCTTAGAGATTTTCTTTTTTTGTGAGTTAATGACCTGAGATCTGTAGTGTTTCTCATTTAGCAGGTACCTCAGAGCCCTGCAGAGAAACCAACAGGAGATGCTCAGTGAGCTGGCAGGATGACCATGACAGGTTATCATGGAATAATGTGGCTTCTCCCTGTTGCCCTCCTTTTCCTTCGAATGGTGCAGACTCCTCAGGTACAACCTTTGCTTTAACTTGGCTTTGTGCTGATTTACCCTAAACCATGGAGGTAATTAGTTGGCATTATTTGTGCTTTGTGAACCAGAACAATATGAGTAAAAGCCTGGTAGCTTTGCTTTCTCACGTATGTTGCTCCTGTTTGTTTGTGTCGTGGTTTTAAAGAGCCAAAACAATGAAGCTCTCAAATGACTTGGAGAGAAAAACAGAACTATGTTTGGAGAGAGAGATACAGAAAGAAATTACAAAGCAGATAAAACATCCATAAGCGAACCTCCTGAATTTTCCCACAACCCAAAACTAAATTGATCATCCCCAATGCTCCAATCTTCCACCCCCATGCCTCTGCCATCCAGAGGTCTAAACACAACCTCTGGAGGCCCCAAAACAGGTCTGCTCCTTATATGTTTGTCCCAATAAAAGCAGCTCCTGCTCAACACAGGGCTGGAGGAGGAGGAAAGGAGCACCTGCTGGCCTCACTGTGAGTTTATAAAGAGATAGCAGGAGATAGCAGAATTGTGGGATTGAATAACAATTTTCTAGCCCCTGTAGTTCCCAACCTGGGACAGTCTGCTGCAATGCAGTAATACTCAAGGCTGAGTCACTAGGGGAATACCATTTGGGACAGAAACAATTCTGTCAAATATGGGTTCACTATGTGAACATGCAAGGCTTCCTAACTGACACCACAGATTGTGCTTCATCTCTTCAAGAGATATAATTAAATAATCCTTACTATCCAATCATAAGCTATTTGTTGACAAAACTCCACAAGAACTAACAGTGCTGAGTGGAGCCAGAACTCCACACCAGCACTCATTGTGCTTTTCTAACTCTCATGTCTCACTGTCTTTGAGGCTGGACCTTAAAATACTTCTCCACAGAGTAAGTGTGTGAAACATACTGTGGACATGATACGTGCCTTGTTGATGTTTAATTTTGCTGTAAAAGTCATTGAGTGGTTTCAGAGGTCTGGTTTGAATAAACTGAACAAACATCTGAGTCATCCACATTACAAGGGATAAGGTGGGGAAAGTACTTAATGGGATGCCAGGTGCCCCAATGTCATAGGTTTAAAGAGCTGACAGAGTAAAGCTCTCAAATGAATTGGAGAAAAAAACCAGAATTATATTTAGAGAGAGCGTTACAGATAGAAATTGCAAAGCAGATACAGAATCCATAAGCTAACCCCATGAATTTTTTCCCAACCCAAAACTAAATCTATCATCCCCGGCGCTCCAATCCTTCCCCCCCACCATGCCTCTGCCATCCAAGAGGCCTAAGCACAGCCTCTGGATGCCCCAAACCAGGCCTATCCTTACATAACGCAGCTCCTGCCTGGCACAAGGCTGGAGAGGGAGAAAGGGAGCACAAGCTGGCCTTGTGGTGAGCTTATGAACAAACAGCAGAACTATGGGATTGAATAACAATCTTCCAGTCCCCAGAGGACTCTTTTTAACCTTGTAGTTCCCAACCTGGGACACCCAAGAATCTTCAGGATATTTCAAGGGAAAGTTTCTCATACAATGTGCATATAGAAAGCAATTCTGAGTGCACTCATCTACATTTGATTTTAATCAACAGACTAGAAGTGGCTGACAATATAGAGAAGATGACTTTACTAAAATTAACTGTAAAATCGCTCATGAAGAAAGTCAAGAAGAAGAAAATAAACTGTATCTCTTAGGTGAGAGAAAGATCAGGCTACTTCTAATATAGCCCACTAAAAACTCAAAACATTTCAGGCACCTAGAGAGTCTCTTGTACATGTAAATCAACAAAGATAAAAATCACCTTTACTCACCAGACAGTAGCTGCCTGGGGAGGGGTGTGGTGGGAGGCATCTGGAATGGGTAACAAAGACAGGATCATCTCTACCCATCGAGGCTGCAGCTGCCCTGGAAAAGGGGGATAGTGAAAAAGCTTCTGGACTGTGTGACAGATTCACCACTGAACCTTATAAACCCCAGATGTATATTGGGTGTGTGGACAGGTAGAAGATGAAGGAGGAGGTGGAGGCCCAAGCACACAAGAAGATTCCCTGGCGGGGGGCAACATCTGAACACATGCATAAGGGTGAGGGGCTAGGAGGAATCTGTGATTACAAGAACTGAATAAAAGCCCAGAGCTATACCAATTTAGGAGAGGGAACATCACCATGCAACCTGGAAGCAGCAGCCCAGGAACACCTCTCTCTTACCACCACCACCAAAGAAGGACTATGGCATGCTCTAAGTTCTGCCTGATGTGAGAAAAAAATAAGTAGTCCTGGAGAAGAGAGAACACCACTGAAGAACACTACACACTGGAGGCTGCACAGAGGAGAGAAAACCTCTCCCCTCCTCTGGCTAGAGACACCACACACAGAGGAGAGGAGAGACTGGCACTGCTCCTGTAAGCCTGCACCTCCTGACATGAGGTGGGCATAGCACAGCCCCCTGCACTTTGAACAATTTTCAGCGTCCACAACACACGAACTGCTGTACTCGTGTGCCACTAGGTGGGAGGACACACCCAGGCAGAGATGCAGCTACAAGCCCAACCAGCAGCTTTTGTTGTTTGCTTAGCACAGGGTGATATTTTCTGGAAAAAAATTGCTGTCCCTTTTCACTAGCTGAGGTGTGCATGTCCAAAAAGCATGTGACAAAAGCTGCTCAGCTGCCCTTGACCACCTCCACTGCAGCAGGGCTGACAGCCAGCCAGGGCCTGCAGCATAAGGTGGGGTGACATTGGCATGTCCCCATCACTGACCCATCACTGCCTGGGCAGCTGATCTGCAAACTCACTTCCCCTGGCTTGCTGCACCACTTGGGGTTGACTTCCCATAGGAACCTGCTGCTAAAGCAGAGTCAACTCACACTCAGTTACTCCTTCCTGAGTAACTGCAGATTTCATATCCGACACCACATGCAGGCTTCAAGCTGGAAAGAGTAATCACCCTTTAAGCAGGAGGCAATCCTTAGGTAGGGCTGCAGGAAATGTAGTGCTGGGACTCCTTAATGAAACACATCTCCATAGCATTTAGTGGCAGCTAAATGAATGGAAAAAGAAATCTCAGTAACTCTTCATAAAGAGAGATGTGAGGAAAGGCCTGCCCTTTTAAAACTCTCTGTTTATTCAATTTCCCTTAGTAAAGATGAAAATGTAAAGCCTGTTGCATTGATATCAATACAGAATAAGCAAAGTCAGTACTGAGTACATTGTGGCCTGTTCCCAAGGACTCGACTGCTCAGCTGGGGAATACTTTTTGAGAAATAAAACACACAGTAAGGAAAAAAATTACCTCATAGAGTAAGATCTGATGAGAATACAGTTTCTGAAACTCTGTGTGGTTAACATTATCCTAATTTGAATAATTTCCTTACACCTGCAAGAGTTCCTTAATTTACACAGGTTTGCAAAATGTAAGCAGTATGTATGGGTTGGGAAAAATACAAAACAAAACTGCAGATCTGCATTTTTGTGCTGGGCTCTGCAAAGTCCTGTGCTGACATCAAGTGGTGACATTGTTTTTCATGCTGAAGAGAGACACTTGCCATTATGCACAAGGATATGTTTGTTATCACAGGAAGGCAAGGGCAAGTAAACACAGGCCACAGGGAGACTACAGCAGCAGCCTCATTGACAAACACTCCCACAGGGGTGGATAGCCATAATACAGGATGGTAGAAATCATAGAATGCTTTTAGTTAGCAGAGGCATTTAGAAGTTATCTAATCCAACCCTTCTTCAGTGAGCAGGTACATCTTTAATTAGATCAGATTGCCCAGAGCCCCATCCAACCCAGCCATGAACGTATCCAGGGATGGGACTTCTGCTCTCTCTCCGGGCAGCCTGTGCCAGCGTTTCACCACTTTCATTGTAAGAAATTTCTTCTTTAGATCTAGATTAAATCTACCCTCTTTTAGTTTAAATCATTACCCCTTCCCCTATCACAAAAGCTAAAAAGCCTACTAAAAAGCCTACCCCTGCTAAAAAGCCTACCCCCGCCTTTCTTAGAGGCCCCATTTAAGTACTGAAAGACCACAATAAGGTCTCCCATGGAACTTTCTCTTCTCCACGCTGAGAATAAGTCAAACTCTTTCACCCTTTCTTTCACCTTCTTTGGAGGTGTTCCACCTCTCCAGCTATTTTTGTGACCCTACTCTGGGACTACTCCAACAAGTCCATGTATTTCTTGTGTTGAGGACTCCAGAGCTGGACACAATACTCCAGGTAAGGTCTCTCTCCAGAGAGGACAAACAAAATCACTTCCTTCAACCTGCTGGCCATCCATCTTTTGATGCAGCCCAGGGTATGGTTAGCCTTCCAGTCTGTGAGCACACATTGTCAGCTCATGTCTGGCTTTTCATCTACCAGTACCTCCAAGTACTTCTTTCAGGGCTGCACTTAAAGCTTTTGTTGATATCAAGGATTCCCTCAATCCAGGTGCAAGACCTTGTACTTGACCTGGTTGAACCTCATGATGTTTACCTGAGCCCCCTTCTCCAATTTGTGTAGGACGGCATCTGGGTGGCATCCTATTCCTCAGACATGTCAGCTGCACCCTCAGCTTGGTGTTTCCAAACCTTCTGAGGGTGCACTTGATCCCACAAGGAGAAGAGAGTGGTATGGAAAAGCAACACAGTTGCCACCATGCAAGGCAAGGAGGATGAGGTGAAACTCTGCAGCAGCTGCTGGGTATAAGGTGCTGACTATGACCCCCAGCATCCACTAGATGTGACCACTGGGTTGTAATTACAAGTGAGCTTCTCGAACAGTATGGCTGCAAAGATTGTGCAGGAAAACTCTCCCACTCTGCAATTGTAGCACAGAGACTAATTATTGACTGAAGGTGTTAGGGTCCGTGATGCAAATTGTGATGTCAGCCTTGGGTTAGCAGGGACTGGCCTTGGTGAGGCATGCGGTCTGCTTCACTCACCTCTTCAGTACTCACTGATGATTGTTTTAAAATCTGCAATTGATGGGATGTGAGGTTTTATATGGGGATTTACCCATGAATCCATAGAATAGAATCACAGAATCAGCCAGGTTGGAAGAGACCTCCAAGATTATCCAGTCCAACCTATCACCCAGCCCTATTCAGTCAACTAGACCATGGCACTAATTGCCTCGTCCAGACTTTTCTTGAACACCTCCAGGGATGGTGACTCCACCACCTCCCTGGGCAGCCCATTCCAGTGCCGATCACTCTCTCTGTGAAGAACTTCCTCCTAATATCCAGCCTAGACCTCCCCCTGGCACAACTTGAGACTGTGTCCCCTTGTTCTGTTGCTGGTTGACTGGGAGAAGAGACCAACCCCCATCTAGCTACAACCTCCTTTCAGGTAGTTGTAGACAGCAATGAGGTCACCTCTGAGCCTCCTCTTCTCCAGGCTAAACGACCCCAGCTCCTTCAGCCTCTCCTCACAGGGCTGTGCTCCAGACCCCTCACCAGCTTCGTCGCCCTTCTCTGGACACATTCCAGTACCTCAACATCTCTCTTGAATTGAGGGGCCCAGAACTGGACACAGGACTCAAGGTGTGGCCTGACCAGTGCTGAGTACAGAGGAAGAATAACTTCCCTTGTTCTGCTGGCCACACTGTTCCTGATACAGGCCAGGATGCTGTTGGCTCTCCTGGCCACCTGGGCACACTGCTGGCTTGTGTTCAGCTACTATCTACCAGCACCCCCAGGTACCTTTCTGCCTGGCTGCTCTCCAGACACTCTGCCCCCAGTCTGTTCAGTTATATATACTTTGTTAAAAGAAATGCACGCTGAGAATTTCTGACGTGAAAACACAGAAGAGTCTCTGTGGTTCTAGCTCAGGTAAAAACACCAAACACTTTTTCTCTTGAGAGTTGCTGCTCTGACTGTAGAAATGAGTTCCTGCACTTTCCAGGAGCCTGCCCATGCTGAAAGCCAAATTATTTCCTGCAGCACCATTTCCATTGCACACCAGTTTATCCTGCTTGTGCTAGGCCAAGCAGGAAGGACCAGTGCACTGCACAGCAGCCCAGGAAGGTGTTCCAGTCTGCTCCATACTTACACTTCCTCTCACAGATGGTGTGTTACTGTGTGTGACTGGGATCCTGAAGTCAGGAAGGATTTTCTATGCTGTCCTTCATGGTTGGGCAGTACAAACCTAATAGTGAAAATCAAGATGCCATGTTTGTTCAGATGCATCCCTGTGGGGAGAGGTCCCATGGTTACTTGGTTGCTCCAAAAGTGGATGGGGCTTTGACCAGTGCAGCTAAGCCTTGGCAGATGTTTTGTAGGGACACTGCATGAAAGAGCCACACATTAAAATCAATCCCTGTAGTCATCATCCAGCTTTGCTTTGGTATAAAAAAAGTGTTCACATTGTTTATCTCTGCCCACTCTGTGTTACAGGAAGTGATGGCTGAAGAGTGGGAGCAATACCCAAGTCTTGGAACAACTCTCACAGCAGAGCTGGCAAACCTGTTCTACCTTTAGCCAGCGCAACGAGAGAAGGGACACTGTTGGACCACTAAGCAGTTTTGGGGTTTTGTTTTGTTTTAAACACTTTTTTATTTTTTCATATGTTGACATTGAGGCCAGGCTTTGCCCTTAGAGGTTTTGTTTTCTCATGAGCAGATGGACTTTAAACTTCAACATCACTAATGCAGCCATTTCCCTCAAGAGCTGCGAGAATGCAGGCAGGCAGCCATTAGGCTCCGAGGGCAACAATGGCAAGGTGCTCTTGGACAATATTTCTTCTCTCTGCCCTTTTCCTTCAGACAGAGCAGACAGGTATGGCCTTTGTTTTGCTGCTGCTTTAACTCTGGTATGTGCTACTGCTCCTCTGAAAATACCTCTGTTTTGTACCTTGTACAGTGTTTACTTCGCAGCACAAAATGGCATCACTTATTTTCCTGACATTTCTCCTGTTTATTTCATATTGCTAAGTAAAATCTGTGGTAGGTTGCTGAGGCAATGTAATTTTGAAGTGCCATCATTTACACCAGGGTAACATTTTGTCTTTTCTTATCATTCTTAAAGAGCGCACCAAATATGAAGGAGAATTTTGGTTGGTGTTTCTAGTTGTTGCTGAAATAATAATAATAAAGAGTCATAGAAAAGAAAGAGGCTGAGATGCACACTTGCTTCTATATTAATCCTCCATGATGTGCCAAACATAAAGAGGAGATGAGCAAGGAAGAAAAAGATGATGACCACTTAAGTAGGTCAAAACACCCCTGGTAGAAGTAAGAGCGCACTGCTGGTTATGTAGAATGTTTTAGAATCACTGCACAGCAGAAATGTGACCTGAGGTGTCAGATAGGACTTTAAAGTGCAAACACAAACATGAAGCATTTTCTTTTTTTAATAACACACGGGACCCTGTTGCTTTTCAAGTATCTTTCAAAAGCATAACTAAGCATTTTTATGCAATTTCAGAACAATTTTGTTATCTCCCACTTCTTCCGATTCTAATAGTATTGATTATCTTGACCTTTGTGCCTAGCACCGCTGGGCCCCCAGGCACTGTATAAAAAAAATTTAAACAAAAAAACAAAAAAAGGCAGAAAAATCTAGTACTTACCTCTCTCTGTCCAGAGGACAGAGATTTGTTCTTACACATTTCTGTGTTGTGGAATTAAGGCACAAACGGCACTAAATATCAAAAGTGAGACTATTTATTAAAGGATAAAGTGAATGGATCAGAGAAAGAGAGAGAGGGAGAAGTGGAGAAAGAGAGAAGAACAGGAAAGGGATTGTATTACCCTCAGCCAGAGGAGAGGACAGAAAGTGTCTCCAGTTTGTGTTGTCCAGGGACGTTTCCAGCGAGTGATGCCTTCTTGAGCGCTGCTCAGGTGTTTTTATAGAGTTTTTTAGTCACAGCCTTAGGTATGTGTCCAGGTGTAGCCCCTATGGAGTCTTCCTGTGTATTCTCATGCACTTGCAGGGGTCCGGCTCTGGGGAGGGCCTCTGGCTCCTCCTGTGCCTTTTACCTGTCCATACACCAAATACACATCCGGAGCTAGTCAGGCTAGGTAGCAAATCTGTTGCATAGTTCAGAAGCCTTTTACACTGTCCTCCCTTTCTGGCGTAGCCGATGTGTAGAGATGACCTTGTCTTTGTTGCACACTCCAGAGGGTCTCCTACCACACCCTCCCGGGGCAGTCACTTGTCTGGTGAGTAAGTCTTATCCTTTTTTTTGGAACATATCTCAGTTCCTGATACAATCACAAGGTCATTTGCATCCAGATAGAATTCCTACACTACCCCAGTGGATTCTCGTTCCAAGCACAGGAGAACTGACAAAAAACACAGCCAAATACTGCATATTGTCAGAGACAATGGGCTTTACAAGGCATCAGCCATACAGCTGGCAGGCACTTTTTTCTTTTCTTTCTTTTTTTTTTTTTCAACTGGGTTAAAGTTAATTTTAATTAATTTTAATTTTTTTTTTTCCTAGTAGCTGATGCAGTGCTNATGTCCTGGTTTCAACTGGGTTAGAGTTAATTTTAATTAATTTTAATTTTTTTTTTCCTAGTAGCTGATGCAGTGCTGTGTTTTGAATTCAGTGTGAGAATAATGTTGGTAACACACCAATGTTTTAGTTGTTGCTGAGCAGTGTTTATACTAAGTCAAGGACTTTTCAGCTTCTCATACCACCTGACAGCAAGAAGGCAGGAGGTGCATAAGAACCTAGGAAAGGGACACAGCAAGCACAGCTGACCCAAACTGGCCAAAGGAATATTCCATACCATATAGCATCATGCTCAGTATATAAATTGGGGGGAGTTGGCTGGATTGGGTGATTGCTGTTTGAGGACTGGCTGAGCATTGGTCAGCAGGCAGTGAGCAACCACACTATGCATGACATCTTTTTTGGGGCTTATTTCTCTCTCTTTTTGTTATCTTCCTTTTCATTGCAACTGTTACTGTCATTATTAAATTTTTTTTTTAAAGTTTATTTTTATTTCAGATAGCAAACTGTTCTTATCTCAACCCACAAGATTTGCTTTTTTCTGATTCTCTCCTCCATCCCACTAGGAATGGAGCAGAGTGAACAAATGGCTACGTGGAGTTTAGTTGCTGGATGGGGATAAACCACAACAGAGTGTGCTAGTTTGAGGCTAATTGGAATATTTTAATGGAGAAAATTATATTATAGGCTGTGAAAGGAAAACAATGGTGATGGCTACTTCACTCATAGGCTTGCTGAGATGCTTAAGAAAAGAATACAAAACCAAAGATAAGACACTTGGGCTTGCAGTTGTCACTTGGGCTTGCAGACACTCTTGGACTGTCTAGTTTCTGGGCTTTTCTCCTCTCTGCTGAGTAACCTCACTAACCACTTTCCTTCTAACACCCCTGTCTGAACCTCCAAACTCACCTTGCATGTAAGGCAAACCCTGGGGTAAAGTACAGGCGTGGGAAGGTGGAAGGGTGGTTGGAAGCCCCTCCTGGGGTCTCTGATTTCTGGGAGAGGTGTTGTGTTTCTGTATTACCTTTAACTTGTATATTTCTGTAAATATTCCTGTCTATTGTGTATATCTCTGCTTGTACATTGTGCTGAGCTGTAAATAGAGCTTCAGTCCTTAACTTCCAGCCAGCTGAGTCTAGTCTGGGTGATTTTACAAAGTGTGGGGGGGGGTGGGTAATTCCCAAACCATCACACGGAGCATGACTGCAAAGAGGAGTTTTAAGATCTAGTAACTCTCAGGTCCTTCATCTCTCTTCCTCTTTATTCAACTCAAAAAGATTCCGGTGTCTTCCACATAAAGGATGGCATATGATATAGCCCCATTAATTTTTTTGTCATTGCTGAGCTCTTAGTTATTCTTACTAAAAGAGATTTGATTGAGAGCTTCTCAGAAAAACAAAACAAAACAAAACAACCAAACCAAACCAAACAAAAACCAAAACCTGTGAAATCAGGGGATAAAAATGATGAATACATACAAGGAGATGAGTCTAAGTACTTACGTTAGCATTTTGTCATACTTTGTTCCAGTCTTTATATCAGCTGACGATGCAAACAATGTTATCAAGAGACAGCGGCGTGACAATTCCCTGCTTTTGGAGGAGATCCTCCAAGGTAACTTGGAAAGGGAATGCCTTGAAGAGAGGTGTACACATGAGGAAGCTAGAGAAGTATTTGAAAATAATGAAATGCTTGTAAGTATTTTGTTTTCATTGTGGATAATGAAAATTACTGCCTTGGTGCATACTATCAAATATGGTTCCACAGCCTGCATAATTTTCTTGGGTTTCTCTCCACATGAAGTCTTTGCACTTTTTTCTTCAGCATGTAGAAGGCAAGTGTCTTCAGTGGTCAACATGGAAATACAGAGGTCAACTCTGACACTTTTAGAAAACTATGTGACCTATGCCTTATGTTGTAAAAAATGTGGTTGTTGTCCCATCCTGATCACTCTCAGAAATACAGCTTCAGCATTTCTTGGGGACCAGAAGGCACAAGAGGGTGTTGGGATGGAGGGAAGCAATGTACCAGAAAGTATGTGGTAGTTATAGAAAGAGGCTCACTTGATCAGCAGGTGCAAGCCCCCATGCACAAGAAGCCCTCCTGACACAACCAGATGCTGTGCTATTTAATGAGAATGTGGCCAGACATGGTGTTTGCAGGGAAAGAAGAGGAAACAGCTACCAAACTGCCCAAAGATGGTCCCAGTGCTTTGCAGAAAGTTGTTGGTGACACACAGCTCCACTCTGTGCTGACTCCTCTGCCTCCAGCAGCACCTGCTGAGGCACAAACAGGACAGGATAGGATAGTCACTTCCCAGAGCACTGCACACCAGAGGGACAATGTCTGGCCAGTTTTGTAAGAAAACCATATTGATAAAGAATTCAGCTATCCCTCTCTCACCTGCAAAGTGCTTCTCATAGCTTCTTAAGAAATAATTAAATAAGCAGGATGCAACCCCCCTCCCATCATGTCATTCAAGTTTTAATGGCAGGGCAGAATTTGTACTTGTGCACTGGCATAAATATTTAACCATAGTATGTATTATTTCTTACAATGTTTTGTTTTATGAAACTATTTATGGATGATCATATTATCTGAGAATTAAAATCTCATTTCTCCCTTCTTTTTTTCTTTCTTTTTTTTTTTTTTAATTCCTTAGGAAATGTTCTGGGGTGTCTACTACGGTAAGCTGACCTCTTGGTTTCTCCCCTTCGTTGCAGTGTCACTCTAGGAACATTATGTTCAATGAAGTGATATTTTTCTGAGAATTTTTAGCTTTATTCTACACAAAACACCCAGTTGCTACTTGTCTCTAGTAAAGCACAAGGGAAAGTGTTGATGTGAAAGGATTAAAAAAGTAATAAATAGGAAAAAAAAAAAAAACAAACCCCACCACCAAACATTAAAGACTTCAAAGCGAGGACTTTTGCCATAGTAAGCAGGCTACTTGTTTTCTTGAACCTAAATCTCCCAAATACAAACCTAGAACTTAAACTTGAGTGAGATAAATAGGTGTTAAAATCTATTGGGCTGTTGGGAAATTCTGGCTGCTGGCACCACATCATCCCTTGGCAGCTCTCAAGGAAAAAAAAAAAAAAAAAGAGGGGCTGTTATTATCTATTTTCCTCCCAAACAAGGAGTCTGGGACACCAGGTTATGGTGACTATGCCCTATTCTCTTTTTTTTTCCCTACATCATTCATCCTAAGTTGTTCTCCTGTTTGGTTTTTTTTGTTGTTTTTTTTTGTAATTTCTAGCTACAGGTTTAGACAGTGGATAAAACCAGAAGTTAGTATTAACTTTATGCAGATGCCATTAAAACACTGACTCCAGGGAATCATTATATGGAAGGCATCTATTAGTTGATATAAGGGTTACAAAGAATGATGCTGCCAAGCTGTTTTTTCATTCTTCTGTGAGGGAGAGATTATCTTTTCTCAATTTCAGTCATTGGGTGTTTGTACTAAGCATGTCACACAATTTCTGTATAGTCTATGAAGAAAGAAGGGCAACCACTTGAGAATGATCCATCCAAACAAGCTCAGCCACAACCAGGGCACATTACTGCCTTGGGCATTAGGGGTGGTTTATTTTCTGGAATTAAAAACTTTATGTCCTGTCCTCTTCCTACAGAACTGTAGTGTGTGTTTCCTTCTTTGTGATGTATTTTCCAACATTTCAAAGTGTGTTATTGTGCATCTCTGTGGCTTCTCTCACTAAATAAACCTTTTTTTTTTTTTTTTTTTTTTTTTCTGTGTATTTTTTGTTTTANAAGTCTCATTTTCTGGACTTATGGTATTTTTCTGGTATTGTTGTCTCTCTGTAGTCCAGGAAACAGCAAGTAAATCTGCACCATGAATAAAAGAGGGCTGAGGAGAGAAAGGCTAAGTGCTCACCTAACTGACAGTTTACTCTTCGAAGCTCTATCATAATTGTACAGATGTTTAAACAACAGATTTCCTTCTATTTTCACAATGCTTGTCAGGTGGTTTGTGTCCAGTGCATGTCCACACAGATGGGACAGCTAAACCACGTGTCTCATATTACATTTGTAATGAGAGCATGAACTGTAACTCTGGTTTTCCCTGAAGCAGAGGATCCATCCTCCAGAAGCAGGTTTTGCCTCTGGGCACCCCTTGGGCTCTGTGCCAGGGGCTGCAGCAGCACCTCTGGAAGCAGGGACTCTGGCTAAAACTACTCCTGAGGAGCTAAAATTGCTCTTGGGAAGCAATTTGGTGAGACATAGCCTGTTTGCTGCCAAACTGCTTTTTGAAACACTTATCTGAGCGGTTTGCATGCCAGGAATGGGGCTGTATGATTCAGGTCACTAGTGGTGGTGACTCATTGCTCTCTTGTGGCATTTCTTCAGGTGGTAGGAAGTGCTCATCGAGCCCCTGCCAGCACAACGGTGTGTGCAAGGACAACATTCGAGGCTACACCTGCACCTGTGCTGAGGGCTATGAGGGAGAGAACTGTGCTTTGGGTAAGGCATCACTCCTGAGAAACTCTACCCTCATAGGGGGACCTCAGGAAACCATAATATTTTATGACTAGTTACTATATTTTGGGTTAAAACACAGTTCTTGGCAAAGCAAGGGTGATATGTGCTGCCTATCTACCAAAACATGCTGGCACCCTGAGGTTATACAGGCTGTCTCAGCCCCCCCGAGCCTCTCGTCTCTGAGGATGCAGCAAATTGGCTGAAGCAGGCTCCCTTCACAGGTGGGCTCCAAAGGCAGCCCTGCCACTGCCACCTGAACTCCCTGGCTGTATGTCCTGCTGTAGTTCTAGGCAGCATGTTGTCTGAAGAGCTAGGGATGGGGTGTCAGGGAGCTTGGAAAGGCTCCAAGGCCACATACCCACAAGACAGACCCTTGGGACAGCAGGACTCCAGAAAACGATTTTTTTTTTCAGTGGAAGTATGAAAGGCATAAAGCAAAACATGCTTTCTGGCATGTAAAACACCCTGGGCTAGTTCCTACATGTTCACATCTCCCATGTTCTACTTTCCAGCTCTTACATCAGTATTCCTACTGACTTGGAGGTCTCCAGGGGTGGGAGACGCCCTGGTTGCCACAAGGCAGGGTCATTTTTTTTTTTATAAGGGGTGTGACTGCGAGCAGCTTCTGGGGGAGCACAAAAGGTGACACAGCTTGAACCAGTGTTGGGAGCTAGATCTGCTCAGCATGAGCCTTACAGAGCCATGCTATTTGAGGGTTTTTGCTACTTCTCCATCTGTGAGCTAGAGCCACCATCAAATTGCCATTCCTTGTGTCACTTTGCACTGAAGTTTGTGTTTGCTCACCTACAGAGAGTTGACTGAGCATGTTGCAAATGCAGTTAATAGTCCCTTTTTAGTTAATTTTCTTAGCACAAGTATGCTAAGAAGCAACAAGAGCTTCAAGTACAGTATGAATTATGCATTTATTTTTGCTTAAAATCAGAAAGCTTTAGCCTACTTGCTTAAGCAATACCTGCCTGCTTAGCATGTGCAACAGCTCCTTCCACTGCAATTGGTCATGTGCTCTAAGGGAGCAAAAAGAAAACCTCTGGCATCCTTCCACAGGCTCACATGGAAAGCCTGATTTGACCCCTTTGCTAATGCTCCCCAAAACTTAGAGGAGCTGACAGTTTGGTGCAAGAAGATACAGGCTGACCACAGTTTGCAGGGAGAAATGGGTAGTGCAGAGACCCATCTGTTTCAAATTCCTGCTTAACAAGGGGAAAAGCAATGTGATAGGAAACACTACCTACCCAGAATCTACCCACCTCACAAAAAGCAAGTGAAAATGAAATGCTCAGTGGACTCAGGCTGTGTGGGAATACTCCAGCTGAATTGTTCCCAATGCTTTTCCTCTGCTTGTTCTTGTTTAGCTAAAAATGAATGTCACCACCAAGCAAAGGAAGGTTGTCACCACTTCTGCTACCCGGGAAGTAATTCCTACCGCTGTTCCTGTGCTGATGGCTACGAGCTTGGGAAGGACAAGAAACAGTGCATTGCATTAGGTAGGTGTGAGCACATGCTCAGTTCTGCCGGTGGGCAGAGCACTGTCTGACATCCAGATGCAGTTGCCCTACTTGGACACTGACGTGGTGGGACTCTTACTGACCTTCCAAACTGGGAAGAAAAAGAAGTAACCTAGGGACCACCACCCAAAATGCCAGTGCACTGCTAAAAGAAACAATATTTGATCTGAACATTTAAATATGAGTCTGCAGAGAGGACTAGCATCATCCTACATACCCATTCAGAGTCAGGTTTTCTTCTCCTGTGCTTAGTAAAGAGCACTGCACTGATGACTTGTTTGCGAAAGAGAGTTTCTTTGGGGAGGAGATTTAGTTCTATCCATTTGGGCACCTGATGGTCTGATAAACTAGTGGTAATATTTGCTAACATATTAAACAGTTTGAGGCAGTAGCCCTCTTCATTTTTTCAATCTCATCAGGTAAAAACACAATAGTTTACTTAGGCCCTTGTCTATAGTAGCAAGTAGGATAGCTTACTAGGAGTTGAGCTGTGGAGTCACGCTTTTGGTGTTGACAGCTTGACATCCATAACCTTTTCACATTTCAGGTTGGCCATTACTTTAGATTAGCTCTACTTTGGTTCTGTGGGCTAAGCACTCATTAGCTATGACAGTACATTACATATGCTCCTAGCAAGTGTCTTCTGGTTTAGCTTCACCTAAACAGAGTCCACTTTGTGTGACCTAAGTCCATGCCTCAAGGTGAAAAGAAAGTGTGATAAATGCAAGTAACTGGGAGATCCACTTGAAAAGCAGGTTTGAGGGCCATGCATCCCTAGAGCTTTAAGGAAAATGCAGCATTTATCTTGTCCAGATTGTACCAGACTTGTGAAATATGTGGCACAATTTGGATACAGGGTGAGGAAGATGAGGAAGCAAGTTGTGCTGATGGTTGGGTGGAGAGGAAGGCCAATTTCATTAGTTACAGACACAGTGAAATCTAGTCACCACAAGTGAGCATTCAGCACCATCACTAAGCTACTAAACTGCAGGTGCCAAGCAAATTACTCCAATTGAATAAGAAAGAAAAGACAGCTAAGAAACTGTCCTTCTTTTGCTTGGTGCAAAACCAAAACCCTAAAGTCAAGGTGGAAGCAGTATGTTATTTGTCTGGAAATGATACAGCATGAGGTTTTGATTTTTTTTAAAATTCATTTGCTAGATCAATGTGCATGTGGCAGACTTCGAGACAGCAATAATCTGTTACGTGAAACCAGGAAGAAACGTGATGAGCGATTTCCTTGGCAGGTATTTCTAGCAATTCATTAAATCCACCACTCCAGCTCACCTGGACAGCTGTCTACTGTCTTTTTGCATTTCCCTAGGTCCTGCTGCTCAACTCCGAAGGGAAGGGCTTCTGTGGAGGAGTGCTGCTAAAAAGTAACTTTGTATTGACTACAGCAGAGTGTGCCCTTCTGCACAGCCAGTTTGAAATCAGGGTTGGTGCTGGTAGGTGTTCAAACATCCTTTTCTCTTCTTGCAGCAGTTTAGTATAGACTAGCTAATTGTTTGTGTGTGTGTCTTACTAAAATTTCTGCAACATAAAAATACTGTTAAAGGAACCGAATCTGCTGTCATCTAAGTATCTGGAGCTAACATTCCACTTGCCCCAAATTCCTTGTCGTGGGTTTAAAGAGCCGACAGAGTAAAGTTCTCAAACGAATTGGAGAAAAAAAGCCAGAATTATATTTGGAGAGAGCGTTACAGACAGAAATTACAAAGCAGATACAGAATCCATAAGCCAACCCCCTGAATTTTCCCCCAACCCGAAACTAAATCTACAATCCCCAGTGCTCCAATCCTCCCCCCCCCCATGCCTCTGCCATCCTCCAGATGCCTAAGCACAGCCTCTGGAGGCCCCAAACAAGGCCTATCCTTACATGTTTATCCTGATAAGGGAGCTACTGCCTGGCGCAAGGCTGGAGGGGGAGGAAAGGAGAACAAGCTGGCCTTGCCCTGAGCTTATGAAGAGATAGCAGAACTATGGGATTGAATAACAATCTTCCAGTCCCCAGAGGACTCTTTTTAACCTTATATTTCCCAACCTGGGACATTCCTCCACAAAGCCAAGCAGAGAGACAACTGCCTTTTGAATGCAATTCAGAACTCCCCATCTAGGGATAAACTAGACCAGGTGCATTTAGAGGTGGCTTTTGTTTCATGTTGAAATTCAGTGCTCTTGTTGGGTACATTTGTACTTCTCCGTGAAAGTATTCATGCTTCTACACAGTATTAAAAGGCTGTGGTATTAAGAAAGGTTTCTGCAGTGGTCTCAAGAGTGCCTTGAGTTTCCCTGTGATAAATTATTCCTGAAAGCACTGAAATGTCTTTGCTTCACAGGGTCTAATGGAACAAATGGGACTGAGAAGATAATGCAAGTTAGTGAGAAACACATACATATCCGGTATGATGAAGACACTGGTGAGAACAATATTGCATTACTACAACTCCAAGAGCATGTTGAGTGCAACAACCACCAGCTTCCTGTTTGCACCCCTGAAAGAGACTTTGCAGAACATGTTTTAATTCCAAAATTTACTGGTACAGTCAGTGGCTGGAGAATGGAAGGTGATGACCTGCAAGGTGAGGAGCTGCAGGTTTCGTACCTTCCGGCCGAGGACTGCAAGCAAATACTCAATATGAGCCTCACAAACAGGCAGTTTTGTGGACACCTCCAGAAGGCCATAGAAAAAAAACTGGCAGGAGGAAGCATTTTAGCTACTGAGTATAAGGGCACATGGTTTCTGACTGGCATCTTGGGATCTTGGCCGCTAGAAGACACTGACTGGCTAACACTTCTGTTCACTAACACTGCCAGGTATACAATATGGTTTAAACAAAAAATGAAGTAAGACACAAACACAACCAACGATCCAGCACCAAACTGCTGCCAATCACACTGCAAGGAAGTGTTTGGATGCAGCCATTACACTCGTCTGACACTCTGTGACGATTTGCAGCGATAAAACTCGCAACAATGATACATAGGTAACTCCAACACATACAGAAAGCTTGTTTTTCTTTCTGCTGATATGCAGTAATGTAAAAGTCCCAGTGTAGTAAATTGAGCTGTTTTACCAAAGATTGACTGAATTTTAAGTTTCCTAGAACTGTTCATTCTGAAACTAAAAAAGCTTTGGTATTTTTCTGGGATTGTAAATGTTGCTAGAAAGAAATGAGTCTTTTTAATTCCTGTCACCCTGAGGTTTGATTCTGCAAGTTCATATCTGTATTTCAGTATTCCTACAAGTAAAACTTTTAAAGAGCAGGGGAACTCCAAGCTTTCAAATGCCTCTTGACATAGGACTTGACATTGTCATCATTAAAAAATGTTTCTCTTCATACATGGTACCTGCATTTTCCCTTATGAATCATGTTCACATCAATGGATAAAATCAACCCCAACTCCTGAGGAGGAGTAAAAAAAAAGATGTTTTATTTCATTTAAAAACAATCAGAAAATCCCAAAACTACCATCTTATCACTACAAAGTTATGTTGCACCACCCACAAAAAAACAAAACCCCTAAGGAAGTAACACCTAAAACTACTGGATCCAATGGAGTGTTTCCCCAGAAGCAGAATAAACCAGAATATGGATCAGTTACTTGGATAAGCTTTTGTTCATCCTAACAAAAATGAAACAACACCCTCCCAACCCATCGGTGGGCATCTACAGACAAAAATTCCAGATTTACTTGAATCCATAAGTATCATTGACACAGTGAAGCTCTGGGAGTCAAGCACTTCTCTGTTTTTTAGAGAAAGCTTGAAGAGTATTTAATACCAGCAAGATTACTGAAGAGACAAAAAAACCATGGAAACCATGAAAGAAAACATGGTTGCCACTCTGAAGAATTGACACAAATAACAAAGGATGGATACTTGTCCTCTCTGAAAGATAATTGAAGAATAGTAACACAAAGTAGTTTATAAAAGCTTTAAAGGAAAGCTGGAAGGATTTTGGAATGATTTTCTTTATTTCCTCGTTAAGTACTTTGAATGATCTAGAAAGCCTGTGGAAAGTATCACTGAAAAGTTAGCATTTCATTCCAATGCACTCTGTAACAGTGGCAGCCTTGGTCATTCTGGGAAAGCAGCCACAAACAGTTCCTGGTATTCCAGTCCTGGACATGAACCAGGTTATCTGCAATGTTCTCAGAGTGATTAGGAGAAGCTCCACTGGGCAAGCTGAGTATCTGAAAAGTACTTCCATGGATAAGATGTAATACTCAACACACGGTTGACAGTGGAGGAAACGGATTCTGCTTACTGACTACAAGCTTTTGATGCTGATGAGATATATAGCCTTTAATGTGACCCTGGCAGAAGGAGAAGAAGACAGCATTAGTACTGGAAGCTGGTAACACAATGCCTGTAATCTCAGCTGGTTCAGGCTACATCAAGCAAAGCAACATGTGTATACTCAATCACTACTGTATTCAGTATCTATAAGAATCCATTTTTTTATAAGTAGGTCAACTCCCAGAGGAATCTGAAAGTTGGAACCGTAACTGTGTGCCTATGTACATCACGGTGCTGTCAGACTGAGAGCCCGTTGCTAGGGCCCCCTACTGGTCTGCTTACATTGCCTTGAAGAGACAGAGCTCTACAGAAGCGTTTCTCAATTCCCTCTTGCTCACTTCAAAACGAGGATATTACTTAATGACTGTTTCATACATAATAAACTAAACGAGACAGTTCTTCCTTTTCTGATGTAGTGCTGTAACACTGAAAGAAATCTTCCAGGGACCAAATTTTGTTACTCCTACACCATGCCAAACAATCTGTTTCAGAAAAGGAGAAGAGATTCATTTTCTTGCTGACATTGCAAAGCTGCTTTAACTCTGATGTCCTCTGATGTACTGGAAATCTCCAGATTACAAGCCTTTATCTGGCTCGTGAGTAGCTGAGATCCACTTAGAGAAATATAAAATGTAAAACAGCACCACAGAAATGTAGTTTGATTTTTTTCTAATACTAGAATGCTAAGAATCTCCTACTTCAAAAGCATTTAAAACTTTTGCATTTTTAATGTGGTATTTTTGCATATATACGACTGCCAGTAGTGGATTTTTAATGTAAAATTCAACTTCAGTTTTACCTGATTTCTGCAAAAGAGGCAGGAGCTAGAAAAGGGCCTTAGGGCCAATGAAAACATTTCACTTTAGGTACAATTTTTTTTTTTTTACACAAGAAAATCAGGGATTATGGATTTTTTTTTTTTTAAATAAACTTTTATTCTCTATCTAATATTTTTTACTATCTGAAGTCTGGAAGGACTAGACAAGAAACAGTCAGTACATACCATGTATATAAGGTTAGCTAAAATGCACTGGACTTCATCAATATCAACATCATCAACTTGCATGAATTTCAGAGCAAACAGAAAGGCATCTAGAGATAGCTGATGGGTTTTCAGTAGTAAATACCTGAAAGAAATAACAGGGTGAAGAAATCTGCTACTGAAAAAAAACAATTACTTTAAAAATGTGGTTCTCAGAAAAATGGAATTTCCACAATAAATTCACTAACAGTAGTTCAGTTCTCTCAGAGAGAACTAAGGACTATGTGTGTTTATATCACAGTCCTAGGTGAAAACACATTAAATATGCTTTTATGAAAATGTAGGTTTTGTTATGCTTACACTTTCTTAAAGAGATTTCTGTACGTGATGATTTTCAGCTTCTCAAGGATAAGAAAGATTCCACATCGAATAAAGAAGGTCTCATGCTTTGTCAAAGCCTCATTCAGGAGGAGGAGATTGCCTTCACTACAAGGATAAAGAAATGAAAACCTGAGAAGGTTTTACCCAAAGAAGAAAAGAAAATGCCTCACTTGGTAGGAATATTCTCCCCTGCCTCCCTCAATCATCCCAAATCAGTACCTTTTACTCAAGACTTCTTGAACTAACATGCAATGCAATAAAACGATCATCATACCTCACAGCCTTTGTTACTTCAGCAAACTGCATAAGGTCATACTTTTTTAAGAGCTGAATTGTTGGCATATGGCCCTGAAAAATAAACAGTTTCCAAGTTTTCCAGGGTAAAGTCAAATGCATTTCATCTGTAATCTAGCAAGCTATAAAAACATTTGTTAAAGACAAATATTTAACTACATTTTGTTTTCTATAAAGAGGTGAATAGAAGTATTTGTAAGACAACTGCCCTGTCTCTATCAAACACCTTGTAGCTCAAGCCATGATAACCTATTTATCATTGTTTAGGGAGTCTTAATATATCTTAATGTTGGGGAACAGTGAAAAAATTGTAAAATCAGGATCCTGTGACATGAGGTTTGGGCAGATCTAAATTTTACGTTATGGCTGTATGACCTAAACTGCAAACAGAAAAAGCAAAGGAATCCAAAGCATTATTAATATTGCAAGCAATGCTTCAGCCCTGTCAAGTGGTAGCTCAGTCTGTGCTACATTTTTTTCCTTCACTGTGCCTCCATGGAGAAATAAAAATGTTCTCTCAAGAAAACCCCAAAACAAAACAACAACAACAAAAAAAAAGTTTACATTTAAAGAAACAAAATTAATTCTTACTGCTAGATCAGGTAAGACAGAACCACCTATGCTAACAAAAAGAAATTTTGTTTTTTACCTCCCTGCACAGCAGAGATCAGATTGCATACTGACTTGGGTCACACTTTAAATTTAGTTACCATCACGCTATGCTGTTGGGAACTCCTTTCCTGGTTGGAGGATTAGCTGAGAGCAGAACTCAGCTACATGTTTACTGAGAGCTGCTAGAAATAAAAAAAGACCATCCAAGCTATTTTAGTACAGTTTAAGGTTAGTGTTAATGTTTAGGCTCTGATTTAAAAAAAGCAACTGTGAAAACAATGACCTTTTATCTAGTTTTTCTAGTGCTGCTTGTATGCTAGAACTGCTCCAGATACTTCATTACAGAAGTAAGATATTAGAATCATAGAATGGTAAGGCTGGAAGGGACCTCAAGGATCATCCAGTTCCAACCCTCTGCCATAGGCAGGGACACCTCCCACTAGTACAGGTTACTCAAGGCCTCATCCAATCTGGCCTTGAACACATCCAGGGAGGGAGCATCCACAACCTCCCTGGGCAACCTGTTCCAGTGCCTCACCACCCTCAGGTTGCATCTTTAGGAGGGGTATAAGGGAAGGTAGGGTCAAAGGAGGGTGAAATTTCTGTTTGGTTGGGTGGGTTTTTTTTCCATCTTTCTCCTTTCCTATGTACCATAAATGACAATTCAGTATTTTTTGCCCTCATGAAACAAGGTGAGCATACACTGGCTCCTGTGGGGCAGTCAGGCACAGATAGTCTCTCAATTCCAGTAAGGAAAGAAACAAGAACAATATTGAGCAATGATTTGGTTATCTGCCCCCAAAGATTTATTTAGAAAAGTAACATCTGCTCACCAACAACATTTTTACTGGCAGCAGGTAGATCAAAATCATTCTTTTGTTCTTCTGGCTTGAGCGGTGGCAGTGCTCAAAAGCAAATGAGAGATACTCTTCAGCTGCAGAAACAAATAAAAGTGCTAGTAATACAAGCCAACAACAAAAATAAGGTTAAACTGTAACCCAAATTCTGTGTTTAATGTCCCTCTCTAGCTTGAAAACATCATATTTGAAATTATGTAAAAAAAAAAAAAAAAAAAAAAATCACACCAAATTCAGAAAAATG
This sequence comes from Eubucco bourcierii, assembly GCA_013396675.1. Lineage (NCBI taxonomy): Eukaryota > Metazoa > Chordata > Aves > Piciformes > Ramphastidae > Eubucco > Eubucco bourcierii. The sequence goes on from VWZE01002404.1 coordinate 200,470, forward strand.
CTGTAAAAATTCTTGAAGATTCACATAAAATACAAAGTAGTACCAGAAAAATACAAAGAAGTACCAGAAAAATACAAAGTAGTACCAGAAAAATACAAAGTAGTACCAGAAAAATAAAGTCCTCCTTCAGAAAGTCAAAGACAACTTGTCAAGGCTGAGATGTCACAGGTAAGTTACAAGCAACACTGACATTTTCAGCTCATTGCAGCACTGTTATTGTGCTGCTATTAGAAGAGGGGATACTCTCAAGAAGCACTGATGAAACAGAGCCCTGCATTCTAAACGAGGAGATTAGGTTCTTGAGTGGCATAAGCTGCATGCAATGCATACAGCTGCCGAGCTGCAAAAGTGTGCAAGTGAGATCACAAAGCATGACAATGTGAAAATCTCTCATCAGTTTCCACTGAGAGAAAAATGACAAGCCAGACAGGCAGAAGACACTGTTTAGAGTAACAAAACTGGCTCCAGAATATTGGCCAGAGGCTTCAGTTAGCAATGCAGGTTGTACACCCTAGCTCTAGAAGTATTTCTACTAGTGAATCTACTAGAAATTTCAGAAAGGTGGTTTCTCCACCTTCCAAAACCAACACATCAAGAAACTAGTTCTACAGCACAGTTTGCTGCATCTTTCCTACATGGCACACAGTAAGTTTAAGAGGACGAGTCACAAAGCCTCTTTTGTGAAACCTTAAAAAAAAAAAAAGGGCTGTTTCAGATGTTCATACGTTTTATTAAGCACACACATAATGCAAAAGACTAGAGAGAGCTCTGCTGACAGAAACATTTCAAAACTGCTGTGATTAGAAGCGTCATGTAATCTTTGATCTGATTCGGTCTGTGCACCTTTGATCTTTCAGTATGACTATTCCTTCCATCAGTGCAAACACATGTGCACTTTCTACACACATTTTGAGCCCCACACACACAAGACACCCTGCCAGATATCACAGCAAGCAGCAAGAAGTTCTGTCTGTCTTGCTGGTGCACAGTACCTTGTTTAAAGTCACTGTCAAACATGGCTTTGCGCCCCACATAGTATCTGTATGTAACTCGCTGGGCCATGCTATATTCGTCCTTCAGATTTGAGCTGTCAATTGCTCTAATTAAGGGCTTACACAGATGGAGCTTGTTGATCTGTTAAAAAGATAAATTAGTTGCATTCATTTTACTCAAGAGTGTGCAAACAGACAGTAGCATATCAAAAGGAGTGGATTTAACTTAGAATACAATATACAGAACAGAGCTTACCAGACCTGAACCCTACCTTAAAATAAATTTTGAACAGCTGATTCACAAGAAACAACATGCCCCACTTCTTGGAATCTTCAATGCCTGCTCGGCTGTCATATGAAAAGTAAGAAGAAAAAAAACAAAAACAACTGTCTAGTAATGATCATTGTAAAAGAATTATGACTTTGGCTTTACGGTAAATTCCCTCCACAGCTATTTTATAGATTTTTAGAGTAAAAATAGGTGTCTGAAATAAAAGTCAAGCCCAAACCACATCAACACTATCAAAACAAAAAATGTGTTCCTATTTTACATTTTAACAGCTCTGTTACATTTCTTCTCAACCAAATGAAAAGATGCCATGTGACATATTATATATTATTATAAGGAGGAGGCCTTGAGTAACCTGTACTAGTGGGAGGTGTCCCTGCCTATGGCAGGGGGTTGGAACTAGATGATCCTTGAGGTCCCTTCCAACCTTACCATTCTATGATTCTATGATTCTATGATATCAGGTACCAATCTGTAGGTAACACATCCACTAGGATAGCAGCTGCTTAGAATATTCAAAGTGAAAAAAAGAGGAACAACAAAAAAAAAGTATTGTCTTCACTTAGCAATTTTAACATTTCCAGAGACTGAAAACCAGAATCACCTCTTTTACATCTAATCATAACGAAACAAACTTCACAACTGACAGGGGACAAAAATGTTAATAATCTTTCCTGAGAAACAATGACATAATCAATCCCTCCCAACATCTGCTAGGAATGTTAAACCTGAAAGGAAGGCCTCTCCAGCTGTATTTAATAGCTGAGAACAGGCTGTAAATGAGAGGAAACCAGCCTCAGAAATGTTCATTTTTACCCTAATATGGTCTTAGTAAGTGGTAAAACCTTATGTAAAGTTCATTAAGTTCTTAACAATAGTGCAAGTTCTGTAGGTCTTTCACTTACGTGTCGCTGGCACAGACTCGAAAACAGCTCATCAGGAGCTCTGCTGCTTTTTCCAACATGTCACCAACTTTGCCTTTCCCCTTCTTCACTAACTGTTGATCTGCCTATCATTACACAGCAAGAAACAATACATGACTCTGCATCCTGCTCAGCTGAGTTGCAAAGTTTAGTTCCTTAACACAGCATTTTATAAAGCATTACAGAAATAGATTTGTTATGCCTGCTACTCCCCAAATCTAGAAGGCAGCCAAACTCATGGAGTAAAAGAAAAACACTCGGAGACTGTCCTGAATGCATACCAAACCTAATGCACAGGAGGGCAGTCCTTTGAAAATAGCACTGACTGCTATTGTCTTTAGTACCATTAAGTTTAATACAGCTCTCAGGATCACCTGATAGCTGACTTGGAGCATCAACACTTCAACTCCAGTTTTCAAAGACCAAGAGTCTGGCAAAAAAGTATCTTTTGAACAAAGGCAAAGTAAAGTGATTCCTCTTATGGAGTCTGAGTTTTAGCATTTATAATTAAGCTTCCCTCCAAAGCCACAAAGGCTATGTTTTCTTTTTAAACTGTATTCAATGCTTACTGGTAGTAATACACACCAGGGCTTTGAGGAGAAATGGAAAACATGTTACATATGATACAGCTGCAAGAGAAAAAACTTAGTTGCCAATATGTGGGAAAGATCCATGCACGAATTAATGCAAAACTGAATAAAGAAGTGTAGAGGCTAAAAATTAGTGAGTAGATATTTACTATGTTTTTGCTAAAAAGTTTTGTTATAATGCTTGCATTGTCACTAGCTGAAATGTTAGGAAAAGAAACAGAAACACATCCTCTGCTGCAGAAGTCTTCTCTGTATCCCCATCCTTTGAATACACTAAGGTTAGAAGAGTTCAAACACTTCCAGCATGACTGATCCTACTTTCCCCTTTCTTACACATCTTGGATACACAGATTTGCCTCAATGTGACTGAACAAGATCACAGTCCTGCCACTCACCTTGGCCTGGTAGTTCTCGACAGATTCCTACACAAGCCACTTCAATTCACTAGCATTAAGAAAAATAACATAAACTTGTTGGTATTTTGCATGTCAGCTGTTGTGTGGGCTTAGCAGCAGATCTAAGAAGCATGAAAAGCAGTACGCATAGCTGGAAGAGGGGAAAGAAGGCAGAAACCTCCTCCTTCCTAATGTGGTGATTACATTACCTCAGTTGTCTGGAATATCTCCAGCCTTATAAAAATGTCCATAAAGTCCCAAGGATAACACATGGAAATAGTGAATTAAGCCACCATGCTACTCTATAAAGACAGCACTTAATCACTTTACATGCTCTAAGCAATTTATGTGAATTGCACATAGGTTCTCAGAATCAATCTAGCTTGCAGTGAAAGCTGCAAATAGGGGACAGGCTGAAAAAACCCCCAAACTTTAGTTTTTCAACAGGGCTGGATGAATTCCGTGCATCAATAAAACCCTCAAAAATAAGTTAAACAGCAGAGAGAAGAATTAGTCTAGGTAATAGAGTCTGAAATTCCCACCATGAAAACTCTCGACAGAGGAAGGTAATGAGGCTGTTAATAACATCTACTTACATTATTAGCAAAAATCCGAAGATCGAGAGCTACAGCATACATAATAGGTAAAGCCCTGGAAAAGCAAAACATAACATACTCAGTTTAAGTGAACTGTGCAGTAAGACAGGAGAAACAAGCATATTTATTTTTTTGCTATTGGGTCACAAAACTAGAGAGAAGTATTAATTCCAGTTAAATAAAGAAGCATTAACTTTTTTGAAGGAAAGGCCTTCAGGATCTCAGCGTTTCAGCCATCCTAGAGGAAGAAGTAATTCTGCAACCCTTTTTATTGCGGCTTTAATAAAATACGATCTACCCTTGAACAAATTCTTCGTGTGTTTACTTACAGATCATTCTACATAATTAAGCTTCAGATGTTTGGTTTTCACACTTTTGGGCTTAAAAACTCAGGCAGGGAAATCAAATTAGCTCCATTTAATTATCACTGGGGATAAATAAAAAATACATGCATAACATGTATTATTATATGTATTATGCATAACATACATAGCATTATTATGCATAACATACATATGCATTACATGTATTATTATATGTATTATGCATAACATACATAGCATTATTATGCATAACATACATATGCATTACATGTATTATTATATGTATTATGCATAACATACATAGGACTACTACGGCATTATATTAGGGAAAGGTGAGAGTTTAGTTTCTGGCAGCTCTCTCTGATGTACTCACCAGTTTTCTTCTTTATGTGCCTGAAATGCTCGCAGGAAAGATGTACTGCATTTAGGAGAATTTAAAATGTTGTAAAATGAAGCACAGACTTAAAAAGCATCTGTGAATGATACCATATATTACTACATGAAAGAGCAGAAGCAAAAAAGCAGCAAGTAGATGAGGAGTTAAGATGCAAAGACCCAGCAGGGAAGAACACAAGCAAAGCGATACAATCCTTGGTGTACCAGTAGCGGTGGCCACTCAGAGGTAAGACAGCAGCTTTCTTTACCAGCATCTTCCCCTTCAGCCAAGTACAAACTGGGAGGTACATTAATGATTTGAGCATCTTCTATACTCTGTGAGAAATTATTTTTTTTATTTTAAAGCAAATTGGCAGATAACTTCTTAGTCCTACAGAAAGCTGAAAGGAGGAAAGCGTACCTGGATTTCCTCATTTAAGAACCTAAACCAGCTGAAGAAGACCACATTCTACTTATTTTAAAAGGGGTAAAACGACCTTGTTCTACAAGAACACATACACAAGCTTTATGGAAAAGGATATTGAACAATTACTGTTTGGCATTTGTATGCTTCTATAAAGTCATGGTTTCCAACAGCATACGTACACCTGTGAAAGAAAAGGTGCATTAGTGTAAATATCATAAATGTAAAGACAAATATTTCTTTTTGCCTCTTAGCAGGCACAGAGCTTTAGAGTTTATCTAAAACAGATACTGAAATATTACAACTTTTTCTAACAACATTCAACAAAAATGTTTTAACAAGCGTTTTAACACAGCACTGAGCTCGGTAATTGCAGAAAACTGATTCAAGATAAATGAGCATTTGTTTCTGCAGTCTGTTCAGTAAAAACTGTCATATGTTGGTGCTTAATGAAACCCAGATGAGCATGGATGAGAAAAATTCCATGACTGTTGATAGAGAACTAAAGACTCCATTAATGAAGAATTTTTAAAAATAAAAGCTTCACAGAAGTACTTAGGTACTAAATTGTCTTAGGAGTGCTTTTATGACTAAAACGTCATTAAAAACAAATGTTTATTGCCCTTACTTATTTCACTCTAAATTCTGGTATAGCTAGTAAACACAGAGCAAAAGGAACAGTGAACATCACAACCAAAGCTGTGCCAGATGACTGCCAGGTATAGAAAGCAAACTTTACCTGGAGAGGGTCTTTATTTCCTGTGGTTCTTGCATTACTTATAAATACCAAGTTTTCAGATGCAAGACCTTTAAAATAATTAAGTAAACTTAAAGATCCAATGGGTATGGGGAAGCTTGTATCTCACAACTGACTTTACATTCCTGGCCCATCTTTACCTTAAGTGGGCTGCAAACATCTCATCATATGGTGGTTCCAAAACTTGTTGGCACTTCTCCTCTGGAGCTGGAAGCTAAGTAGAGAACAAATCAAGGAAACATTAAAGGAACATCCAATGCACCATAAACATCAAATGGATATCGTGCCTCGGCAGTTTTATGCATACATGCCTTTGGTATCAGAACCTTAAGTCATACTAATAACCACATCCAGGGTAGTGAATTCATAGAATCATTGAAAGGCTTAATGTTGGAAGAAACCTTAAAAGTTGCCTAGTTCCAACCCCCATGCCATGGGCAGGTACATGTCTCACTAGACCAGGTTGCTCAAAGCCTCATCCAGCCTTGTCTTAAACACTTTCAGGGATGAAGCATTCACAATTTCTCTGGGCAAACTATTCCAGTGTCTCATCACCCTCGTAGTAAAGAAATTCTTCCTAATGCCCAATCTAAATCTACTCTCCTCTAGTTTAAAACCAATGCCCCTTGTCCTATCACCACAGTGATACTTTTAGTGTGAATTCTCTCTCCAGAATCTGATTAGAGGTGGCTTTAAATAAAAGCATCCCCAGCCTACTCAGTGGCAGGATGAGAAGGTAGAAAGTCCACAAGTTTGTGTAAACACAAGAAAGATGCCCTGAGCAGAATTAACTCTAGCTTGGCCAAACCAAATACAACTGCTTAGCAAGAACTGGAACATCACACATTTCTCATCCTAAATCCAAAATGCAGCACTGCACCTGCTACTGGAAAGAACACTGAAATACGGTACAAACACTGGACTCTTGCTATCCAGCTTTTTTCTCTTATAGTCACTTTGATGTGCAATGTCACTAATGCAGACCTGGCCAGAAGAGACTTAGAAGATTATATATCCATCCAGAAAACAATACAAACTGGAATGCAAAAAGCCAACCAGGGGAAAAGAAAAAAAAAAAAAAGTAGAGAGAGAGAAAATACATAACATCCTCATAAGAAGAAAAGGGAAACAAACCTACAAGAGGATCCTTCTCTAGCCTCTGAAACTGATTCCTGAGGTTTATCTCCAATGGAAAGGAACAGATAAGAGAGAGAGCTATGAAAGCTGAGCAGAACAAAAGAAATCAGAATCAGATTCTCACCTGTAGCCTTGGGTTTGCGACATGTGGATGTTTAAATGATACCAATTCTGCACAAAACTGTCCATCTCTGCTGTCAATGGCTTCTTGTACCTACAAACAAAACAGCCACATTACAGAATAAAACCCAGCTGCAGCCATACAGAATACTTACATAGGACTACAAACGCCACCTTCTTGTTAGTACTGTTCATCCATATCAACATTACCAACTTAAATATGAGTTTTTAAAACTTTTAAAACTGAATGAATCACCATTGCACTTCAATACACCTGTTTTTCAAATTTATACTAGGGATAAGGTAGGCTAAACACCACTGTGTTGTTTAACTTATTTGCAGGATACGACCAAACCAGACAATTCCCCATGCACCTAAATGGATTTAGCATTGTAAAACAGTGGTTGTGAGAATTAGGCTTGGTAAAGTTTTTTAAAATTCATATTGAATTTATGGGAGTCCAACCACATATGTGAAGGTATAAACAATCTTTGAGCAGTGCTTAGAAATTAAGATAGGTGCTTTAAACACATAGCTGTTATTAATCAGATATTAGACTAGCATCTAGACAGAATACTTTTAAAACCTGTCAAGATTGTAAATACTATATTCTGTGGGAGAAGGGTTTAATTCTGCTTCCTACTAAATACAACTCCTGGTAAAATAATGTCTGTGCGCCTTTTTGTGACATCAGGCTAGAAATTTCTTTCATCTATTTGTGGAAGTTGTTTTAGATACTATGTCTTAAGAGATCACAGAATGTTAGGTGCTGGAAGGGATTTCAAAAGATCATCCAATAGAAACCCCCCTGCCAGAGAAGGATCACCTGTAGCAGATCACACAGGAATGCATCCAGGCAGGTCTTGAATATCTCCAGAGAGGCAGACTCCACAACCCCCCTGGGCAGCCTGTTCCAGATCTTTTCCTACTGCTTGTGTTTTTTCATATTTTTGTCCTCATAAAAAAATCTTTTTGCTGTATGGAATGATCATGCCAAATAGGAAAAATCAGACTAAAATTGCAAGGGAAGCGCCAATGAGGGAAAATCAGCAGCTTAAACACTTTCAGAGATGNGAAGGAAGGGAGTATGTGGTGTTTCTCATGTAAATAAGAACAGTTTATTCTGTTTGGAAGTATATTTTCTTATTAAATGTTAAACAGGCTGTCAAGTGGACAAGATACTGACTTTTCAGAGCAGACCACTGCCATGAGATCTCAGTTGTGCCATTTTTGAGAGTAAAATCCAAACAGTTACTTTTTATGCCCTTCAATCATCCTGACTGATCTTTACTGAAGTAAGATGATAACAATAACAAAAATATAACGGTTCAGAAAGAAGCAGTAAGAGTGGTCACACTTACAGCTTCACACTGAGGTTTCAGTCCAGCAGGTATCCTTGTGACCCTGCTCCTGTGTCTCCACCCTCTACATTGTATGTGTTCTATGCATTTCTGTACTTCTTAAATCTCTGTACTTCTGGAATCCTTGAGCTGTGTTTGTTAATACATACACACAATCCTACCACATCAGTCTTTAAAAATAACTTACTTTGAAATCCATTGTATCACACTTTTAAGAAGGTCCTGATATATATCCTTGGAACACAACTGGTATATTTAAGTTAGACTCAAATATGTTTCATTACCAGAAGACGCATTCTAGGTTGATTTATTTCTTAAACAAGGTCATATTGTTTACAATATTAATTGTAAATATTTACAGCAGAGAAAAATCCACCCATACATTCTGTGTCCATAAGTACCAAAAATAAAAGAAATCCAAACTGGCTTACTTGCTGCAAATACTGATTTATGGTGATGTGTGCCATTAAAACATATGTAGAAGTGCCAGTAGTCTCGAATAAAACGCACTTGTATCACATTCTGCAAAAGGAAGAGGAGTCTAAGAGAAAAGCAAAGTGAGACCATCCCACACAGATACCCTCTTCGTTCCAAGGAAACACAGGATGACCTTACTGAATTTGACTGCTGCCAGCCTACGGATACAGGGAAAGCACAACAGAGAACACGTTGCCTACCGAGAGGAACTGCGGGGAGAAAGAACCCTCGCACAAAGGCCCCAAGGAGGGCGGAGCGCCCTGGAAAGCCGCAACTGCCGTAAACGAAGGGCAGCAGCTAACAGGCATGGTGGCGGGACGTGTCCCCGCTCGTACACAGCTGCGGAAAGGGACACCCATCCACCCGCCCACCCATCCATCCATTCTCCGCGCACCCTCCTCACATCCCAAGCACGCCTTCCGCAGCCTCTCCAGACCTCACCCTCTGCCCCGGCAGCCCTGTCCGGTCCTACCGCTTCGCAAGCCCACCCTCAAGCCACGGCGCGGCACTTCCGACAGCCGGTACAACGCTTCCGGCAATTTGCGGTGCACTTCCGGTACCCGGCAAGGCACTGGACGCCAAAGGGCTACCAACCGGCGCGCACGCCCCACAGTACAACCGACAGGAGCGGGGAAACGATCGGCCACGCCACGTGATACACCGCGGCGTCCGGGAGGCGTGGCCTTGCCCCAGTAGCCAATGAGAAAAAGCGATGGGCAGGCCCGAGGGCGTGCGTCAGTGATAAACCTCGTGCGCCGGGGCGTGCTGCACGTTCGCGGGCGGTGGGTGGGGTTCAGTTGGGTTGTAGTTACGCTGTAGGGGACATCGGTACCGCGGGAAGGAGTAGTTGCTCCTGCTCACCTTTGTTTCCTCACTTCTTAAAGGAGGCGAGCAGTAATCTCCGTGAGCCCGGGGCTCTGCATTTACCCGTATTACAGGTTCCCAGTTACAGGAACTCCGTGTCACCGCACAGAATACTCGAGCTTGGCCGCTTGTCTGGCCTTCTTGTTACTTTCCGGCCGGCCGACGGCTGGTGTGCGCAAGAAGTGCTGGGGAGCTTAGATGAACTTCGGTACAAAAAGTTATATCAGACATTTAACTCTTGAAGCCGGGCACTAACGTGAGGGGCAGCTTGTGCTCAGCCAAGCGTGAGGCTCTGGGGTATCTCATTTGAGCCGGGGGTTGCCGGTAACAGGGACGTGGGGCTTCTCGGGGCTGATGGCTCTTACGGTGAGAAACCGAGGTACCGAGGTCATTCTGGGAAACGTCGGCTTCTTCAGCCGCTCCTTGGCGTGATGCCTTTTTTTCGCCTGGTACCAACAAATAGAGCCAGGCAAAACGGGGAACTAAACGACTGCGAGTCGATGGCGACGAGCCTCTGACGGCGGCCGCTCGACCCCACTGGGGGCTGCCCCGGCCGCCAGCGGGAACGGGAGCCATCTTGTGAGCGGGTTTGGTGTTGCCTGCATGCCCGAGTGCCGGGGGCGGCTCAGACGCAGACCTGCACCCAGGCTGGGCGGTGCAGACGGCAAGCCGGCCGCCGAGGCGGCCCAGCCACGGTGGAGGCGGGTGACTGTCGGCGTGTACCGGGCCAGCTGCACTTGGCAGCTCACCCGCGGGCAGGGCCGGGGAGGCCGGCACGCTGGGGGAGGGCGGCGGCGGCGGAGGAGGAGGGGAGCGGAGGCGGAGACCAGCCGGCCCCGGCTCAGCCCAGCTCAGCGCCTTGCCCCGGCCGGACACGGCACCCGGGGCGGAGATGGCGGACGAGCCCCAGAAGAAACCGCACTTGTCGGCCTTGGTGGGGCACACCAACGGGCTAACGAAGCCTCCCTCGCTGGCCGCCACCACCCGCGCCGGGGGAGGAGGAGGCGGAGGAGGGGGAGGTGCGACCGCCTCCTCCAAGAAACTCGTGATCAAGAACTTTAGAGGTGGGTGCGGGCCAGGCCCTCCGTCTCGGCAGATGCGCTCTGCCTACTGTTTCGCCTCGTCCCGTCCTTTGTTTACCGCGGGCCTGGCCGCTCTCCGCCCCTTCTCCGCGGCTGTAGGGCCGGCAGCGGCGGGGCTGGGCCCGCGGCAGGGCGCCTCCACCGCTGTCACCCGCCCCGTCGCCTTATCTGGGCGAGTGGAGGCTGCTGCCGGGCTGATAACCTCCTCGTTGCCATCACTATCCCGGTTTAAGGGCTTATGGTGACACGCGTGGGGCTCCTTGCGTGGGAGCAGCGGGAGTAGCAGCACAGCGACGACTTGCGCCCTGCAGGAAGCAGGCAGAAAGCCACCTTAGTGTCAAAACTAATTAAAGCAAGGCGAGGGTTACCTTGCTAAAAGTAACACGGGGGCAAACATTCAAACAACCCTGCGGTCGGAGCGGCCCTGAAACCGTCGGATTGAGGTGCCGGCGCTGTCCTGGCCGGGCAGGGTCCGCGTCCGGCCCTGGATGCCCCGGAGTGTGCGGAGCAGGCTGGCTGCGGGGTCAAATGCTCCGTGCAAAGGTTTCGTCGCCTTGGATGGAGTTAGTGACCCTCCGCCTTTGCCAGACTTAAGCAGTGAAACACAACATGGCTTGGCAGAACTTAACGCAGCAGGTTGAAGAGGATTGGTAGAGACTGCCCTTGGGAGGATAGTTTTCAACTACCTGTCTTCCTTCACAGAAAGACCCAAATTACCAGATAATTACACTCAGGACACCTGGCAAAAACTTCATGAAGCGGTGGGAGCCATACAGAGTAGCATTTCCATTAAATACAACCTCGAAGAGCTCTACCAGGTGAGGCACATAGGGGTTTTACCAGTTTATTATAAGAACGAGTCATCTGTTTTGGTACTTTCACAGAGCTGCACATTTAAGATACATGTATTTTGATTTGTTAAAAGCTGGTTATAGTTTCTGAACTGTTCTCTTGATACTCCGTTTCTAGTCAGTTCACAGTTTAATATATCATCTCCGTGGAGAGCTATCAGGATCTGGGCCCATGAAAAAGCAGTTTATGTTGGGAGACATGGAAGGCTGTGCCTGGGCAGGGCTGAGACTTAAGTCTTGGTCTCGTCAATACAGTGCCCACTGAATGTACTGAAAATGAAATCTAGGTCGCACTGAGTTAAGCAGATAGTACTTTATGATTATTTATTTCTCCTGTATGTGCTGTGGTCTCTTCTGAATAGTAGTGTTGAAATATTTGTTAGATGATAAGTTAGACTTCAGCATCAGTACCCTTCAGGGAATTAAAAAATCGTCTTGACTGAGCAGACAACAAACTATCAGTGTACCTATGTTTTAGATTACTGTTACATTTTCATAACAACCAATATCTTAATTAAAATGGTGGGAAGTATTTCTGGAACATCTGGACTACTGGAGCTGGGGCTGTAGCAAGTAAAAGAAATACTCATGAGCCATTTGTTTCTACCTTCTCCACTTATATGTGGTTTAGTTCTGTGTTACTTCAGTGTATGTGCTTTGAGGTATTTAACTGAGGTATTAATTTTTTTACAGTGTTCATGGACCGATGCGCTAAGTTGTGCTATGTAGCTTAAATTAGTTAAGAGTTTTCTGTGGGTGCAGATGTTTTATCTGCAGATCATTGCCACATCAGCACATAAGACATTATTATGCTCACCTAGAATTGTTTGGTTACCTTTGTTGTCTGCAAAGTGCAGACTGAGGGAGGAGAATGGTAGCAGTCCGTGCTGGTTCCATGCTTAAGAAAATCAGGATGGATTGGAGAGCTTACTGTACTTGTCTCTGTGATTAGTTAGCATATATACTACATGGATCTATAATGACTGATTATGTAAATACATATTAATTTAGTATAATTTCCTTTAAATAGATAACTAGACTGTGGTATATTCATCCTAATACTTGAAGAGTTTGAATTGCATAAAAGATTCTATAGTTTTAAGCTCAGCATTTGAAAAATCCTGCTTTTTTTTAATACTACCTAGCTAAAAAAAACCCCAACAAACACACAGATGCTTGGAGCATTACTCAACTTGTTTTCAGAGGCTCTGAAATGGGATTGTAGTAATATAGCCATGAAATCACCAGGGTACAGACTTGAGTTTTGGCAGAAGAGGAGAAGAGAGATTTCAGATAAGCTATGAAGGGAGAGCTGTACTTCTCGCTTTTTCAGTTAGACTGCTTTATTTGTAAAAGCTGCACAAGGGCAGACCAGTAATCTGCAAGGCAGCAGTGCAAATCAGCAAGATTTCTGCAGAATGAGTGGGGGTGGTCAGTGTGCCTGTGCATATATAGGTACTTACTATCCTGCCAAAGGAATAAAAGATGAAGTTCAGCATCCGTTGGAAATCTGATCTGTACTTACAGATGGTTTTAACTGTCTCTTGGTGAGTACTAAGTCATCCACAAGGGAAAATTTCTCTGTGTGCATCATTAGTATCAGGGCTTGCTTTCTCTTTATCTGACATTATGGGAGGAAGTGAGAGGCCTACTAGAGTTCATTGTGGTGAGAAGTCTGGTGTACCAGCTTGCCTTTGAACTTCTTGATTTATTTATTTAATTTGGCACAGTGACTGAGGCAGAATGAAAGAACAACAACAAGGTTTTGTGGGAAGCCCCAAGGATAGTCCTTTCCAGGCATTAGAGGCGGTCTGGGTTCAGGAATGAAGGTGCTTGGCAGAGACACAGGCAGTGAGCAATGGAAGGGTAGCAGCCAATTTTTTGTGACTAAAATAGAAACCAGGTTGGACGAGGCCTTGAGTAACCTGTACTGGTGGGAGGTGTCCCTGCCTATGGCAGGGGGTTGGAACTAGATGATCCTTGAGGTCCCTTCCAACCTTACCATTCTATGATTCTATGATGTCTGGGATTGGAGGTAGATTGCACAGAGTTTGGTAGAAGTAGCTTGATGGGATAGTGAAAGTGGGGCATTGCAAAAAATTGCCAAGTGAGGAGTGAGAGATAAAAATAATAGAAAAAGAAAATTCCCTCTGCAGCAAGGTCCTACATAATCTGAAATGGGGCAGCGCTGCCCTTCTGGAGGACATAGAGTAGGACAGTGTATTAGTGAAGGAAAAAAAATTAGGAAAGTGCTGACCAGACTCTTACATAGATGAATGATTAGGAAGGGCTATGTCTTAAGAAACAAAATGAACTATCTGTAAAATGGTTGTGAAAATAATAATTTGTTAAATATGTCCTTTTATTTATCTGGTTTAAGACCAAATGAAGAATACAACATGGACTGATATTTTCATTTTATTTATTTGCTTGCTCAGTATTGTATCAAAGCATCAAGGTAGTTTAGAATTACTCCATGGGAGATCTCTGAGAAGAAAATTCACTTTGTGTTTCTGAACCTAAGGGGGAAATAATACAAGAATAATACAGTAATTTGCATACCAAGTGTTTAAATGGAATACTCAGCTCAAAACAAGCTATTAAGAGGTTGCTTTGAAACAGAACTTTTGCTAGGTTTATGTAAGTGAAGATCCTAGAAATGTTGTCTTTTTTGTATCCCGGCAGATGGAATCATTACTGTGGTTTTTTTCCAAACTAGTTGTGTGCAAGATGAATAAAAGTCAAACCAATTTTTTTTAGAAAGGCAGTAAAAACTCTGATGAAACAAAAAGTGAGGGAGGAAATTACTGGGCATCATCTACTCCCCATCAAAAGAAAAAGCAGAAACAACTAGTAGAGGTAGCACTGGAAAAATACAGCTACAGTTTGAGTACCCTTTAAAGTCATCACTGTTGATCAAAGAAACAGCCATGCTTTCCCACTCTCCTCTGCCTCAGCCTATGCACTTACTACCCCATGTGTTTGGGTGATATTAAACTGAAACAGTGACAAACATTTACTGATGATTTGACAAACTGTTAAATGCTGGTATTAGGCACTGTAACATTTCATATTACAAAGAAAAAGCTAAAATTTGGGGGCACTTGGCAATGAGAAAATATTGAAACTTTGTCAGAGTTCATTGGTGCTACCAGAAAACCAAATGTGACACTATAAATACTCTGGAGCAAAGGAAAATATTCCTATGTTAGTTTTAATTACATAGGTGAAATAATGTTTTGAATGTGTTCTCTGCAGTATCACCTCAGCATAGAGACAGTTGAGAGGCGAAGTTACAGGAAAAGGCAACTGGATTTTTGTTTCTGAAAATCATGTCCAAGTCCTTTGGATAATTTTTTCTGAAGCACTGAATGTGCCAAAATACTTACTGCAAACTTTATAGTTCTCACAGAACATTTGGCTGTCTTCATTGTGATTCATTTCAGATACTAAGGTCTATTAATAAAATAATTTATTGAAATACAGCACCCAAGTTAAAGTATGCTTGGAACAAAGTCTAAATATAGGCAGCGGTAGGCTACATTTTCTTTTTGACATTGAGTTTCTTGTGAGGCAAAAAATGTGAATGTAAGACAAGATAATCACTGAATAGTTGAACAGTAAGAGTATTCTCGAGATGGCAAGAGCATAGTCTGGGTCAGCTGCATAACAACTTGACTTACATTATTGACTGCAAGAATGTTTGGTTTTGGGCAGAACAGGTCTTAGCTAAGGATAAATACTTAACTAAATCCTATGAGATCTCACTAAATCAATCAAAGTATTTAATGGTTAAAGTAGAAGTTTGAATGTTTGTTTGGTTTTAGAAAATTATTTTCCCTTCAGTTTATCTTAGAATGAAATATTTAGAAAGATATAAGCTAATAAGATAACAGGAAGGCTGCTGTATCCATTTACCATTTAGAGTGTTCAAAGTGTCTACCTTAAAATTATTAAGAAATGAAAATATGTGCTATGATGGCATTCCACCCCACTCCAAAGATGTGTGTGTTTGTGTGCTGGAGGATGCACAAAATGACCCTACAGGAAGAGTTCAGCTGCTGAGCAGTATTACAGGAGGATCTGAAACTGTAGTACTTTGTTACAGCACATCTGAAATATGACCTAGATGGTGATGATGGACCTTGTTTGTACACAAAAAATAACAACATAAGAAGAGACCAAAATAAGAAGGGAGTCATGAAGTCTTAATTTTTCTTTTTGTTGTTGACCTTGATTACATAGGCCTTATTAATATTTTTTGTTTTATTTTTAGGCTGTTGAAAATCTCTGTTCTTACAAAGTCTCTCCTACACTGTACAAACAGCTGCGACAAGTTTGTGAAGATCATGTGAAAGCACAAATCCTTCAATTTAGAGAATATCCTTTTCTCATGTGTAGAAATAATTTGAATGGCTAATTGTTTTTTTTAAAACAACATTTTGTAAAAATTACATTAGTAATTGCCAGTGTGTTAAAGAGATTCTTTTGGCTGCTTACATATTTTCAAATCAGACATAAGCAACGTTAACCATCTGGGTGAATAACTCTTGTGTAGCGCTAAGTAGCATGCTAATAACAATTTACTTACTTTTTTTAATAGGAAGGCAAATTTTACACCTAATCTAGAGAATTTGCATAGAACTATGAAATTTGACAGCACATCTGCATTTTTATGACAAGTAGTAGAGATGATTACAGTGGCAGTAGGTTTAAAAAAAAAATCACTGCAGTAGTTTTCAACAACAGTGTCTTGTGCGAAAGAATTCTCAAATGTGGAGTACACTTGATTGACCAGTAATAACTACTGGTCAGCAGCAACATGCCATGGAGGCATTCAACAAGCCTTTTTAGATATTTAAACATGTACCTTGGAAGGTTCTTGGGAGAGTTTTAAGTTCAGGAGATGACGTGGCTGTCTTGCGATGCACAGAAACCTGAAGTTTTGCATTAAATTTCCCCATTGTTTTCTGAAGTTGTGCTGATGAACTTTCATCTTGGCTGAACTGGTCACAGAAGTGCCCATAGAGCTTCTCTGGCCATCTGGGTGCAGCTGACTGTTTTCTGAATCCTACCTTGCTTTGCATGCTGAGACCATGCTTTATGTGATAGTTGTGTTTTCTGTTATAGCCTGGGGGTTGAGCTTGTTCAGATAGAAGAGTAAATGGAGTCTATGCCCACTTGACTGTCCTTGCATTTCTGGAGAGTGCCTTAGCAAGCAGATGCTGGAAAGTGCTGTGGTGAACAGATCACTACAGTACTTTGGGTGCTAACAGTGTTTCCCAAGTCTCTATATGTATTTTATTAGCAGAAAATACTAGTTAAAATAGAAAGAAGTAAGGGACTGAAGCCCAGAAGGAACCTTCTTTCCAGGTGAGTGCCTTAAGTGTGCTGGATTGTGACTTGGTGTTTGTCAGTTCATTGTGTTTCTCTTCTAGGTGCCTACATTCATAATTCCACACCCCCACCCCCACCCCAAATTTAACTAACTCTATCCCAACACAATTTTGGGTTTATTTTTGAGACCTGGTTAAGGAGTCTGGCTTCTATAAAAAACATAGGTATGTAAATCAACACTGAATTCACCTCTTATATGGCAGCTAATTATTTTTTTTTTTTACATTCATGCATTTAAAATTGCAATAACTAAGAATGACATTAAACAGTATAGTAGTTTCTTAAACATCACTGATCTCTGAGAACTGAATCTTTCAGTAAGCTTTAAAGCAGGATACAGTCAACCATTTTGGCATCTCTGCCTTTTCAGACTTAAGATGATCTTCTGAAGAGATGTTTTAAAACCATTGGCTTAAAACTTCGCCTTCTCACAGAATGACAGAGTATTTCTGTTTGGAAGAGACCTTGAGGATCATCCAGTCCAGCTTTCAACCCAGCACTGAAGGGTCAACACTAAACCATGTCCCTAAACACCAGGTGCATACACTGCTTTAACATGCACGGAACTGATGACTCCACCTCTGCCATGAGCAGACCATTCCAGTGTTTGATAACCCTTTCAGTGAAGAAGTACTTCCTAATATCCAGCTTAGTCCTCTCTGGCACAGCTTGTAACTATTTTGTCTAGTCCAGTGGCTTGTTATCAAGGAGAAGAGGCTGGCCTCCTTCCCATTCCAACCTCCCTTCGGGTAGTTGTAGACAGCAATGAGGTCTTCCCTCTGCCTCCTCTAGACTGAACAACCCCAGCTACCTCAGATGCTTCTTGTAGGTCGTGTGCTTCAGGCCATCCACAAAGCGCATTGCAGTTCTCTGGACACACTCCAGCACCTCAATATTCTGTCTGAACTGAACACATTACTCAAGGTGTGGCCTCACCAGTACCTGAGTACAGAGGGACAATCACCTCCGTGTTCCTGCTTGCTACAGTGTTTCTAATACAAGGCAAGATAACATTGGCTCTCTTGGGCACACTACTGACTCAAGTTCAGTTGACTATCAACTGATATCCCCAGGTCCCTCCAACCACACATCCCAAAATCTGTACCTTGCCATGGAGTGGTTGGGACCCAAGTGCAGGACCTGGTACTTGGCTTTGTTGAACTTCATAGAGTTAGCCTTGGCCCGTTGTCTAACCTGTCCAGATCCCACTGTAAAGCTTTATGCTATTGATAGCTAACAGTTGGATCTGTTGTGTAGTGAAGAAAACACTATGGTTTGCTTAGGGAGACCTGGAGATGTGTATGAAAAAAAGTGGTATTTGGATTTGTTGAGGATTATTTAGAATCGTAACTGCTTTTAAGAGATTAGGGTCATTCCTGTTGTGCACAGTGTGAACTCATTATCCAAAATAAACCTTTCTATCCCTCTCACCTCAGTTGGTGAGAAGGTTGTTTCTTGACATCGGTGGGATTTCTTGTTTAAATCTATTTCAGAGTTATACAGTGCAGCCACTAGATGGTATTACTGAAGAGCAGTGAGTGTTATTCCTTGAAAATGGAGAGAGGCCTTTTGGAGAAATGCCAGCCCCTCTGCTCTGCCCAAGCTGTGCAATTAACGATTTATCCCTGGGCAGTCACAGTGACATCAGAATATCCATGGAGCAGCTTTGCTTAATGGGTGACAAAGATCATCTCCAGAATCTGGCCTCAAAATACACCACCAAGTTAGTTTTTCCTTAATAGGTGCTGTACAGATTCCCTGGATAGTCTTTTATTTTTAAAGAAGATAAATAAATGTTGGCAAGATCATTGCAGACAAATGGTAAGTTGAATGCTTGTTCACAATATGTATACTTGGGATGTGAAATCTGGGAAAAAGGAGTTTGTCATGGTTTTAACTGAGGACTGCATCACGCCTCCTCCAAATTTCAGCACTGCTTTATACTTTCCTCTTTGCTATCTGGAGGTGGTCTTGTTGAAAACTTATATTTTGTTGTGTTACTCTGACTTTTGTAGGTTTCCTAGGAAGTCTAATACTCAGAGATATACTGATACCTGTTTACTGTGCATAGAAAGGAAAACTAACCAGGCTATGCTGAAACTGTTCGCTGTTTGTAATTTCAAGTGACTGGAGAATCCATAACCTTTGCTTTTAAGATAACTCAAAGAGCTAGTTTAATTTATGACAGCTCTGACTAGGGCTAAGAAACTGAAACTTCTTTCTGGTTTTCTTGTCCATTACCTCTGCAATGTTACAAAAAAAAAAAAAAATCCTCTGCATGCGAATTGTCCATTTAAGAATGCAGCATTATAATCTGAACCAGCAGTTTACAATGAGTTTTTATTGCATTGTTGTTTGATTTTGGCCACAGGTGACTCAAAATGATTGAATTTCTATTTTCATTCCTCAAATCCACACCCTCCATGATTTTTATCTGAAATAAAAATGGAAAGAGTTACTGAAAGTATTCGAAAATTCATCAGTATGAAAGTAGAATTGAAGTTTATTGTCTTGAGAATTTAATTAAACTGGACCTGTGATGGTTTTTTTTTGTTTTTTTATAAGAAGGCTTTTACTATGGACTTTGGTCACTTCGATTACTTTTGAACATTCTTTCTTGGTGGTTTTTTGGGTTTGCTTTTGGTTTTTTCCTCCAAGCAACAACCTGTAGCATGTGGTTGCCCATGTCCTGAGTTAGCACTTCTGGTGTTTTAAGAAAAAAATCAAACCCAGCCTTGCTGCTATATTATTTTAATATTCCTGGTCAGAAACTATGTCAACTTGAGAACTGCTTCAGAAGTGGTGAAATCTTTTAGGGGAGTAGTAGCTGGACAACTAAGGATAGAAATTTCTGTAGACGACCTAGTGGTGAGTTGGTTACTGACAACCCAAGTTATGCTATTGCTAAACTAAAAACTAGGTAGTCTTTTTAGGAGCAAAGTTTCCAATGAATTTGGAATGTGGGAGAGTAATAAGCCAAAACCCCAGTTCCTTCTCCCACTTCTTCAATTTAAGGAAAAAAAAAAAAGATATAATTGCATACCAACTTTGCCCTGTTAGAATTAATGTATCTCTATTTTCCCTGTTAATTTTGGCAGCTTACTTCCATTACAAAAAAACTGTTGCACAACTTGTTGCTGTCTCTGCTTTAAGTTCTTTTAAAAAAGGTGAAAACCAATGCAGTGTGCTTTCAGAGTGTTTACTGAATGTCATTGTATTGCTTGAATGGGTTATGTACCTCAGTGGCAGTAAAACTCACAACAGGCTAATAAAGCTATTTAGTTGGTTTTGAAAAACATACTGGATGTACTTCACGATACATCTTAGTAATAGGATTAACATAAATGAATTCTATACCAGTGGCTTTACAAGTCACTGTAAAAGTTGAAAGTGCATGACAGTAATTAAGGTGCATGTGGTGTAGTTTTTCAGAAGCTGATTTGTAATTTAAAATACCATGCAATGGCAAAGAGAAAAACATTTTCTCTGTGTATTTTCAGATAATGATCAGAAGCATTTTCTTATTTTTGGATCGTACATACGTACTTCAGAATTCAATGCTTCCTTCTATATGGTAGGTATTCATGTAAGTATTCCTGAGATCTTCAGAGTTGTGCATACTATTGTATTCACAGAGGTGGAAAAAGAATTTTTCCATGTAGAATAATTTTTTTTAATCCATGTAACAGGTCTTTAAATTTTTGTGTTAATTTATGGAACTTTGTGTGTCAGTGTATGCACGTGCTATTTCCTCCTTTCCCAGGAGTATGAGTTGTCAGGTGACTGTAAATGAAGAAAAAGGTCTGCAAACATATGCTCAAAAGTCAAGGCATACATACTGCTGTAGCTGTCACAACCTGGATGAGGCTGGCTGTATGGGGAACTTTCTCAGGATGCTGCCTCTGCATCTTGGTGCTGGCCCAACTTTATTTCAAGTGCTCCTCATTTTGACAAAATGCACCACTTTTGAGTAAGTCAGACACACTGACAAAGGTGCAGTGTCTTTCCAACGGTGGCCTCTTGAGACTAAAGACCTGTGGCTCGTGAGTGTTCAGATGCTGCTGCTGTATTTTCAGTCACATCTTTGGGCATTCTGTTATTAAGCTTCTCTCATGGGGGGAATTTTGTGTCATTGCTCAAACAAACAAACCCAGGCTTTTTTGAAAATTCATGGTATCATTACTCCATCTAAAGGAAAAAAAAAAAAAAAGATAGATCAAGTACTAAAGTAAGAGCATGGCTTTTTTCCTTCCTGGCTGGCTTCTGTGTTTTCAGGAGTTCCTGAGACACATGCTGTCTGAGGAACCTGGCATCCTTCTCACAGCCCCTGGCTTGTCCTGTGGGTGTCTTTGTTCCCAACATTTGCAGTCGTTTTCTTCCCACTTGTTGTGTTGGGCTTCACTCTATTAAACATTGTTGAAGAGGTCTCTTCATACTTTGTGTCTTATTTTCCTTATACTGGGAAGATTCCCTTTATTGAAATCCCGATGCATAGGAAGAAGTTGAAGGTAACAGCTTTAATGTAAGATTCTTCTGTTTTCCTTGGCCAAGTCAGTGTTTTATAATTGGCTGCATTATAGCAGAGAGGCACCGTTCCTCATCCTCTTAGAATGAAACAAGAGTCTGATACAGGTGATCCTAAACGTACAGAGAATTGATGCTTTTGAACAAACTTACAAGTTACACATAGATTGACTGATCCAGGGGATCTTATCTTAATGTATATGTCCAGCTTTTTAATTTTTATAATAGTATTTTTTTTCAGTAAATAGTGTCGTAGTCTGGTAGGCAAAACATGGTGACCAGGCTGGTCAGAGTTTTCAGCTGAGGTGTATGCACCTGCTAGCATGTGGCCTGCTATTTTATGATAATCCTTGTATTAAAGTTTTCTTAGTGGGCAGTGTTAAAAAGAATATACACACCATTAATAAACTCTCTTTCTGTATAACAGGTATTGATGTACAGACTATGCATTTTATATGTTTTGATTTTTCTCAAACTGAGATGGAGATCTTTTTGAAAGAATCAACAGTGATTTATTAACATTCAATATTCACACAGGGATATGGGGCTAGAGTTATTTAGAAATCACATCATTAGTGACAAGCAAGTGCAAAACAAGACTATTGATGGAATCCTCCTGCTGATTGAACAAGAGCGAAATGGTGAAGCTGTGGACCGAAGTCTTCTGCGGAGTTTGTTGAGCATGCTGTCTGATCTGCAGGCGAGTACAGCAAACTTTGCTGGTAGTGGCTGTGTTCAGAAACAGAGTTTGGACTTTTCTCATTTGTGGGGGTACAGAAGTAATTTTATTTTTCTAGTAAATGTGGTTCAGAATGCAGCTGTTAGATTGGTAAGATCAGCTATTCTTTACCTGATGTGCAATAGTTTATTCTCTGTTTTTAAATGAACCCACAACCGATTCAACTTTTTTGCCTGTTTTCCTTATCAGAGCTAGTGGCTTGCAGACTCTTAAGTAACAGATTTGCAAATCTTTTAGAATGTGCAGTGTTTTGTCTGTACTAATCACTTATTTTCTAATCCTAGTGCCAATTAAATTGCAGTAATAAACCATCACCTCTACCAATGTAAAAAGGTATCATTTTTTGGAGTCCAGATCCCAAGTCTCTATCACAAAAACATCACTGTATTGGCAATTTCTTAGCAGAAGTGCCCAGGACAGAAAGCAATGCAAAGTTAAGACCCAGGTTTTTGAATAGATGAGGTCAAATCTATAGTTTAGTGGAACTTTCTATTAGCGTAGATACTAAGTAACCAAATAGACTGAAAAATGCTCCCCTCCTGACTGGCATAGGTTGTCCTCTAATTGACAATGTAGCCTTGTGTGATGTGCAATGAAACCTAGAAACTGTCTTTCACTCAAAAAAATGTTGAGGTTGCTCAGCATTAGGAATCTGGCTGAAGGTTTTACAAAAGAGTTTGAAGAGAAAATCTGCATAAAATAGTTAATTTTGTTCTGGTCAAGAGTAAAGGCAAACTTCAGTGATTTTTTTTTTTTTTTTTTCAAGTGACTTAACCTGGAGGTGCAGATCTAATTTGGGTGCTTTTTAACCCATCTTTATTTGCCAGGTTTCTCTTAAGTACATCAGCTTTTTCTAGGTGTTGACTTTTTAATGTATGTTGTTTTTTTAGCAATGTACTCAACTGTCTAAAGACAGACGTTCCCCTTTGTTGGATCATTCTTGCAGAATTGAATTTAAGTCTGCATTCAACTTCATTGGTTCAAAAGCATAGTTCTCTCTTTTCACTAAGGAAACTAACCTGATCTAATATGTTCATTTATAATATTTGTATTATAGACAGATATATATAAAGATAGATAGATAGATAGAGATGTGTTATTACTTCTAACTAGTTGGAAGTTTTTGAGGTTTTTTGCCAGAGACAGAGTGGGACTTGAACTCAGGTGGATTTGATGTCATTGCTGTACTGTGGCGCTGGGTACTGGTGCTGGAGTGTGCAGCTTAAACAGAAGTCTGTCAATTTGGGCAGTTTGAGTACAGTTGACTGAAATATGTTATTGCTGGACTGGGAAGTCAGCTCTGATCTCAATCTTTCTAAAACCAGTGGGCAAACAGAGAACTTCTGTGTTAACATAATGTTACTCTGATAATTCTTCAGATTTTACTTGCCCTTACTGCCAACTTAATATAAGTAACTGCATCAATTTCTTGAGTAGGTTTACAAGGAATCATTTGAAGAGAGGTTTCTGGAAGAGACAAATTGCTTGTATGCTGCAGAAGGCCAAAGATTAATGCAAGAAAGAGAGGTAGGTGCATGCTTTTCTGTTAGTTTTATCTGCTTTTGGATTATATGAGAACTCCTGGTAGCATCATGGTATATTAGTGTTCAGTAAAGTTTACTGGTGCTCAGGCATGCATGTAAACATTTGCATATTTTGATGTGGACCACAGTATTGTGTCAGTGAAGAGCAGAGTCCAAATTGCCTTGGTACTTAGAATATATAATTTAGAAACCCAGTGACATTTTGTGTAGCTAAAGTCATACTGCCAGAAACTCATTTCCACATGAAGTTTAAAGATGTACCATCTATATTGGTTTTGCTCAAGACCTGTAAAATAATGCACTGACATCGTTACACTGGGTGCTTAATACCTAAATAAGCTGTTTACTTTCTTACTATTTTGTTGCATTTCTTTTGCTGTTTTTTTTCATTTCTTTGTTGGTTGAATAAACTTAAGATGACAGAAGACAAAGATGTCTTGAGATAAAATTACACTCTGCAGTGGGCATGCTGCGGGTCTCTGAGTTACCTCTCTATGTGTCTCTGAAAATGTGCGTGTTTCTTGCTGGTCTAAAGTACAGAAGACTACTTTTCCTACTTCTGTTTTAACACTGAGTCACTACCTCTGTTCACACAGCACAGAAATTAATCCTTGTGTCTAATCCATTCACTTCCTTCCTTGGTTTTCCACTGGGACCTGAGGCAAAATGCTTTGACACGGATTTTGAGTCCAAAGAGTTATATACACCTAGTAGAAAGCTGTGGAAACCAGAAAAGAAGGCCCTATCTTACACAGTATAGATGTGTACATACTTACATGCATGTGCATGTAATGTGTACACATACATGGCTGCCTGTGTGCATACATGTACATACATGCACGGATGCATAACTGTTTCAGTCATTTGCAGCCTGAGTCATAATTTTGTACCTATGTCTTCATACATGCTGAATGTGTTAACTCTCTGTAGGGACAGACATGATACTGGAGAAACTGCCTTTTAAATAATAGAACTATATCACTCACACAAAATGAAGATCTGTTCCATGGTACTTTAAGAGCTACCTGAGCTCAGAATAGTTTTGAGTAAAAGCTAACTTCCTCTGAAAAAAATCTCAAATTTCTGTTTTTCTTGCAATCAAATGTGGTTGCAATACTTTTAATATAAAGTAACATAGATTTAATAAAAATATAGACTATGTAGGACGTAACAACGTTCCATTGGAATGGTCCCTTCTAATCCATATCATCTTTGTAGCCTGAAGTAATTGTCATGGAACAAGATGATGTGCCTCAGAAGTGTTCAAGGCCAGGTTGGACGAGGCCTTGAGCAACCTGTTCTAGTGGGAGGTGTCCCTGCCTATGGCAGAGGGTTTGAACTAGATGATCTTTGAGGTCACTTCCAACCTAAACCATCCTATGATTCTCTGATTCATACTGTTGCAGCTGAACTTGACATTCTCTTGTCTCACTAGGTCCCAGAATATCTTCACCATGTTAATAAACGCTTGGAAGAAGAAGGAGACAGAGTAATAACATATTTAGACCATAGCACACAGTGAGTAGAAATGTAACATAAATCAAGCATCTTTCACAAAATTCTGAATATCCATGGTTGCAGAGAGGCAGAAATTGTTGGCAGTGCTTGTGATACCACTTGGTTGTTTTTAAGACTGTTTTAACCAAAACTGTTTTCTTTAAAATCAAAATATACTTTGAGTAAGAGGGGAGAAATTGGTCCTGAAAGAATTCTCAGCATATGTTGAAGTTAACAAAATACTATGTAAGAACTCAAATTTGTATTATCAGAGTAATTACTTTTAGCCCTTCTTGTACTGGTAACAACAGTAACCATGAATCCTTTGAGGGAAAGAAGTCATTGGGCAAAAAAGGGAAGAAAGGTAAATTATGGCATAAGACAGAGGACATGAACATCACTCATAAGCAGTCTGGGATGTAAACTTAAGAGCAGATCAGCTTTGGTGCAACTCCTGTCAATGTATTTTGCAAGGCAGCTTGTCCTTTTTTTCACTTAGGTTTTGAGTAACAGCATGTGTTTTGCTGGAATAGGAATGTGCATTTGGGAGGTACTTCAGACACATGATAATCCATTGTCCTGCAGTAGGCAATTTAATTTTTTTGAAACAAAGAACAATTAATAAAGAACGTAAGTTGAGGCTTTTTGGGTTTTTAAAAAAAATTTTCTGGATTACATATTGGTGTTTCTTTGGGTGTTAAAAGGATAGCTGAATAAAAATTATCTTTTAAAGTTGTTTTCTTCAGACTTATGTATAGTCTCACATGCATTGTGTGTCATGGCACATGCTTGAACTGGAATTTTCTTCCTCTGAATGCTGATAGCTTTTTCTGGCAAAATCACTCACATTAAAATATGTGAAATTATTTTTAGGTATAAAGTTAAGGCATGTATGTATTTATTTACTGTTTAAGTTAATAAATAGGTTGATATAATATTTTCAGTGTACATATGCATCAAGTCCTCGCTTTGGATCTCATTTTTAGTTAAGGCTTAGAAACCTGCTTTTAGAAGGCTTCACATTAATTTCCTTTCTTTGCATTAAGAAACAGCAGTTCTCAAAATTAGTGCCTTGAGTTGTCCTCAGGTCATAGTATCTCTTTAGGTGTGCATGAAAAGAGCAGAAAGGATGTTAAATTTAGTTACTGAGTTTGGTCGTGAGATGGATATGATACTTCTAGGACAAAGCCATCATGGGAAACATAATTGAAAATACTGTAAACCAGATTTGTGCAGCACATGGAGAGTGCTTTGTTGTAGCCCATGGAGGGATTTATTCAGCTTATCAATACATGCCTGTCCAGACAGCTGACCGAATAAGCCTATCTCCTTGTCAGTCAGTAACTGTACCTGAGAAGCTATCTTCATGCTCATTCATTAGCTATCAGTCAAGATAAATACTCATTCTGTCTCCTTGTTTGGAAACTGCTCTGCCTCTCAATCCCAAGGAGACAAATTACCCTTACTTCCTCTACAGGCAGATCAGGTTTTTCAAAGCAAAGGATGATATTTTCACAGAATCACAGGATGTTAGAGACTGGAAGGGACCTTGAAAGGTCACCTAGTCCAACCCCTCTGGCAGAGCAGAACCACCTACAGCAGATCACACTGGATTGCGTCCAGGTGGGTCTTGAACATCTCCAAAAAGGGAGACAACACAACCCCCCTGGGCAGCCTGTTCCAGTGTTCTGTCACCCTCACAGTGAAGAAAGAAATTTTTCCTTGCATTTATGTGGAAATTCCTATGCCTTAACTTCTACCCATTGCCCCTTGTCCTCATTGAGCATCATCAAGAAGCGCCTGACTCCATCCTTTTGGCACTCACCTTTTACATATTTATAAACATTAATGAGGTCACCCCTCAGTCTCCTCCTCTCCAAACTAAAGAGCCCCAGCTCCCTCAACCTTTCTTCATAAAGAAGGTGTTCCACTCTCTTAATCATCCTCGTGGCTTTGCACTGGACTCTCTCAAGCAGTTCCCTCTTCTTGAACTGAGGGGCCCAGAACTGGACACAGTACTCCAGATGTGGCCTCACCAGGGCAGAGTAGAGGGGGAGGAGAACCTCTCTCAACCTACTTACCACAAACCTTCTGATATACCCCAGGATGGCATTGACCTTCTTGGCCACCAGAACACATTACTGTCTCATAGTTAACATTCCATCCACTAGGACTCCCAACCTATACTGATACACATCCTAGGCTGCTGCTGCTGTTGCGGACAGCAGCTGTAAATAACAGTAGTTGGAAAATTCTGGGAATGTAGAAGTGATCACAAAATTGATTGTATGTTTTAAGACTAAGAGTCTGCATAGCTGATGTTTTGTGTTCACTTACGACCACTGAAAGCGAAGAATAGAGTAAGTGTGTGTGATGTCCTGATACTAATCTGGTATCTGCCTGTTTTCAGCTCAGGGTATTTTCTGAACCTGACCAGGCTTGTTTGGATTCCTTTCAAATACTTGCACTGTCTCACTGGGGTTCACATAAGCTTTTCCATCTGTGCCAGCCTTTGTTACAGTGTTGCACTGGTGCACTAGCCACCATGTGATAAATTGTCTCCTTTTATTTCAGTCTAACTCCCAGTATCATTACTAATGACCCTAGTTCTTACATTGCAGGGGCAAGTGATCATCTAGTTTTCTTCCCACCTTTTCTTTGCCTGTCAATGCAGTATAGTCCTGCTAATCTATCTAAGAAAAAAAAGAATCCTAACACAAGCAGTTGTTTCTCTTGCAGCTGCTGCTGTGTACTTGGATCATCCCTGTTCTGATCATAGAATCATAGAATCATAGAATGGTAAGGTTGGAAGGGACCTCAAGGATCATCTAGTTCCAACCCCCTGCCATAGGCAGGGACACCTCCCACTAGTACAGGTCACTCAAGGCCTCATCCAATCTGGCCTTGAACACATCCAGGGAGGGAGCATCCACAACCTCCCTGGGCAACCTGTTCCAGTGCCTCACCACCCTCACTGTAAAGAACTTCCTCCTAACATCCAGTCTAAATCTCCCCTCTGCCAGTTCAAACCCATTGCCCCTTGTCCTGTCATTGCAGGACCTTGTAAATAATCCTTCCCCAGCCTTCCTGTAGGCCCCCTTCAGATACTGGAAGGCTACTATCAGGTCCCCTCGAAGCCTTCTCTTCTCCAGGCTGAAGAGCCCCAACTCTCTCAGCCTGTCCTCATAGGAGAGCTGCTCCAGCCCGCTGATCATCTTTGTGGCCCTCCTCTGGACCCGCTCCAACACTTCCATGTCCTTCCTGTGCTGAGGGTTCCAGAACTGCACACAGTACTCCAGGTGGGGTCTGACGAGAGCAGAGTAAAGGGGCAGAATCACCTCCCTTGCCCTGCTGGCCACGCTTCTCTTGATGCAGCCTAGGACTCGGTTGGCTGTCTGGGCTGCATGTGCACACTGCAGGCTCATGTTGAGCTTTTCATCAACCCAGACTCCAAGGTCCTTTTCCTCAGGGCTGCTCTCCAGCCATTCCCCACCCAGCCTGTATTTGTGCTTGGGATTGTGCCTACCCAGGTGCAGGACCTTACACTTGGCCTTATTGAATTTCATGAGGTTGGCCTGGGCCCACCTCTCCAGCCTGTCCAGGTCCCTCTGGATGGCATCCCTGCCCTCTAGCAAGTCGACTGTGCCACACAGCTTGGTGTCATCTGCAAACTTGCTGAGGGTGCACTCCATTCCTCTGTCCATGTCACTGACAAAGATGTTAAACAGCACTGGTCCCAGCACAGACCCCTGAGGGACACCACTTGGCACTGGTCTCCAGGTGGACATTGTGCCCTTGATCACCACTCTCTGGGTTCGACCATCCAGCCAATTCCTTATCCAGCGAGTGGTCCACCCATCCGAACCTTTCCAAATTCTGATTGAACCTTTTTTGAGATGGAGGGACTAAAGCTGTATATTACATAGGAGGTCAGGAAAGATGCTGATGGACTGAGGAAAGGTGGTGTTTAAGCAAAGATAGGGACCTAAAGTGGATGCCACTACATAAAAGGCTTCTATCAGTTCTTTTTTGTGAAAAATCTAAACTGAGAGTCTAAGAACCAGTTTTATAAAACTCAGTTCAGAGAGAAATGTTTGGTCTTTTGTGATATTGTGAGCAGCAGTAGAAGTTTAAACACTAAAATTACCATCCCTTTGCGCTTCAGACATATCTTTGTTCTTGTAGGCTATGAAAAACATAAAGGGAAACTTGCCGATATTTTTCTGTCTGAAGTGACTGCATCAAATAAATATTGATAGTAAGAAGTAAGAAAAATTCAAGGACTTGTAAAATACTTTGCAAATTTGAATCTTGTGGTTCTAGCTCAGTTCGCGCTTACGTAGGTACATAGCACAATTAGATGGATAGTTTGAGTTTTGAGTATCACCAGCATGTGTTGTGTTGTTTTGCAGCTCAAACCCAGAGAAGTCTTTGTTTGTTGTGTTTGTTTGCAAGAAAACATCAGTTAGACTTTTCTTACAGAAATGTTTTTGCACTGGTTTTGGGTATGGGTTTCTCTGTTCTACTGAGAAAACTTTAGTATTCAAACAGAATTAATTCTTTTAAATTGAAGACCTGGTTTATTGTTTTCTTTCTTGACTGATATCACATGCAACATTTGTCTTAATTTTCAGCCTCTCTTTTAAGCAGAAAATTGTTGATTTGTTTTGTATTATGATAGAAGTTGTTCACAAATGCACTGTGACAGAAAGCAATTTTCTTACATTCTAATACATATTTTTCTTGCCTTGCTTAGGAAACCACTGATCGCTTGTGTGGAGAAACAGCTACTGGGAGAACACTTATCAGCTATTTTGCAAAAAGGTATTTTTTTTAAAATGCATGTAATGTGTGATAAGCAACAGGTTCTCATACCCTTCAATAACTATAAACTCATAGTGGTTTTTTAAGTAGATATATTAGCCACGGGAAAAGCTTCCACAGATCCAGAAAGACAACCTTATGACTTACAGCTACTGTGACATGTAAATTGTGTATGGAGAAACAAATATTTAACATAATTGTCCATATTTTTAAAGGTTGCTAAGCCCTCTAAATTTCCTTTTACTTGGGCTTAGGAATTAAAATTTTGGAACTGCTTCTTTCCTACAATTACATAAACGTCTAATTGAGAGCTTCAATTTCTGTCATACCTTCTTTTATGTGATAATCACAGTTCAAGTGCAATAACTTCATGCATTCTTGTGGGTCACATAGTTCAAGAATCAGGAGTTATTTGACCTGACAACATTCCAAGGCAATGAACTTTATTATAATTTTTTTGTCTCTATTTTAGCTTTTGTCTGGCAATTTCAGAGAAAAGCTGCAGTTTTCTTAGGAAGTCCGTGTTCAGACATTAGTGTCTTCACCATTTCTTTTTTCCTCCTAACTTTAATCTCTCCTTTTTCACTGAATTTCTAGGTTTACTCAGTAGTCTCTGACTTTTAAATACTTAAAATAATCCTTTCATTTTCTCACAGAAGCCATATTTTAGGTTTTAGATTTTCTAGGAAATTGTTCTTAAATCTTTTTTTCATTTACTGCTGCCAAACAGATGTCCATAGTAGTCTTTGAGCTCCATCATATCCATGTTTGTTAATACTTCCAAGTTGTTGCACACATGTCTTTTCACTTCTTTTTTTTTGTCCACTTTAAAGATGGACATATACTCACAGGTTTCTCTGAAGCAGTCTGGGAATAGGCTATTTCAACTTCTTCAGTATATTTATAAAAAAAAAAAGCATGGTTGCTCCATTTAGCTATTCTTAAGCTTCTCATAAACAGAATAGTATTTTCGAGGGTTGATATTAGTATTAGTGATTGTATTGCTGATACAAATAGTAAATAACTTTTCCAGTGATATTTTTGTTTATCAACTGGCTTAAAAAATGATTTTGTTTTAACCTGAACTTTTTCTTGGTTTGTAGTGTATATGCAAACATGGAAACATTTGTACATTTTCCTAGTTACTACTTTTTAGGACCATACTATTGTTGGGTCAACTTTTGCATTCTTTGTCTGCACTGGGGAACAATGAAGGGAGGAGGGTGGAAATAAAAAGGTAGTATCACTTGATTTGCATCACCTTCTGCTTTCTCTTGATCCAGAGCACATTTGTAGTTTGCTTATATCATCCTAGCATTGCATGCAAGTAGAGAAAGACTTTTTGTAAGTTTTGTTGCTTAGGAGAAGGCATGTGATGTTTGATATGGGGTGAAAGCTTACAAATGCAAAGTCTGTGTAAGGAGCTCTTTCTTTTGTTACTACAACTGCCATTGGCTAGGTATTAGTGACTTTCTTCATTCCGAGTATAATAAATTTATCCAATGTTGTGGCAGTCCTTTCTCAAAGCTCTAAAGGCTTATGTCAGAGGACTTTTCCTGTATGTCTCTTTCATCTGTTAAATAGAATCATAGAG
Source organism: Eubucco bourcierii (assembly GCA_013396675.1). Lineage (NCBI taxonomy): Eukaryota > Metazoa > Chordata > Aves > Piciformes > Ramphastidae > Eubucco > Eubucco bourcierii. Next base: position 232,145 of record VWZE01002404.1, read on the forward strand.
TGGTAACGTTGGAAGGGACTTCAAGGATCATCAAGTTTCAACCCCCTGCCATAGGCAGGGACACCTCCCACTAGTACAGGTCACTCAAGGCCTCACCCAATCTGACCTTGAACACCTCCAGGCAGGGAGCAGCCACAACCTCCCTGGGCATCATGTGACAAAATATTTTTTGTTGGTCAGAGAGCTAATATGCCAGAGGAAGAAGCAAAGTTAAACTTTATCATCGAGGTTTTTAAATGAACAGGAGGTGATGCTCAAATGTGGTGGAATGGGTATTAATTCCATGTTCAGTGTGAAAAGAACACAAATCTCATGCATTCAAGACTTTGTTGTTTTACATTTAAAGTATGTCCAGTCTTTTGATACCTTAAAAGTTTAGGAAATCCCAAAATAGGAGGCTAGAGTTTACCTGACATCATTCTTGAACAATGGTTGCCTTTCTATACATGTAAGTTTATAATAGTCAATGAAAGTATTTTTTAAGAAGACAATCCTTTGTAATCTAATGCCATTTAAAAGTTGGCACTAATGAAGTGTATTTTGTGAAGCAGGACAGTTGTATGATGTCGGCTACATTGATGGTGTAAATTACCAACCTGTGTAAAATCAAGCTTCCAGAATTGAAAAAAGAAAGTCATAAATCTTTTGTGCTACCCTCCCCCATATTACTAAAGCCTCTGTCACCAACACCAGACAATGTGTCTCTGATTACTTTTGAACTACATTCATCATATTCTCAGATGTAAGAATGTGTACAGAATTGTGTGCTTTATGTTTTGCCTTAGAACGTCTCTTCTCCATTTGTTAGCTTTGGCTTAGCCTCCTGTAGGTTGAATCAAAGTCAGAAGGTGCTTGGACGGAATTTGAGGTCTTGTGGTATTCTATCAGTATAAGTGTAGACAGTTTACAGCACATTCTTAATCAATAAATATGCTCTACAGAAAAAAATCTCAGAAGTATTTATCCGTACTTTAAATCTGGGGCAGTTTGCTTAGCTTACTGTTTCCTAACATTCTGTAGAATGTTAGAACTGTACCCTTCAAATCTGCACTGTTCATAAACACACTGCCAAAAGACTTGTGAACAACCCTCTGTTGGGAAAGTACTTCACCATAAATTATCTCAACCAGTTTAAGCAAGGGGATGTGTTAATCTTGAGCATATCAGTTGCTTTCAGAAATGTAGTCCTAAAAATGTCATACCTTTTAAGCACTCTGGCGAGTCTTGTGTATGGATGTATTTCAAAGAGTTTTTCTAAATATTTGTAACTGTGTTTATACAACTATATTCAAATTTTGGGGTTTTTTTGGGTATTTTTGGTTTTGTTTTGTTTTGTTTTGTTTTTTTTAGGACTTGATAACCTGCTTGATGAAAATAGAATATCAGATTTGACCCAGACATACCAGCTGTTCAGCCGGGTGAAAGGTGGGCAGCAGATCCTTTTGCAACACTGGAGTGAATATATCAAGGTATTTCAGTGAGCTTTTACTAATGTCAAAATGTGTGCATTTACCTTGTATTTCTTCTATCAAAACCATGAATAATATGTAGATATATGCATTAAAATTCTATTTTAAACAAATACAGAAAGAAACAATAATGTTTTCTTCCCCCAATAACAGTCATATGATGAGAAACAGCAACACTAAAGTTTTGGGTTTAAATTTTTACTTGGAAATTGCTTTCCTTCTAGGTTTGATCATTGTACAAGAACTTGATTTCAGTTTGCTCTTTTAAATAGAGCCACATGTAACACGTGTTCAGAGTATGCTAGAAGGTACTGTGTTGTGTTTTGCTACAGGTAGACTCAACTGTTTACATATCTGCAAAATCAGTGAAACATTAGAACATAGCTATTGCACTGCAGATTAGCACTGCTACATGTAACCAACCTACAGCAGTGCTGCTGAATGCTTAAACTATTTGGAACAGAATGCTGCTCTTGAAAGTAATCTGTCATCAAAGTTGTATTTAGATGCTTCAAGTTGTTTTGCAGGCATAATATGTGTATAGTATGCTGCCACAGAGAGCTTGTACTCTAGTGCTCTTGCAATACAGAAGTCAGAAAAGGCTCACAGAAGACATTTCTCTCTGGAATTGCTAATTCTTGATGTGGTGGTTCTCCCTTGAGTCATTCTTGTGTTCCTCAGCCTTCATGTTGAAGTGCACAACATCAGTTAATTTCAAATGTGCCTTTTCTGCGCTTCCATGTTTGGAGTTCAGCAGGGTCCATCGGTGTGCAGCCCATGGGCATGGAGACATAGTTACCTATCTCTCCTCAGGACCAAGATGGAGTTTGGTCTGTGGGTTGTCTCACAGTGTCCCCATACATAGCCCATGGATCCAGAGGCATGTGGGCCAATTTGAACAGCTTGCCATTGCAAGGGATGTCTGTCTTCTTCCTTCCTCCCAGATCATACTCCTGACTTTAAACCCTTGTTCCACCTGGTGTGCCACAGACGCTTTGTGATCTGTTTTAACACAGTGCCTGGGCAGGGTTGGCTTTATGCCAGTTTTAGTGAGCTAAAGAGGCTCACAGAAAAGTCCATATGCTACCCAAGGAAAGAAGCAGGAGTTTGAGAAGTAGGAAAATAAGGGGGGCCAGAACCTCTCTTTTTGCAGCAGCAAGTTGTTAAGCTGGCATATCATACCTGATGTCTCACAGAATCAGACATTTTATGACTTTGTTCTTAAGATTATTTGTTTTTACAGACCCAAAAATCTAGGAACTGTTTTCTATAGTGTCAGTAAATCTCTTCCTTGCCAGTGATCTGAGTGATAGAAAGTGAAGCTCCAAGAACTTCATTTTGTGAGCCAGTATAAGATAAAACATGAATAGCGTGCCAAGTCACTTGTGTGAACACCTGAGCTCTACTGTAGTCACCTTATTATAATTTCAGAGGTGCCACTTAGCTTTCCGTTTCTTAGTTTGCCATTCACAGAATGAGGGAATGCTCTGCAGTTTATGAACTTAGCTGATAGAGCCTGTGAGATGTCCAAATGCTGTATTACAAAGGGGAAATTGTGCTATGTGTAAGATACGATGGACCAGATGATCATCAACCCAAACCATTCTGTGATACACAGTTTTGAGTCTAAGCACCTCAGGCAGAGTTGTATTTGGCCTCCCTCTGAAATGTTGTTTGAGAAAGATCTTAATGAAAGATCACAGTGGATAATTAGACATCGAAGTGGAAACTCTGAGGTTTGGGAGGAATTCCCCCATCCCTCTTTGACTGTTGTTGTGGCTACCATACTTCAGTTGATAAAAATACACTGACTAAATACTGGTTTGGTGTTAATGTGCAGGTGTTCTTCTTTCTCACTTTGGAATACTGGTCATCCTCTCCAGGGTGCTCATCAGTGTTACTAAGCAATTGTAGATTGTCCAGTATAGAATGGTTTGGTTTGAAAGTGACCTCCAAAAATCATCCAACCCACCTGCCTCTGCAGTGAGCAGGGATATCCTCTACTAGAACAGATTGCTCAGACCCCTGTTGAGCCTGACCTTGAGTATCTCCAAAGATACTCAAGTACCTCCCTGGGCAACCTATTCCAGTGTTCCACCACCCTCATTGTAAGGAGCTTGTTCCTAACATCCAATCTGAATCTACTTTTCTCTAATTTCAAACCATTGCCCCTCCTCCTATCACTAAAGGCCTTTGTAAACAGTCCCTCTCCAGCCTTCTTGTTTAGACCCCTTTTAAGTACTAGAAGGCTGCTGTTAGGTCTCCCTGGAGTTGAGTCTTCTCCAGGCTGAGCATCCTACCCTACAGGATTATTTTGGTTCACTAGACAAATGGTCTTATATCTGTAAATTTAAAATAATAGATGTGGGAACAAGAAAAGAAAGTCAAGTCTGTGGTTGCTTCCTGGGAATGGGAAAATTTTGATTTCTTGCAAGTCAGATAGGGTTTTTATTTTGCTTATAAACCCTTGCTAGAAGAGAAGAATCTTGGAGTGATGAGCAGCAGTTGAAGTTCTGTCACTTGTTCCATCAACACAACTCTCTAGTGAATTTAAGAAAAATGGTGCAAAGTTTTCCATTACACTTAACATTTCTGAGACAGTTTCCATATAATTTCTTTTACATGAATCATGTAGTTCTGTATCTAACTGTAAACTTGCACTTCATACAGTCATGTCTACTCTGTAATTTATTTTAGCTTTTGTCTTAAGTGTGTATAATCTTCAAATCAAACACTAATGTTTGAAATCCATTGATGTGTGTCTTAAGTTCTTATTTTAAGTTTCAATGCATCTCATTCTTTGAAAACTTGAAGTCACCTAAGTAGCTCTGTAAAAAAAAAAAATATTCTTTCTGATTATAAATTTTATAAGGGTGAATATGTCTGTTGGGGGAGATAGGTAGCACTCTAAAATATTTTATTATCAAAAGTGTTTGTTTTACAGAACTTTGGGACAACAATAGTGGTTAATCCTGAAAAAGACAAGGATATGGTGCAAGAGCTACTAGATTTTAAGGATAAAGTGGACCATATCATAGAAGTGTGCTTTCAGAAAAATGAAAAATTTATAAACTTGATGAAGGAGTCCTTTGAAACATTTATCAACAAGAGACCAAATAAGCCTGCAGAATTGATAGGTACACAAATATTTTTCTGTAAAATATTTCAAAAATCTATAGAAAGCATGATAAGATAACGCTGCTGAGTGTGCTAGTGCAATAGTGATGCAGTATGCCTTCTGCTTTAGGAGATTTGTTTTGGGGTAAAAGGCAAAAGTTAACCTGGGAGCGTTGCAGGTACAGAGAGCTTGGGTGTGCTGCTAGGTGTGCGTGCAGCGTCCTGATGGAGCATGCCAACTCCTGCTGCCCCTGCGCTCTGCTTCTTGCACGGTGCCTGGTGCTAACCACTGCTCAGAGAGCGTGATGCTACCAGTGGACCAAGTGGTTAGGGAGTAGCTGTGGTAGTGTAGTAGCTGGTTTTAATTGTGCCAGTAAAGGAGTTCTTCGGATGTTACGGATCTCTCAAAATGGACTACGTGCAGCCCATATATCTGCCTTGAAGGCTGAAATTGAGAGAAGAATTTTAAAGCTTTCAGACACAAGGAGTCTTACTAGAGAAAAAGATGTTAATACCTTGAAGGGGAAACTGGTGTTCATTAAGGGGGGAAAAAGAATGAAAATATCTTGAAGTTACTATTAGTGGGTTTATGCCTGATCTGGCGAATGCTGTTCTGACTGTTTTGCCAGATGCAAAATGAACTGTAGTGTTTTATACCAAGAGACGGTCTTACTCTTAGGTTTGTTGTTTTTCCTCTGTACAGTCTTTTTTTTTACATTCAGCCTGTTTTGTGGTTTCTTTCTAAACCCAGCTTTATGTAGGACAAATAGCAAAACTTAATGTACAGGTTAAAGTATGGGCTGCTGTCATTTGTGGATTGTGGTGTTTCAGCTCCTGGCAAGGTTTCCTTCTTACACAGAAGGTTGTATAAGAATACTAATGTGGCTGAGTAAGTACTTAGCTACACCCACAGTTTAACCTTATTTCTGGCATTCTGAAACTACTAACTTGAAAGCATTGCTTCTGTTTTTAAAAAAATTTGTCATGCTTCTACCAAGAAGCATGAGGGACATAGTAATGGTCTACAAAAATACAGTCCTCTGTGTTGTTTGTTTCTGTTTCTCATAAAATACATTCATATGCATTGTACACTTCCAAAACATTGTCTTTCAACAAGCAGTGTGCTTTCTATAACTACAACACAAAATGTGGGAATGTCTAATGCATTAATTTTAATGATTGTACTGTATTATTTTTTTTTTCCTTTAGTTCCTGTTTGTGGTATTTTTCCATTATGGCAATAACACAGTAGGGCTCTATATAATTTCAGTGAACATAGGGGATGAGAAAAAAGGGAATACAGAAAATGTAACACTTATCCTGTGTTTTAGCATACAGGAATATTTAACATATAGTAATATTTTGGTTAAATTGATTATTTTAGATACTTCTTTTTTAAAAAACTGTTAAACTGTTTTATTTATAGCAAAATATGTGGATTCCAAGCTAAGAGCTGGTAATAAAGAAGCAACAGATGAAGAGCTGGAAAGAATCCTTGACAAAATCATGATCATATTTAGATTCATTCATGGTAAGAAATAGAGATTCACTATTGATGCACTTGAAAGTGTTTTCTTTGCTACTAGCAGAACTGCATTCCTCTGGGTGTAAGAGAGCTTTTTTTTTAGCATGAGTTTCTGCTTGGTTTTGTCATGAAAGCAGGTTGCTTTACATCTGAAGTAGCACAAAAAATACATGAGGGAGGATAAACTTATTCTGTGGTGATTGGCAAATTACAAACCTTTTAATCCGTGAATGGAGACCTGAGAATTGGAGCTATTGCTAGAAGATGTTGTCACATAAATTAACCTTATCTGTACCCATAACCTCTCCTAATTAGAGAGGACAGAAAGGTTAACACAGATTTTTTATTTCCCTGACTTCTTAGGCATGCATAGATGCAAAGTACGTGAAAACCGAACATCTAGTAACTTTTCTCATCATGGCTGAGAATGAACACAGAGGAGAGCTCAAAATGATGAGAGAAAATGTTATTGCTGTATTTTACTGCCTTTGAAATGCTCTTCCCTTATTTATGTCCCTATCTGAGCTAAACCCTTGAATGTGTTACGAGAATTGATTTTTTTTTTTTTTTTTTTTTTTTGGTCAGGTGGAATATTGTAAAGAGAAGTGGTTAAGCCCAACAGAGATGCATGGTCACTGTGTTGAGGGAAGTGGGAGATGTAAACTGGTCTGAGGTTGAGTAAGCAGGAACTGCCCAACTCTGTATTAGCTTGTTCTGAGATTCATGGGGTTCTTTCCTCATAAAATCCAAACCAAGTATAATATAGTGGGAAACCAGACAAGAAATCATAAAGTAATGCAATTTGCATTATAATTTTTGTCAAATTAAGAAGGTTTTGGATAGGAATGGTGAATCAAAACAGTATTGCTGGCAGCTTGTCAGCCTAAGAGATTAATTTCTGTTAATCTGAAACTTTTGATCAACTCTCTTTCTCCTAATATGTTTGGTGGTACTGAGCCAGAAGTGCATGTTTATTTTGAGCTATGTAGTGCATAAGAGTCATTTTTAAAGAGATGATAGGCATTGGACTTCTCAATAGTGTCTTCACACTGCTTCATGAAACAACACTTCACCAAAAGTCAGAATGGAGAAGGGACAAGAGTGTCAGAGGAATCACTGTACTGAGAATGTGTTTGCAAGGAATTAGGGGGAACCACTGTAGGCAGCAGAGATAATAATGCCTTGAGTTGCAGTGTGTTTAAAAAGTGGAGCAGCCGACTGATGCCTTCACACTATCGATAGAAACAAGTTAGGGAAGCTCTGTTTTAAGGTGTGAAAGTTTGTGGTTGCCTGTATGACTTCTTTATTTCAAAAGTAAAATATGTGTCGAATTTTGGGCTTCCCAGTTCAAGAGATACAGTAACCTGCTGGAGAGAGTCCAGTGAAGAGCCACAAGGATAACTGGAGGACTAGAGTATGTCCCCTACTGAGAGAGACTGAGAGACCTGGGACTATTTAGTCTGGAAAAGAGAAGACTGAAAGGAGATATGATCAATGTGTACAAATATCCTAGGGGTGGGTGTCAAGTGGATGGGGACAATCTCTTTTTGATGGTGCACCGCAATAAGACAAGGAGCAGCAGCTACAAATTGGAACATAGAAGGTTTCACCTCAACATGAGGGGAAACTTCTTTACAGTGAGGGTAATGGAGCACTGGAACAGGCTGCACAGAGTTTCCTTCTCTGGAGACTTTCAAAACTTGCCTGGATGTATTCATGTGCAGACTACCCTAGAGGATCCTGCTTTGGCAGGCGATTGGACTCAATCTCTGGAGGTCCCTCCCAACTTCCAGTGTTGTATGATTCAGTGAAAACAAGGAAATAAGTTGTCTGTAAGTATGGTTTTTGTTTTTCTTTTCCACAGTTGCTTAGTGAGTATTGTTCTGTTGATCAGCATGGCTTGAGTAAGGCTTGTGTCACAAACCTGTAGTGCAAATATAATGGTGTATTTAATTTTTGTTTCAATTTCCATACAGGTAAGGATGTGTTTGAGGCATTTTATAAGAAAGACTTGGCCAAAAGACTACTGGTTGGAAAAAGTGCATCAGTAGATGCTGAGAAGTCCATGTTGTCAAAGCTTAAACATGGTGTGTTCAATTTTTATTATTTTTTACATATAAATTTAAATCCTTATTTTCCCATGCTTTAAGAAGTGACAAGCCTAATTTTAAGTAATAAACTGAGCTTATTGCGGCTTTCATTGTGCCCAGTGAGAGCTGTTGGGGGGTGACCTCTTTCAGATACGGGACTGGTTCATTTAATGTACCTACAGAGGAGCAAAATCCTTAAAACATGTACCTGTTTGTGAGAGTTCTGTAACTCAGCAGATCTGGCTCAGCTGTCTCAGGTTAAACTTTGATTGCCTGTTCTGTGCTCTTTAATAATTGCGCGATCTTTGCTTTTATCCGTGTGACAGAATGTGGTGCCGCTTTTACCAGCAAACTGGAGGGCATGTTCAAGGACATGGAACTGTCAAAAGATGTCATGGTTCAGTTTAAGCAGGTACTTAATTCCTGTTTAGTTCTTGATTGTGTACTAAGTTTTCAGTAGTGGTGGAAAAGCACTTACTGGTGTTATACGTTGGATTAAGCTAAAATTAAAACAAAAAAGGCTTTTGAGCAGTTCCTGGCCATAGTAACAGCATTCAGTTAGAGTTTTGTTTACAAAATAGAATTTATTTATTGTATATTCTGATATTTTACAGTTTTATTTGATTCTCTTTTGAATAGATCACAATCTGAATATTAACACATAGTAATTTAGTTGTCCAACATCCTTTGATGTTCATACACCTTCATTCTGTAAACTCTTGCTGCTCTGATTAATTTTTTGTGAATGACCTACACGAGAGAAAAATACCTGAAGGCTGCAAAGTGCACAGAAACTGTTTTATGTCTCAACCTCAAAGTTTCCAACCTGCTGGTGACCTAGAGAATGTTTGGAAGAAATCCTGTATACCCTTACTCTGCTGTTGCACTTCTCTCTGGGTACCTGTTTTGGAACCTTATTGAAGAAATGATACAGGAGTAGAGAGATCTGATCCAGGACACCTGCTCCTGCAATAAAATACTGTAGTCACTTTTCTGTCCCAGACTTTGCAGCCTGGCTTGACTGATGCTATGTTCAAATTGTGAAAATGCTTCGTCTAACAGATGTGGAAGTCCCAGGAGATCCTCGTGATCTTTTAGTTCTTGCCCTGGCTTCCGATTAAAAGTTTTTCCTTTATTTGAATGCAGTTGAAGTTCCTGTGACCTTAACACTCTTTAAATAAAGACAGTGGTCTAGGATACATCAAGGCATATTGTTCTTTTATTTTGACTTCCAACTGCTTGCTGTGTTTTGAGATTGGGGAGTGAGAGCATTAAATAGTTACTCAAAATCCTGGTAGCGCATGTCTAACCAAGGAGACATGTGGCCTGTAGAAATTTTAATCATTTTTATACTAATTATAAACTTCTAAGTATGTGTATTTTCTAATTTAGCATGCAGGCAGTATACTCAGTAACTTTTATCTCTTCTATTTTAGTATATGCAGAACCAAAGTGACCCAGGAAATATAGACTTGACAGTAAATATACTAACAATGGGCTATTGGCCAACTTACACACCTATGGAAGTTCACTTAAATTCAGAGGTTAGTGTTTGAATTCTTCTTCTAAATGCATTTTACAAATTGGAATCATAATTGCTGTTATAGGGTGAACTAATGCCCTTAATTTTGTGGTTTTCTGCAAGCTATTTAAGGGTTTTACCTGACTTTAAATATTCTGAATTTTTTAAAAAATTAAATAATTTTTTTTTAAATTTTTTTTTTAAACAGATTGTTTCACTTCATGTGGAGTTTTTACCTTTTTAAGAATAATAATGTAAAAATAGTACTAATGTAAAATCAGTGTCACACATAACATTGCAGTTGAGTGCTTAATAGTTTAAATCTGCCAGTTAACCTTAATTTAGTCAGTCTTTAGCTGTGTTGGTTCAGCATTTTAATATAGCCAATGGTTATGTTCCTGCACATCCTTTTTTTTCATGCACATCCTTTTTTTTCACTCCAAGATCCTTCCTCTCTTCCCTGCAATGTGTGACACAAATCTACCCCTGCATTTAAATGGTGTTTGCCTGGAAAAAAATTGCTTCCAAGTTGAGAGTTTTTTGCAAAGTTCCTATCGGTAGCAATGTACATTGAATTGTGCAGTTGGAGTCCCCATTTACTTTGCTTAATCTGAAATGTGGGAAGCACTTCAGAGACCAAAGGTGGCAGCTGCATTCCTGTTGAGTTCAGAAGATATGGAAGCTTTTGTGCTCCCATGACATCTTTTCTTCTATAGCAGACTACTTTGGAAGGACCCAACCTGAGCAGCACATCACAGTATCACATCATGCACATGGAGGGGTGAAAAAGTTTTTCATGGAAGTAAGAGGGTATAAAGTACTGGAATTGGACTTGACTCTCTACAGGGCAAACTAAAGAAAAGTGTGAGATGGGTGCATTTTCCTGGTGAATTCTCAGTGATATTAAAAGTCCAGGACAAAAGTAGCATTTAATTTTGAAGTTTAAAACCTTTTACAGTGGGGTTATTTTACTTTCATTGAAAACTATTTTAAAAGAGAAATTAAAAGCTAATTTTGAGTTGAGACTTTGTTTTGAGCATAACAGCACCAGATTTTTGCTCTTTGGATTTATTTTTTTCACACAAAAATACTTATTATGAAACATTGTTAAAGACAATAAAGAAATTACTTATCTTAAAATTATATAATGTCACTGCACTGGTATAATGCTCATAAATGGTTTTGTCTCATTGCTTTACAGATGATAAAGCTTCAAGAGGTATTCAAAACCTTTTATCTGGGAAAACACAGTGGTCGAAAGCTCCAGTGGCAGACCACTTTAGGGCATGCTGTCCTGAAGGCAGAATTTAAGGAAGTGAGTTTGCTGGTTTAATGCTTAGCCTTGGGAATAAAATTCAAGTTAGTTATTCAGAATCTAGGCATTTATTGCATTTGCTTATAAAGGTAGTAACATTTTTGTGATGAAACAATCACAACTCATTTGAATAAATAAAGTTGTAATAAAGCAGGAAATCAATGAAAGAAAAAGGATGTAACATCTTTGTATTTTTAATATGGAATTAGTTTTATCATAGAAGTACTAGTGACACTTTTAGCATGCTTCACCATGCAAAAAGAGACTGAAGGCTATTAGTCATGTAATGACTGGTTAAAATTTAAATGCTTGTTGAATTATTGAAGTCTTAAATAACCACATTGTTTCTTAGTGTGGTTTTCTTTTGTCTCATCTTGCTTTGCTAATAATGCAGCTTAATCGGGACAGAGGAAAGATTAAAAAAAGCTTGAATTGTTTTACTAATTCATTGTGGATATGAAACTTAGATTCAGACATTACCTAACAGTAAGATGCGAAGGCTTGTAGTCAACATTGACAGAAGTGTTTACAACTGTCTGAAGAGTTTGACTTATTTACTTGTTTTCCCTTGCTTGTCTGTACAAGCATTATGCTGCTAACACTGTCACTCCATAACGTAGTAAACCAGAATTATCTTTGGTTTCTTTCATGTTTGATCCAGTGCCAAGATTTCTCTTGTATTAGTTTACTCATCTCTATAAAATACAGCTTAAGAGAATCCTGAGGAGATTGACTGTTGGTAGTGGCAAAGACAGGATTTTATGTATTGTAAAGTAAATGTGAAGTTAATACAAGGCCATTCTAATGAGCTTCTGCTGTGTGTTGTGTTCATTCAGGCACACTGTTTTGTGTGCTAGGCGTTCTAAAATGTCCATCTCTTCTACTACAAATACAAAAACAAATACCTGTAGCTTCTGAAACTCACCAGGTTTGGGGGATACAATAGAAAATGCTCTGAATATTACTTCTAATTATTTTATGCTTACTTTTTTAGGGAAAGAAAGAATTTCAAGTATCGCTCTTTCAAACATTGGTGTTGCTTATGTTTAATGAAGGAGATGAATTCAGTTTTGAAGAAATTAAAGTGGCCACTGGCATAGGTAGGAAGACTACTTTCTGATTTTTATATTTATCCAATTGCCAATTAAAATTTGGTATATAAAGGCCTAATTTAGAGGAATTTGTAGTGATTGGTTGTAGATGCTCTCATTTTGGAGTGATTGTGATTCAAGAGAGTGTTTTCAAATGAACTGTTCTGAGACTTTGTCTTGTTGGTTTTCCATTACCATTGCCAGAATGCCCCACTCACAACGGGGTCTGATCTGTTAAGAGAAGTGTCCTGTAAGTTGTATACTTTGTAGCTGTCTCCCCCTGCACTTGAAAAGTGCAGGAGGAAAGGACAAAACTGGAAAAGTACAGTTTTCTTTTTAACCATCTTGTGTTCTTTTGCTCTTGGGCATTGTTTGTTGGTTGTAGGGGTTTTAGAATCATAGAATGGTAAGGTTGGAAGGGACCTCAAGGATCATCTAGTTCCAACCCCCT
>VWZE01002404.1:245056-258820 GCA_013396675.1 Eubucco bourcierii
TTTTTTGTTTGTTTTGTTTTGGGGTTTTTTGGTTGGTTGGCTTTGGTTTTGTTTTTTTTACATTTTCTTGAAATAGTTAGAGCCATTTGCATGAAAAATGAAACCTTATCTCTTTACTTGCTGGACACAGTAGCTCTTCACATGTGGAGTCTTAGAATCAACCCAATATAGCAACTGCTAAAAGAGCATTTGAACCCACAGAAGTACTAAAAATATTGTAAATATAAAATACTGTAAAATGGAGATAGCACAAGTCTCTGTGATTCAGAATGATGTGTTGCAGAAGGCAGTGCAGCCTGCATGCTCCAGCTTCTCAGCATCAGTGCTTCCAGTTCTTAGTCATCCACTCTATTAATGCTAAGGGACCTGAAGAAAACTCATGCCAGTGTAAATGGTAAGCATCAGGATAATCCAGAGAGACTCACTGTGTCAGAGTGCAGTGGGTATGGAACAAACATTAAGTTCACAAAAGCTTGATGTAGATCCTGCTTTCTCATCTTGTATTGCTGTACCTTGGAGCTCACATTCTGGGTGCTCGACAGCAACAGATGAAATCTGCTTCATGGAAATCATTCCATTATTGCATAATAGAAAGGATTTCAATAGATTGTTGTTATGGCAGCTGGCTAGAATTGCTTGTTGGGATATCACAGAATCATAGAATGGTAAGGTTGGAAGGGACCTCAAGGATCATCTAGTTCCAACCCCCTGCCATAGGCAGGGACACCTCCCACTAGTACAGGTCACTCAAGGCCTCCTCCAACCTGGCCTTGAACACCTTTGGGGAGGGAGCATCCACAACCTCCCTGGGCAACCTGTTCCAGTGCCTCACCACCCTTACTGTAAAGAACTTCCTCCTAACATCCAGTCTAAATCTCCCCTCTGCCAGTTCAAACCCATTGCCCCTTATCCTGTCATTGCAGGACCTTGGAAATAATCCCTCCCCAGCCTTCCTGTAGGTCCCCTTCAGATACTGGAAGGCTATAACAGCATGTATTCTGTTATGTTGTTGCACTGAGTGCCATGCCTGTGTTTCTCTTTCCTACATGGAAGTGGTATAAGAATGCAGATAATGAGGACAGTTCATGATCCAGGAGGATTCCTGGGGAGCCAGGAAGGATGACGTAAAACCTCTGTCTTCCTGGGCTCTACCTACACAAGGCATTTGGAGCTGCTTAGAGAGATCCTGTTCCCATCTAGGAGGCTCCATACTTCTAAAGAAGAAGAAACTTACAGCCAGAAACTGATAGAAATGAGGTCATAGTGAGGTGGGGCTCAGTCTCTTCTCCCTAGTATCAAGTAATAGAATGGGAGGAAATAGCCTCAAATTGTGCCAGGGGAGGTTTAGACTGGATATTAGGAAAAATGTCTTTACCAAAAGGATGGTCAGGCTCCCCAGAGAGGTGATAGAATCACCATCCTGAGGTGTTCAAGAAAGACGTGGATGTGGTGCTTTGGGGCATGGTTTTAAATTGACAGTTGGACTCAGTGATCTTAGATGTCTTTTCAAACCAAAACAATTCTATGATTCTGTGAAATAGTTCCCAGCCTGTGCATTTCCTGCCTGTTGTAGGTGTATGGAGTGGACAGCTGTCCTTTACCCCTCCCCAAAGAAGTAAAAGAAAATGCTCCACACAGGATTGGAAGGAATTGGAAATTTAAATGGGAGTACTATTCACAACTATATACAATGATACAAAAGCATGCAAAAATACCCAACAATTCCTATTCAGCCTCTGCCCAGCTCTCCAGCGTGGGCTTCTCCAAAACCTTACTAGGCTGTCATCTTCCAAAACCTCCCCCACAACCAGGCCTCAAAGGCCACCCCCTCGCTCCCTGCTCTTTCCTCTCTACCCAGGCCCAAATGACAGAGTAAAAAAAAAAATCTCTGTCAAAGCCAGGCCACAGACCTCCCCCACAAGAGATAAAGTCCAACTGGGAGCAGAGAGAGGGAGAAGAGGGCAGAATTGACTCTGCAGTCAGTTTGTGTTAGAAGATAAAGATGCAGTATTATGGGATGAAATAGCATAATTTCCAGTGCTGTCCCCCAGGAGCGCGTCTCTATGGTTGGACAGCTATTCCTTAAGCCACAACACTGCCTCCTGCTACTTGGATGATCCTCTGGTTCAGTGGTACCCTACTACTCAAAAAAAAGCTAGAGGGCAAAAAAACTGAAAGAAACAGCATGTAGTAAAAGGGGTGTTGGACTACATGATCTTTCAAGGTCCCTTCCAACCCCTAATATTCTGTGAAAAGCTAGGTATTTACAGAAGTCAAGGGTACGGGTTCAGGGAAGAGCAAAGCACTGAAGGCTTCTCAACACACAAACTCCACCACTGACTAAGGAAGTTCCTGAGCTCTAAGTAACTGGAAGCTTAGCAGTAGGATGAGGAGAGGAGGAAAAGCAGGAGAGTGTAGACCTGTATTAGCCTTGCGCTTATGTGCTGCCCTATGCTGACACCTGCTTTTGGCCACTGCTGGAGACAAGATGCTGGGGTAGACAGATCTTCTGACTCGGGGTACCTGTTCTTCAGAAAAGAGTACTGAACCTTCCAACTCTGAAGAATTGGCCCTCACCACTTCCTTTACATTCACATGTGCCAGCTCTTTGTTGAGACCCTATTACAAGTTGTTATCTGCTCTTTTCATACTAGTGTTTACTGCAGAAGAGTTCAGAGGACCACATGGATACCATAGAGCAGAATAAAATACTGCAGGTTGAAGTGTCAGTAAATCAGGTGGTATATTAGACTGCTGCCAGCTGAATAGTATTCACCCAGAAGCTTTATAGGGATCTGTCTAGATTATAATTTAAGTGAGCCTTACTGCAGGCTTGGCAAGCACAGTGCTAATTCTTTTTTAATGTTAATGCTATAATTCTGCAGATTACTGCAGGGTATCAGGTCTGTACTGGGAAGAAGAGAATTGGTAGACCCATGGATAAGCATATATTAGGGAAGGGCCAGCATGATTTATGCAATGCATGCTTTTCCTCTCAAATTCTTTGAGATGTTCAGCAAGCATATGCACAGTCATAATTGTGCGCTTGCATTTTTAAAAGTTCTTGATTTTTGTGGCTTTAAATGGAAGTTTCTCTTAGGGTGTAATTGACTAAAAGACTGGAAACAACAGGTGAAATGAATAGACTTTTGTAGTGAAAGGAAGTTCTTCATTGAGATTCCCAGGTACAATCTGTACCATGGCCATTAACGAGCTGAAGAAGATGAATATTGATGTGAAAGAATTTGATGCCAATTCCTTAGGAAGGTCAAATCCAAAATGTGTTTGAAAAATAAGGAAATAAAATCTCTCACTGCTGAACTATTAGGAGATCAAATGGCATTCATTGTTGACAGATATAAATATATATGGTGCAAGGAAGGGATGGAGGAGTAATGTAAATTACAAGTCAGAGACTGGTTTTCTTAGGTCTGACTGCTCAGGAGTGAAGTTAGGCTGTCATTGTGTATCTAGAAACATCAGCTGGAAGTTCATCACTTATATAAGGACAAAGAACATGCTGGTAAATTCTGGGAAGTTATTGAGAACAAAGCAGAAAGCATCATCCTGCTTTCTGTGTGCAAAGAAGGATGAGAAGTAGTATGGAAGGTATAGAGCAGTTCCCATTCAGAGTATGAAGAGTTGCTCTCTTAAATGTGAGGGGTATTGATTTGAAGGGAGGTGAAAAGGAAGACACACAAGTATCCGTGGAATTATGAATGGCTTAGAGACAGTGATTAGTGAATTCATTAGCTCTCACAGCACAAGAATTCAGGCACCATTTAGCTTCTCTGTCTGTTACTAGCCAAGTCAAAGGACCCATGTTGAGCAAGGCAGATATCTTGATCTGATCCATATAAGGTTCTCAGCTGAAACCAAGCTAGCTGCTTAAGATCAATGTCAGGCCTTAAAGTGCTAATTCTCAAATGTTACATTGACTTCATCAGCAGATTGAAAAACCTGTCAGTTTTTAGACTAACATTCTGTTCAGGAGATGCTGAGGCACTGGAACAGGTTGCCCAGGGAGGTTGTGGCTGCTCCCTCCCCAGAGGTGTTCAAGGGCAGGTTGGATGAGGCCTTGAGTGACCTGTACTAGTGGGAGGTGTTCCTGCCTATGGCAGGGGGTTGGAACTAGATGATCCTTGAGGTCCCTTCCAACCTTACCATTCCATGATTCTATGCAACACATATTGTGATAATTTTATATCGTGAATAAACCATTCTAGAGACCGTAGAGACTGTTTTAATACAAAATCTTGATACAAGGCTTTGCAAAATAATTATTAGAGTGTTGTAAACTTCATTTTATTTACTTGTCCAAATGGTTTTGGCTTTAAGTCTTACTAGCTAAAATTTTCCTCAGTCACTTGCTTCCCTACTACTTTCTTGGTGTGGGTAAAGTTTGTGACTATAACAGCCATCAGCTCTACCTTGACACAAATGTTTTCCTATTAATTGAGACTTCTTTTTTCATATCTTATTATGTATTTTCTGCTGCGTGTTAAAAATAGTGATGAAATCATAAAATGGGTGGCTTGAATTTCATGTCATCAACTAATTTGTTTATTTCTTACTGCCAAACAAAAGTGAAGAAGTAACACTAGGCTCACTTTAAAGTGAAATCTTATCTAAAACTGCTTTCAGAGAGAAAGCTCACTGGGGTAAGCCTGAGCTAGTCTTCCCAACATGTCTAATTCTGTGCATGCTCTCAGCACTTAACCTGTGAAAGACCTGTAAGACCAAGCTTGAGGGCTGTCAGTTGTTAGCTACTTGGAACTTAGCTGGAAGAAGACATTAACATAAACTCAGTAACTTTCAACTGTGTTTCTAGACTGGTCACATAAAAGCTCTTCATGTTAATCGTTTGTTTTGCTTTCTCCCATACTTTGAACTTCTTTACAGAGGACAATGAATTAAGAAGAACCTTACAGTCTTTAGCCTGTGGAAAAGCTCGAGTATTGATTAAAAATCCAAAGGGCAAGGATGTAGAAAATGGAGATAAATTCATCTTTAACGGTGATTTCAAGCATAAGTTGTTTAGAATAAAGATCAACCAAATCCAAATGAAAGAAACAGTATGTATTTCTTTTTTTCAGTTCATTCTGTTTATAGTAACTGTCCACATCCCACATGGAGAAGCAATCTCTGCATTCTTTCTCACAGGCTTTGCATATGGAGAAAGGAACCAGATATTTGAAATTTTTTGTAATCAGGATGACTCACAAAGACAATGAAGATTTTAATACTTGCTGAAATCATAGAATCATAGAATGCACTGGGTTGGAAGGCACCTTTAAAGGTCATCTAGTCCAACTCCTCTGCACTAAGCAGGCACACTCTTAACTAGATAGGTTGCTCAGAGCCCCATCAAGTTTGCTTCTGCATATTTCCAAGAATGGGACCTCCATCACATCCCTGGGCAACCTGTTTTGCTTTCCCACCATCCTCACAGTAAAGAACTTCTTACTTATGTCCAATCTGAATCTGCCCCTCTCTAGTTTAAAACCATTGCCCCTTGGTCTGTTACTTCAGACTGCAGTAAATAGTCCTTCCCCAGCCTCCTTGTAGGCCCACCTTCAGGTACTGGAAGGCTATAAGGTTTCCCTGGCTGAATGACCTTGACTCTCTCACCCTGTCCTTGTATGAGAGGTGTTGAGTCATCTGAGCATTTTTGTGGCCTGCTGGACCCCACTCCATCAGGTCCATGCATCCAACTCAAAGACAAATATACATCAGTTTCATTTTATTGTAAATGTTAACTATAGAAATATACATGATTTTAAAAAAATTTAAAAAAAAAGACAGTAAAATGTGATATGATTTATGATGTTCTTTAGGTTGAAGAACAGGTCAGCACAACTGAAAGAGTGTTTCAAGACAGACAATATCAGATTGATGCTGCTATTGTACGGATAATGAAGATGCGAAAGACTCTTGGACATAATCTCCTTGTTTCTGAATTGTATAACCAACTGAAATTTCCTGTAAAGGTAGATGATTTTCAAACTTTCCTAGAATTATCTAAAAATATGTAATATATTTATCTGTTTGGTTGCCCATAAGAGTAAGAAATGGATGTCTGAATCAAATCCAGAGATTAAGATATTAAAATGAGTGTGTGAACAGAAATAAGATAGGGTATCAGTAGGAAATGATATTTAGCTATTTACTTTGGCACATTTTCTTATGTAGCTGTTAAGCAGTCCTACTTTTTAAATATATTTTAAATATATATGTTTATATATATAAATGTTATGTATTTAACATTTTAAAAATATTTAAATTTATATTACTAACTTAGACAAATCACATCTTTCCTTGTAGCCTGGAGACTTGAAAAAGAGGATTGAATCCCTCATTGACAGAGATTATATGGAGAGAGACAAAGACAACCCCAATCAGTACCACTATGTTGCATAATGGAGAAGAAATACTTTTATTTTAAAAAATAAACAAACAAACAAATACCAACCAAACCAAAATAATCCACATGTATCTTCAGGACACCAAATACCTACGCTGTTCCAGACTTTCCTTTTTGCAGGTTTCAGGTTGATGTATATTATTCAACCAGCTGCATGCACTGCTGTGGAAAAAGAATCAAAATGACATGTTAACTGATCATCCTTGTCAAGACTCCTTACTAATTCTAAATGTCATGGTTTTATTTCTTTTATTACTCTTTTGTTCTTTTGGGTTCTGCAAAATTTAGTTTTACAGTTTTGTTTAACAGTGTCATTGAATTCGATGGAAAGGTAATCACCTGTGTGAGAAATACTTCTGAGATGGATGCAAGTCTGGTTTCTTCATTTATGTGTTCCTAGCTGCATCCATAAAGACCCTATATGCTGCATTCTTTAGCTACAGTGACAACTTGGGTAACTTTTTAAAACACTTCAATTGATGAACACTTATGTACAAGCAGTGTTGTTGAAATACACTGCATTTTTGAAATTATGCACCATGAGAACCCTTCAACGTGTGTTCAGTTAGTTTTCTTTAAAATGATTATTAACTTCAGTCTGGTTTGGATAAATCAGGTTTTGAAGTGAGATCCTTGAAGTGCCAAGAGGACAGCTGTGGTCATGTGTGTAGTGAGCCATTGGGTTATTTAGCTAAGATACAGAGACTTATTTTATTACAACTTCTGATGGCTTGGGTGGCAAAGATTAGGTCTGAGTCAAAGAGGCCCTACGTCATTTTAGGGCAACTGGTGTTTATCAGTGTGTATGTAATTGCCGTAACGTTTAGTTTTGCCTTGAAAAATAACACACAGGGAACCTACTGTACAGCGTGCTCCACTTCTTCAAACAAAACCTTTTTAAAAAAGAGTTTTATGGTCTTGATATTGTGAAAGCCTACTTTTTTGTTTTGAAAGACTAAGGATCTTGTGGGTAATTTGTTCCATATTGTATATAAGCAGGCTGATCTAAATTAAAGAATGAAAGACACTGTAGATGTTAGATACTTGCAACTATAAGGAGATACCTCTTGTGGTAATACAAGACTGATGATTTTCTGGATTTGCATACCGGTGTGTTTCATTCTGAAAAAGAGCTACCAAAGGAGTTTAGATCATGGTATAAATGAGAATTTAACTGAGCAATATTTTCTTGAGAGATACCTTACTAAGTTTATGTAACATGGGGTTTGTGCATTGGTTTGAAAGGCCACCACCTCTTCTTTAAGTAAACATTGCAAAGAGTTGATATCTTGTGGATTTACATAGTAAAGTCCTTATTTTGTCATCTGGTGTCATTAATTGTATTGCATTCTTCTGAACTATTTTGTTCCCTTGGTGTTTAGAAACTAAACACATTTAGTTTATTGTATTTAAAGCATATTTAATATTGTAATTTAATGTAGACTTATTTTAATATTTGGATCTTCATTTAATGCAAATAAAATCTTTGATGCATATTAAATACTCATTTTTTAGTCTTTGTGAGAATGTGGCACTTCAGTTTACTTGTGCAGTTTGTTCTTTAGTGTACTAGAGTGTTCTTTACACCATTCACCTTGATTCACTTTTTGTGCATCTGGAAACCGATCAGCTCCATCTTACTAGACTCAAAACAAAACAGATTATGTGTCTCATAGAAATGTAATGGCCAGGGGCTCTAACCACACAGAAGAATGGGCAGTAGCACACTGTAACTGATACCAAGCAGTGAATGCATACAGACTTCCCTTTCTGAACTCTAAACTTTCTGGTTCGGTGGTTTTAAACAACAGATTAATAGTGGTGTCATCCTGAAGATGACTGATCTGGTTCTGCCTTATGAAGCAATGTTAATTGATTAAAAGTGCTGAGATGTGCATTTTTTCTTAGTTGTCATAGAGTAGAGGTCTCTGGCCAGATGACTCTGGTATAGTAATTAAAAATCAGTTGTTCCACAAGCAGTGGAAGTAATGAAGCCTCCCTTTCTGTGAAAGGGCTCTTGGAGCTCTTACAGTATCATACCCACCAAATACCTCAAGCAGCAGTACTGCAGAGAGATTTTCTGTTTAGTTCTTTCTTCTTACGTTGAGCATTGGCTATGTTCTTTATTCAGCTGCTGATCTCCACCCATCCTCTTACTCCCTCAAGCCTACAGAGAATGTCTTGATCTCTGAAGATTTTTATTCTTCCAAATCAGTCTGAAAGTGGCTTCAGATGTTCTGAAATTGTGGGAGACACTGACAGGCCAGGTGACCATGACTTGTTTTCTCAGGTCCTCAAAATATCTTAATTTCATTTCCTCCATTTTTTTCCTTGCTATTCTGTATATACTGACCCTAACAGGTAAGCAGTTAGCTTATTAGTCAGCAGGCTAATCACTTCTTCATATCAAAATAGCTGCATTTGAGAGCTTTTTGATAACTAGTAATAGATGCTGAGCATCCAATCTCAACCAGCTGTTGGTTTGATGCCAGCTATTTGGGTTCACATCCCCACCCTGAGTGTATTTGTGTCTTCAGGGCTGGTGTTGCTCAACGTTTCTTCCTGTAAAATCACCCAGTGTTGAAGGCATCAGCCTGTAGCAAAGTACCAGATTTTCTCTGCAGTGCATCCATGTTCAGAAGATGCCTTGGCATTTCGACGTGCTTGGAACAAATGGTGTGGCAGCTTCTGTGGAATGGCAAAAATAACAGCAAGAATCTGGGATTACAGGCAGAGTGTCTCCAAAATTTTTCAGTTGAACTCGAAACTTTACAATTTAACTCCATTTAGCTTAAACACTGAGACAACTCATTCAGGCATATGTTACATGTATTCAAAAAGAAATTTTGGTAAGTGTCATGCTTTGTCACCTAGTCCAGCATGAGTTACAGCTGATGGCTGACTTGCAGGTGCTTTATGAGCCTAGCAGTTACAGCTCTCCTTAACCAGTTGCCAGCAGCCTCCTTCTAGCCTGCTCTTTCTCTCCTGATTTTTTTTTTTAACTTTTTTTTTTTTTTTAGTTCTGTATTTTAGTTTCCCCTGTATTCCTTCACCTGAACATTATTTTATCATTTAACAGTCTTGGTCTGCTGCAGCTTCTTTCTTCCTGTCTTTGTGAAAGGCATCTTTGGAAGAAAGAAAAAAAAAACTACGGTATTAATCTGAGGTACTGATGTTGTGGTTTAACTCCAGCTGACAACTAAGCGCCACACAGCTGCTCACTCACCCCCAGTGGGATGAGGGAGAGAATCAGAATGGTGTAAGTGATAAAACTCATGAAATAAAGACAGTTTAAGAAGTAAAGCAAACCAAGGAATGAATACACTACTGCCCATGAGCAGGCAGGTGTTCAGCCATGTCCAGGAAAGCAGGGCTTTGTCACATGTAATGGTTATTTTGGAAGATAAATGCCTTTACTAAAACATCACTCCCTTTCTCCTTCCTCAAGTTTTTTTTGCTGAGCACAATGCCATATCCTGTGGAATATCCTTTTGGTCACTTGGGATCAGCTGTCCCAGCTGTGTCTCCTCCCTACTTCTTGTTCAACCCCAGCCTGCTCACTGCCAGGGTGGTGTGAGAAGTGAAAAGGCACTAATGCTGTGTAAGCACTGCTCAGCAATAATGAAAACATCCCTTGTGTTATCAACACTGTTTCCAGCACACATCCAAAACACAGCCCCATATCAGCTACTATGAAGAAAGTTAACTCTGTCTCAGCCAAGCCCAGCACAATGAATCCATTACACAGCTAGACCCACTTCTCAGCTCATGGTCTTTAGCAGGTGTGTTGGGGAGAGCGGAATCTGTACTATAACCTTTATTATCTACTCCTAGCAAGTCTACTCAGAAAGAAAGTGACACACTGGGGTCAGATAATACACAGCAAAAGTTTACAAGAGAAATGAAGTCATGTTTTTGGGAAATATTTTCCTGAAAAAAAATCCCAAGCTCAGTATTGTCTTGCCTTGTCTTTGCAGAGCAGTATGTATTATAGTGATGGATTTTAGATTCCACGGTTCTGCAGTGAGGGTGGCAAGACTCTGGAACAGGTTGCTCAAGGAGATTGTGGATGCCTCCCACAGAGGTATTCAAGGCCAGGCTGGATGAAGCCTTGGGCAACCTGGTCTAGTGGAAAGTGTCCCTGCCCAGGGCAGGAGGTTGGAACAAGAAGATCTTTAAGGTCCCTTGCACCCCAAACTATTCTACTAATCTATTAATCTAATCTATTAATTTAAAATAGGTCTTTTTTATATTTCCCTTTTTTTCCCCATAAGCACCTGTTCTGCATCCATGGCTCTGAAGAGGGGCCAGGAGGTGCACCATGGTTAATCTGAAACTGTGCACATCTAAAACAGCTCTGTGAAACAACACGTGTGGGGTCTGGCTATGAGCTATGTTTCCCTCAGTGAGTAATTTGAATCTCAGGGCTGTCTCTATACCAGCTGTAACTTCATGTTTGTTTATGTCTTATCCCACTATCAAGTTTGATTGATGAGAGCAAACAGATTATTCAACACTGAGGTTGATGGACAACATGGTTGCATAAGGCTTGTTCCATTAGGAAAACAGGCTAACAAATGCTCTGGTAATACTTCTACTAACAATGACATGGCAATTGGTTATTGTGCAGTCTCTACACCACTATAAAAGGCTTAGTAAACTAATGATCAGCAGCACATAAGAGCAACAATTTTATCTGATGATAGTCTTATGTTCTTTACCAATTTCTTGCCACAACATTGCTGCTTGATATAACTTATGTATTGATATTAATTGGTAGTATGAATTTTTCAATTCAAAGGCACATGCCAATTTTCCAGTAGAGGGGCAGAATACTGCACAGCATGTCTAAATCTGATGTGGGCCTCCTTCTCTAATTTGTTGTCTGGCAGATTTCAAGTATTTTGCAGGTCGCCCTCCCAGTGTAAGTTCCAAAACCAGTGATCAAATAAATTGACCAACCAATGTCCCACCTCCGTTAACCTCGTCTCCTCTGCAGACGATTCATTCAAACACTTGACCAAAGTTGTTCCTTTGTATCCTTTTCCAAGCTGACTTCTTCTTTTGGCAACAGATAGAAAGAACAAAGATTGCTAGAAATGCTGCAGGGAAAGGCAAACAAAGGGAAATAAAATATTTCGGTCTCAAAAAATGCAGAGATACAAATGCAACACTGAGAAAGAATGTCTGTTTGTACCCATAGCATTGAAAAAGAAAGACAGATCCCAAGCCACCTTGAAGATCAAATAATCTACTTGTGCTGGTTTGAGGCTAATTGGAGTATTTTAATTATATTATATTATAGGCTGTGAAAATAATGGTGATGTCTACTTCACTCATACGCTTGCTGAGATGTATAAAAACAAAGACACAAACATAGATAAGACACTGAGTCTCTATCTGTCAGAGTTCAGTGTCTATGTTCTTCCTGGACTTCTGCTGTTAACCCAACTAATCACTCTGTTTCTAACACCCCTTGCAAATCCTCCAAATTCACCTCACATATAAGGCAGACCCTGGGATAAGGTAGAGGGATGGCAAGAAGGTGGAAGAATGGTTGGGAGTCCCTCCTGGGGACTCTTGATTTCTGGAGATTGTGTTTCTGTATTACTTTTAACTTGCATATTTCTGTATATATCTGTATGTATTTTTTTAATATATTGTAAATGTCTGCTTGTATATTGTGCTAAGTTGTGAATCATAGAATCATAGAATCATAGAATGGTAAGGTTGGAAGGGACCTCAAGGATCATCTAGTTCCACCCCCCTGCCATAGGCAGGGACACCTCCCACTAGTACAGGTTACTCAAGGCCTCAATATTCCTTAACTTCCAGCTGGCTGAGTCTAGTCTACTCCCAAACCTTCACACTGGGTGATTTTCATAGTGGGGGGCAGCAGGTTACTCCCAAACCATCACACTTCTCAAGGACATTTTTGGGAAATGGGAAGTGTAAATGAACTGAGATGAACGTTGGGGAAAGGTTATAAAATTTGCAGTAGCCAGACTTCAACTTAGCAGCTGGTAGTAGCTAAACTGCATTTTAAACTGGTTCAAAGTTAAAATGTATGAAGTCAACTTGGGAGCATAACTGATTCTGTTCCAGAGCTGATCAACCCGGAGTACAATCTAATGAAGAGAGGGATGACATAGCAGTTATTCTGACAAAGCAGAAGCACCCTGCTATTGGCACATTTTCCTACAAATAGGATTTCAGTAGCAAAAGAAGTACTTCTGAGGTTTCATATGAAGGAAGCATATCCTTAACATCTTAGGTAAGAAGGAGCATTGAATTACAAAGTGATCAAATGCCTTGGGCTCCCTATCTTCATTACCATACTAACACCTGAGAATGTTGATAGGTGAACTTCACCTCTTTTTTTGTAGTCTGCTGTAAGAGAAAGTGATTTTTTAAATATATTGTTTATAAAAACATCAGACAATATCAGAAACAATGTGAAAATGCAAATAATTTTAACCATGCAAGCAGAAGTCACCATCGGTAGCTGTTTTGATTTGGAACACACATGTGGGTCATATTTATACACAGATACACATAGGCACATCACTTCAGAGATAATGGACCATTAACTTCCAGCACTTCTATACAGCTGAGATTGAATTAGTTCTGTGCAAGACAAGTGTACTCACCTTAAACTGCCTTTAAACTCAGAAACAAGGAATGCATCCTGGAGGCGATACAGTTCTGTATTGCTGGTTAGTTGCTCATCAAAGCCATTTTTCACCCTCTGTCACCTCCCCTTTAACACAGGGGTGTCAGTGCCGCATTCCCCACTGGGAACCACAGTTAAATGCCTAGAGCTGTGATGTTCATCTGAAACAAGCTACAGGGCTAAGATATATGGCAGTTTGCAGAGTAACCCCAAACCTCTGAATGCCCATTGACAAGCATTAGTTAAGCAGATGAGGGCTGGGGATATGGCCTGTGCCCATGAGTTGCAGATGACACCAAGATGGGTGGGAGCATTGATCTGCCTGAGTGTAGGAAGGCTCTACAGAGAGATCTAGACAGGCTGCATCTATGGGCTGAGGCCGATGGTATGAGGTTCAACATGGCCAAGCACTGGATCCTGCATTTGAGTCACAACAATCCCATGCAATGTTACAGGGTTGCTGAGGAGCAGTTGGAAAGCTGCCCAGCAAAAAAAAAAACCCAATACCTGCAGGTGTTGGTTGACAGCTGGCTGAACATTGGCCAGCAGCATGCCCAGGTGGCCAAGAAGGCTAACAGCATCCTGACCCGTATCAGGAACAGTGTGGCCAGCAGGACTAGGGAAGTGACTGTCTCCCTGTATTCGGTATCGGTGAGGCTGCACCTTG
>VWZE01002405.1:0-93112 GCA_013396675.1 Eubucco bourcierii
AAGGGAAAGAGAGTCAATAGTCTGAAGCAGAACAACACAGAAAAAAAATATTAATTTCTATTCATGAATATTCTCTTCCAACTTAGGATACAATTCTACACCAGCAAGTAAAATATCCATGAGAACTTCTTTCTTAGGAGTGAAATGTCTGCAATTCTGGAGCCTCCAGCACAGGAAGGACATGGAAGTGTTGGAGTGGGTCCAGAGGAGGCCACAAAGATGATCAGAGGGTTGCAGCAGCTCTCCTATGAGGACAGACTGAGAGAGTTGGGGCTCTTCAGCCTGGAGAAGAGAAGGGTCCCAGGAGACCTTAGAGTAGCTTTCCAGTATCTGAAGGGGGCCTACAGGAATGATGGGGAGGGACTATTGACAAGGTCTTGTAATAACAAGACAAGGGACAATGGTTTAAACTAGCAGGGGGAAGATTTAAGTTAGATGTTAGGAGGAAGTTCTTTCCAGTGAGGGTGGTGAGACACTGGCACAGGTTGCCCAGGGAGGTTGTGGCTGCTCCCTCCCTGGAGGTGTTCAAGGCCAGGTTGGACGAGGCCTTGAGTGAGTTGTACTAGTGGGAGGTGTTCCTGCCTATGGCAAGGGGTTGGAACTAGGTGATCCTTGAGGTCCCTTCCAACCTTACCATTCTATGATTCTATGATTCTAAATCAGAAGACGGTGGCATGCATAATGGAAAGTTACGATGCTGAAAAAAGTTTTGTTAAAGGACATTTTTTTTTCCCAATCTGTTGTCTAATACACACATTAGGAAAAACTGCAAACAGAAGAATGATTCCAGGAAACACAGGTTTAGAATATCTTCAAGACCTTCTGATAAATAGATGGATGTAAGTTATGTCCAAAACCATAAAATTAGTATCCTAAAAGTAGTGGAATAGAATGCACCCCTGAGTTATTCAAGCTAGAACAGACAAACACATGAGAATATGTAGCTGTCATTGTCCTGCCACCATTAGTCATGATTTTCATAGCCTGGGTTTACAGGGCAACAATGTATTGTTTTAAATCTTAAAATAAATGCAGATAGATTTTATTTACATCGAGTCAAAACTTATTATGCAATGAAGATTTGAGTTACATGTTTTAATTAGAGTTTTATAAGTGCTTTTTTTTCAGTTTGTGCCTGTCATCACTGGAGTGAATAAAGGAGAATGTTGAGGTTACTAAGAGATACTGCAAATCAAAGACAAACAATTATATCTGAAGAGTACATCAGCACAGAGTGAGAACATCAGCTGGAATCTCAGCAGGGTGACGGATGTCAAGTGCAGGTTTTCCAATGACTGCATCCAGAGCCCACAGAGATTAGTGAGAATCTTGTTAGTGCTGCTTTTGGGCATTGGCTATTGGAAAATGCCATGAAAAAGCACAAGAAAAAAATGAACCAAAACATATGAAATAATTTAAGGTCTCATATCTTATAATTCAGAATTTACAGTATGATGAGATAGGCCATAGAATATGGCTCAAAATCCTTCAACATTCTGAGCCAATTGAATTTTTGCATTCATGAGCCACAAAGCACTCCCTCATAAAGTTTTCCAGTGGCTTAGTGTATGTTTGGATCACTAGCAAAAACTCACTTTAACCTGGAAAACATGTTGGCATTATAGTAATAACATGCCTCTATGAGCATCTGCGTAGTAATTTGGCTCCCAGAAAGGGAAGGTTGGTAGTGAGCAGCCTCAAATCTCTGACCTCATTTTGACATGCACTTACAAGCCATCATAGAATTTAATTATAACTAAGTGCCAGGCCTTTCAACAAGCTGTTCTGAGATTGTTCGGTTGGAGTCCAGAATGAATAACTTTAGTATGGCTAATTCTGACAGTTTCACATATTTTTGAGCAAATAACATGATTTGTAGGAAATGTTAAACTGTACACAGTTGATCACACACACTGGACTTTTCCCACTATGTCAGGTAAAGTGATTTGTCTAGACAGAAAATGTGGGACAAGAAAAATACAAGTGGACAGAGGATAGACTTACAGGGTTTCATGGGTTCATTCTGTTTCAGTATTGGATTTAAGCCTGTTTCTATACCTACTGAAAATGGTTAACATCTGGATTTAATAGTCAACAACATTTTTCAAGACTATTTGTCTTATTTTTTTTTTTTTCTTCTTCTTTCTTCCCATCCCTGAAATACTTTGGTACTGTCCCTGGATGGGAAAACATAAACATTAATATGTAATATGACACTTGAAACTTATCTTGGAAAACAATTGCAATCCAGAAAATATACCCAGAAGCTCTTTCTAGACACTTTGTGACTGGAGAGAAAACAGGCAGAGAAGTGATTTTTCTGCCTCAGAAGAACAAGAGTGTATGTTTACAGAGAGTGTGAACAAGATTGCAGGAAATCTGAGGCACAACAGAGTGGCTTAAATAAGACCATTAATATTCATTATACTGTTCTGCATTTGGCAATGTAAGCTAAACATATTCAGTTTAAAGTTATGAAGATGCTTCTCCATTCTGCATCAGAATAGGACAAACTACTTTGAGGGTCTGGCGTAAGAAGGTGTTGTTAATTCTTTTATTCGATAAGAATATGACATTGAGCTCACAGATAGCACTAGATGAGGATGTGTGGAGAAATGAATCAAATTTGAAGGGTCACGTTTGGCTCCAGGTTTGGACTTTAAATGTGAAAAATCTAGAAGTAATTCCAATAGATATGTAAGTTCCCATTACACCCAGGTAAGAGGCAGTCAACAGTGTCAGTGCAACTTACGTGAGTGCAATAGCTTTTTAGATAGCTATAACTGGAGGAAAAGCATATCCTAAAAGCAGAATCTTAATCACACAGTGAATCCTAATCTAAGTTTGCCACAAAATGGAATGCATCATTTATCTTAGTCTTTTCACTGTAGATAGACAGGACTACTGCCACTGCTACTGCTACAGCTACCACTGCTGTTGTTAAACTGAAGAGCAGGGCATACATCTACCATGTAAAATTGATTTGATTTTGTAGCAAACCACTGGATGGAAACAGTTGTGGTAAAACAAATTTGGCCTTGAAACAGAGCTAGAGAGCAATTTTTCTGTTAAAAATGCTGTCATGTTTCCATTTCAGCACTTATGCTGAACCTAAAGCATCTATCTTTAGGTGCTTTACATTCTTTAGACCTAATAGATCTATCTTTGCCACTAATTTTTCAGATCTAGGTTTATCTTATATTTTTGTCTGTGTCTACTTTATATGCCCATGAGTTCACAATAACCTGCAGTTATTGTGATTAGAAACTGTAGGCTGAGGAGAGGTTAACATCAAGAGATATTTTGCCCAAAAGCTGTGTTGTATTCGCATTCAAAGTCTGGGCTTATGAAAATAATAATGTTTTTATAAAATAAGCTGTTTTAACAATAAAAACAAATATATCTACTAACCATCTGTTTCATACATCATGGTTGAACTACGATAATGTAGAGTTGAGAAAATACTGTCTAGTCTGCTTAAAAATCTGGCCATGCTCTATGCACTTGCAAGGATCTCAAGCAGGAAATGATGGAAAGCTCCACTAACCTCAAATAACTTAATTGTTTTTCCTTTTCTAATCAAATATCTTCATAGTGAGGACACAGAAAGGCATCATTCAGCAAGCAGTGTGGTTGTGAAAGCATGAAATGTGGCACTTCACTTCCATTGTAACATTAAAGATTAAAAACGTTTATTACCTGTTATTCTTCTACTAACCCTTTTGTGTAGAGAAAAATAGAAGTTGCAGTCTTAATGCATAAAAAAATCACAATGTGCATTTATAGTTGAGAGCAAAGGATTGGGGCTATGAAAATTATGTAAATGATGAATTCCAATGAAAGAACTTTCAAACCCTTAGGGTCTTCAAACAGCATTAATTCAAGAAATTAGATACAAAATTTAACTTTTTCAAGCTAATAATGATTTCATAAGGAAAAACTCGTTAGTAAAGGTGACAAATATGAAGTTCTATTGAACATTTAAATTCAGGAATCTTAGTATGCGCCCCTGGGATATATTTACACAGCCAATGACTCTCTGATGTTATTAAGTAATTTATTTGAGAAAGTCTCCATTCATGAGTTTACATAAGAACAATATCAGGTTTACAAAGGCTTGTGTTGTCAGTTTAGCAAATACCTAATTCACAATGACTTTTGCTTAAGATTTTCATTAGGTTGTTCAATATTGTTTGATCATTTAATGTCAGCTTCATAAGATCATAATTTCTCCTATATGAATAGAGGAAATTAAAAGGAAAAATAAATTAAAAAGAGTCAGATAAACTTAAATTCAAATCAGCTCCACCACAAAAGATAAGAAAGCAATGCCACCACTTGTGATTATACTTTGCTTGGGTACAAACTATTCACATTTGAGATTTTTTGCTGTAGTATATTTCTGTGACAGCAACATCGAGATTAATTTGGAATGTTGTGTATGGTTTACTTGCACAGGACTGACCTCTGATGTGACAATATCAATTTCTGACAGCATTAATTAGGGAGGTCATCAATTAGATAGGCTTATAAATAAAAACACATTAGGTGTCTTGATTTCTATGCTTACTTGTGCTGTAGTTCATGGCCTCCAGCCATTGTTGCAGGTAATGTGCAAATATAACTAAAGATGACAATTCCTGCATCAAGGACCAGAGTGGATTTGACACAGAGAAACACCACCAGATCCCCTGATGGTGAAAACAGAGCTGATCAAAACTGTCAACAGAATATTCGTCCTGCAGAAAATGCTGGTTCGTCAATATGAACTATTTCTCAGGAAATGTGCTGATTTTGCTCCACTTCTAAATGAAATGCAGGCAAGTCTTAAAATTTTTCATTGTATCCTGACTAAGTCAGTCACTATTACTCCACAAGGATCACCATGGTCCCCAAACTCCATCACAGGGCTATGCTGGAGGAGGTTTGATTCAATAAGTGTTTGAAATGATAGCTGATTCCTGTTACAACCTGCTTCTGTCAATTTTCTCTTTCTCAGGATGATTCTCACTCTCCCATTATCAACATGTTTCCTGTACTCAGTATCTTTCCACCCTTGTCTGCTCTACCCATTCAGACTAAAACTGTAACATATCACCCTTTCTACTTCCATGGAATTAATCCAAACTGTACTCCAAGGCATCTCTCTATCCCTTCCCACTGCCTGTCCTATGACAGCTGAAACTTCAAGGACAATCTGTCATGTTTGACTGGACTGTGAGACAGCTGGAGGAGTGGATTCAGACATCAGAAGACAAAAATCTTTTTCCTGGGAACATCTCCAATGAGAAATAAAAATATGACTTACAAATAAGACAATTGCTATCTCAAATGAAACCTATCTTTCAACAGACCTAGAAGACCTTAAAATTTTCATTTTTTTGTGTTTTGCAGGCAAGAGGAGAGTCAGTTATATTTACTGATGTGGCAGTCACTTGTAACTGCATTTGATTCTCCGACAAAGTGGTTCTGTGATGTTTTAAGGACTTCTGAAATGCAGAAAGACTATATAAAAATAAGGTACATTAGTAAGTAGGGGAGTCACAGGATAGGAGTGAGGCCGGAAAAGCAATAATCTTGTGAAGAATTGTCTTGCAAGATAGTAGTGCTCAAGCAGAAATCACAAGGTTGTTATCAGAAAACTGAGAATTTAGGTGGTGAGAAGTGGCACAAAAGTAGGCAAAAGTTTCATAAGCAAAGAGTGGTGATGCTGTTCAACAATATCCAAAAATCTTGATATCACGTTGTTCCAGGTTGGGAACTGTATGGTTAAAAAAATCCCCTAGAGACTAGAAGATTGTTATTTGATCCCATAATTCTGCCTACTCTTCATAAACTCACATGGAGGCCAGCTCATTCTCCTTTCCTCCTCCTCCAGCCCTGTGTCGGGTGGAGGTGCTTTATTGGGACAAGCATGTAAGGAGCAGGCCTGTTTTGGGGACTCCAGGGGCTTGTGTTTAGGCCTATGAGTAGCAGAGGCATTGGGGGGCAGGGGAGGGTTGGAACACTGGGGATTATAGATTTAGTTTTGGTTTGGGGGAAAATACAAGGGAGTTGCCATGGATATTGGATCTGCTTTCTAATTTCTTTCTGTATCTCTCTTTTCAAATATAACCGTGCCTTTTCTCCAATTCACTTGAGAGCTTCATTTGTAGTGGAATCGCCAGAAATATCACGTTGGGGGTGACCAGAATGCTGGGGATCACCGGAATGTTGGGGATCACCAGAGGTTGAGGAATCACGTGATGTTGGGGATCTCTAGGCGTGGGGGGATAGATGACACGAGACAGGGATGATCAGACACCAATTTGGTGCATCCAAGATTGCCCCTTTATGGCAGCAAGTCAGTATATACTTATACAGGATAGACTGCCTGGTCACACACACTATGCATTCTCTCTCTGGTTACAGGCAGTTCTTCCTGAGCTGTTCCCAGGCACACTGATAAGGGACCTTCAACATGCATCCTGTTTTGCTATGCTACATTCTTGTTTACATAACTACTTCCTTATCTTTGAATGATTCCCAGCATGGAGTACTGCCGCGTTGGCAGTGTTATGAGACCCAACATTCATTCTGTTGGTTCTTTTTAAAAACCATGACACACATGTATTACAACCCCCAAACCATGCCCTATATTGATGTTCTAGAGCATATCCAGGGTTTACCTCTACCTCCTAGCATAATCTCAGATGTCTAGTACTCCTCTGACAATATAAAGAAAGCTATGACAAAAGGAAAGCTGATGGAAATACGTAGAAAAATGAGTGTCAATTACTGTAGACAGGTAACATAACATTAGTTACAGAAACCTGGAAGCACTGCAACTGATGGTTGCAAAAGGACACAAAAAATAGAAAGAGATTTCATATGTTGAAATTATGTATTTGTTTTACTGGATCAGTATTAAGTTATAATTTGGCTGAGTAAGGGAAGGAAGGCAGTTAGTGCTGTTTTCCAGATACAGACGTGTGAGAGAAGAGGGATTTAGCAGGACAATCTTTGAAAGGAATTGAATAAGGAGAAATGCCTGGAATCAAATTAAAAAGTTTTAGTATAGGTAGTGCTAAGAAATAGTTCACCTTTCACGAAGAAAACATACTCTTCATATGATTAGTTGTCTGAGTACTAAAAAGGAGAAGCTGAAAGCAGGAAACAAAGATTAAATGAATCAATACTTGTAAATATCTAAAGGACAGGAGTCAATTGGATGGACTCAGTCTTTTTTCAGTTATGCCCAGTGACAGGACAAGGAGTTATGGACACAGACTGGAATAGCGGAAGTCCCACAAAATACGAGGGAAGAGCTTTCCTTTGAGGGTAATGGAGCACTGGAATAGGCTACTGGGACAGGTTGTGGAGTCTCCTCAGGAGAGATTCCGGATGCCCCTGAACATTTTGATCCTGGGCAACCCACTCTAAGGGAACCTGCTTTAGTAGAGGAGTTGAACTAGATGATCCCCAGAGGTCAGTTCTAACCCCTGTTATTTGGGGTAGTATTTGTGTAAAAAGAGCCATCGTTTAGGGCTACTGTTTTTATTTCCCTAGAAATTCCATTATGTTCATAAGTGATCACATCCTTATGCTAGCCTAATGGGACTGTAAAGAGCTCCTTCTCAGATTCAAGGTCATAGGATTTTTTTAAGTGGAGGACACTGAAGCATAGTGCCTAGTGCCTGACACATCTCTGTTCAAAACAACTCTTCTTCAGAGATTCCTCATTGTAAGGTCGAATTTGATTACCAAGACCCAAGCTTGGCTACGTGAAGGAAGATTGTTTCCATTTTCCCTTGTTTCATGAAAGAGAAGAAGGAGGTGTAGAGATGTCTAGAATACTGAATCCTCCTTGTGAAACTGTCAAAAGTTTTTTATAGTGTTGTCTTTTCATAGGACATTGAGATATTCACAGATCACAGGACAAAGAAGAAGCAGCACAATTCCTGCTAATGAGGTAAAACTACAGAAAAAGAAAAATGGAATATTTTGGCGGTAAACGTTGGATTGGGTCTACAGCAAGCCTCTGCAATAGTATCTCTGTGCTGTCCAGTTCTCATCCTGAAGTTATAGGATAAGGGGCAATGGTTTTAGAGTAGAGAAGAGACTTATATTGGATATTAGGAAAAGGTTATTTACAATGATTGTGCTTGAGCACTGGATCAGGTTGCCCAGAGAGGTGGTTGAGGTCCCGTCCCTGGAGATATTCAAGGTGAGGATCAGAGGGGCTCTGGGAAACCTGATCTAGTTGAGCATGTCCCTGCTCACTGCAGGGGAGTTGGACTACATGATCTTTAGAGGTCACTTCAAACCCTGGTGATTTTATGATTCTATGATTCTGTGTTGACCTCTTGGTGTCAGCTGTTGCCAAGTTCACATACGAAGGTTCATCACTTGGGTCCTCATCTTCCCTGATAAAATGAAGCATTTCCTAAAACCTTCACAGTTGTGAGTTGCTGGGGAAGTGTGTCTTGACTCCCTACAAATTTGTTTAGTTCCTTTTTTAAAACACTGCTTGCTTCAGTGACATCCTAGTTAAGGAAGAAATAGTACTGTAATTGAATCATCCACAGCAGTGAATTTTACTGTTTGATACAGAATGTAATCATGTAATACACAGTTAGACAATTATGTCAAACTCTGATTTCTTAATAGAACAGCTGCATAGTGTTTCTCTACTGTTTGTTAGTAGTCTTGCAAATTGCCCAGAATGATAAAATGCATTTCTATTCCTTAAAGGTGAGGCAAACAGGTCTTATGTAAAATTTCTCCAGCTTCAGATACAGCAAAAAAACATTAGACACACAGAACAGTGATATGAAACTGCATGTGATCTTTCCTAACTAAATTGGCAGTGACTTAAGTGTTGAATAAAAATCCGAGCAATCAGGATCATATATCTGTACTAAAGGACTTGAAATTTCATTTTGATTATATTGCAGACATTTTAAAAGTCCTAAAACTGGTATTGTTTATTCTTGAGCTCTGGAATTTGACAAAGATTGGTCTTGCAAGATGGTTTCCATTAGAGGGGGCAAGGCATTGATGTGGACCAGGGACATTTTTAATATTAACTTGATTCTTTCTTCAGAACTATATACATATATGGTCATTTCCAGAACATAAAAGGATAGGACTAACAGCCTTTTTTTTTTTTTTTCCCCTTTCTCAACAGTTTATCATTCAAGCTTTTTACTCAAAAAATTTCCCTTTTTGTACTTTTTACAAACAGAACTTCGCTATATATAGTAAAAAGACAATGCAGGAAAAAATATCCTTCAGACAACATGACCCTCATATAATTTTTCTAACAACCCAATAAAAAGTGCTGTTTTACTTAAACTGGACCTGAGCCTGCAATTTTGTCATTTGGAAATTCAATGTAAAGAAATCAAATTCATCCATTGAATGAATATATCAAATATTTTTCTGCAATATTCATCTTGAATATAGTTTGACCTGTCTTCATTTCTTGATCTAACTATCTGTCTGTCTGTCTGTCTATCTATCTAACTACATACACATACACACCCCCACACCTTCACACATTCCCCTATGAAGGGTACTGAGGTTTCCATGCAATGAGAAAGAACAAAAGGAGTTACAGTGGCATGTGTTCACAGAAACATGATGCTAACTAGGTTGTTACAGTACCTAATGTAAGGAAATTAACTATGAGTTATGGCAGCTAATGAATAAGACAAAGCTTGCTTAACATATCTCAGCATTAAGTATCTGCTGCATTAATTGTCTCCAAAGTCTGTTCCATTTGTAATCTAACAAGGTATGTTTCATTATTATTTTTATCCAGTTCATTGCTTGATTCTAGCTGTCCTTGCAAAATTACCTTGTTTAATCAGAAACCACTTTTGTGGCAGTTCATTTCACATAAAAAGGAGGAATTCTTGTTTACCGAGAAAGTAATTGGATTATAATTTTGAAAAGAAATATGAATTGCAACAAATTATTAAAAAATACATGGGAGCATGTAAACCAGTAAACCCAAAACAAATTAAAAATTCTAATAAATGAAAAGGCTATAAATAGAACATGAAACTGGAAAGAATGATTTATCATTTTAACTTACCCACTCCTTGTTATTCTGTTGAAAAAGGCTGAATATCTAAATAAAGAAGAAAATATTTATGTTTTTACTAAACATGGTCAAGTAAATGTTTATATCAGATGACATTTTTCTTCTAGCTTACCAGCCCTTGTAAACAATAATTAAATCTTTCTTACAGAAAGAAAAAATATAATTTAACCACAGGCTGGGAATCTGCAATTGAATTTCAGTTATTGATTAAATGGTATTGATAAAGTTTCCATGACCTCAAGTAGACTCTATAAAAGTTGTACACATCTTGTTGAATGCATCTGTATATTTTTAAGTGAAGGAGATAGAATACAGAAACTGTTTGAAAAACCCTAGGCAATATAATTTGGATGGCATATAGCTCATTTATCCCATATATTTTATTGATTCTCAGCACTTCAACTCATGTAACACTAAAGCACTAAAGGATTTTTCTTTTTTTTTCTTTAAACCCATGAGCTCATATTTTCTTGATGCTCTTCAGGATTTCTTTTTTAGACAAAACAAGGAAAGCAACAAGGTTTAAATACATGACAACAAGTTGAAAGGAATTATGAAAATTGCCTAGAAGAAAATAAAACAGCTAGAATCTGCAAACTTAGTGTATGTAAGAGTCTAGAAACTGGAAACAAGATCTGATACATAAATTATAATATTATATTACAAATGTATTATAATCTGATATCTATATGCATATATATTATATATATTTATATATATAAATAAAATATTATTCTATAGAGAACAGAGAAAAAGAATAATTAATACAAAATTCTGAAGTCCTAGAGAATCCTGAACTCTTACCTCTTCTGCTGATTAACAGCTTGAGGTCTCTATTTGTAGACCTAGTAAATAAAAATAAAAAAAATAAATTAGATGTTGTAAATGATGTGAGAAACACAGTTATAGATTTGCAGTGATTTAACACGATTTTATTTATCTGAAAATTGTTCAGGATTTATTTGTTTTAGAATTACAGTTATAATAGCAATTCAGGCTTTGATCCTTAAATTATATGTCTGGGACCTGAAGTAATAACAATCTGGGATTAAAAGGGTTCAGTTCTTATCCATGTTACTAAACAGGTTGTCTATAGTGCAGTTTATTTAGTGATTATACCCAAATTTAGTGCAGAGAGATTGATAAAGTTGATCACCAAACACTTGGAATAAAGATGAAAGTAAAATGCAGCTGACTCAGCAAAGATAGGAGTTAAATGCCTATTAAAGATAGGAGTTCTGGTGGATGGGAAAATAGACATGAGCCAANAGGTTATCCATATGATAATCAGTAAGAGAAATTTCATGCATGACAGTAGTTAGAATGGGCATCAAATATGGCCAGGTCAAAAATCATTAACAGTTTGATAAATCATATAATTAAAAGCATACGCACAGTGTCACATACAAATTCTTTACAACTTCAAATGATCTGTTTATGTGCACAAAATCAAGTTTATCATAAAGAAGTTAAGCATTTTCTTAACAGTCACTTGATGTGCCTACTTGAATTTTAGAAAGTTTAACATGCTAGCAGTACCATAAAACTCTAAAAGGCACATTGAAGACAGGGAGGTAATCAAAGACAGCCAGCATGACTTCACTGAGGGCATGTCCTGCCTGACTAACCTAGTGGTTTTCTGTGATGGAGTGACTTACATCAGTGGACAAGAGACAATATATGAATGTCATCTATCAGGATTTCTGCAAGGCCTTCGACATGGTCCCACATACATCCTACTCACCAAGATGAAAAGATACAGATTTGATGGGTGAATGGTTCAGTAGATAAGGAATTGGTTGGATGGTTGCCTCCAGAAGGTAGTGGTCAATGGCTTGAAGTCCAGATGGAGAGCAGTGACAAGTAGTGTCCCTCAGGGGTCTGTACTGAGACAAGTACTCTTTTATATTTTTATCAATTATATAGACAGTGGATCAAGTGCACTATCAGCAAGTTTGCAGATGATGCCAAGATGACTGGTACTGTTGATATGCTTGAAGGATGGGATATCATCCTGGCAAGGGCCTGGCAAGCTGGAGAGGTTGACTCAGGTGAACCTCATGATGTTCAATAAGGTCAAGTGCAGGGTCCTGCACCAGGGCTGGAATAATAGAGACTATCAATAGACACTGAGGCACAACATGACAGAAAGCAGCCCTGTGGAAAAGGACTTAGGAGTTCTGGTGGATGGGAAAATAGACATGAGCCAACAATATGTGCTTTGATCCCAGAAGGCAAATCACATCCAGGCTGCATCAAAAGAAGTGTGACCAGCAGGCTGAGTCAGGAGATTCTACCACTTTGTTCTAGTAAGACTCCACCTGGAGTACTGCATCCAGTTCTGGTGCCCTCAACACAAGAAGGACATGGACATGTCAGAGCAAGTCCAGAGGAGGGCCACACAGATGATCAGAGGACTGGAACATCTCTGCTACAAGGACAGGCTGAGGGAGTTGGGGTCATTCAGCCTGGAGAAGAGAAGGCTCCGAGGAGATCTAATAGCAGCCTTCCAGTACCGGAAGGGGGCCTACAAGAAGGCTGGAAAAGAACTGTTTACAAAGGCCTGTAGTGATAGGAGGAGGGGCAGTGGTTTAAAATTAGAAAGGAGTAGACTTAGGTTGGACATGAGGAGGAAGATCTTTACAGCGATAGTAGTGGAATACTGGAACAGGTTGCCCAGGGAGGTAGTTGAGGTCCCATCCTTGGAGATATCCAAGGTTGGGCTCTGGGCCTGTTCGCTGCAGGGGGCTTGGACTAGATGACCTTTGGAGGTCCCTTCCACCCTAAACTGTGCTGTGATTCTATGATTAAAAATTGACCAGACTGAATCTTGTTTCTTGTGGTCACCACTGTTTATGTAGCTACTGAAGACCACAGCTATAACCCAAGCACTGGGCAGACCTTGCTTATCCAAGGTGCATGGAAAGAAAATTATTGATGTGCAGTGACATGTACTGCTATTATTCCTCTGGTGACTGGATCTGTGTCTCGTTGTAGAGAACAGTATTATTCCACTTGAAAATGAAGTTTGGATTAAACTGGAGCCGATGGCTACTTGAGGACATGACATCAAGCTGTGTGGCACAGTCAACTTGCTAGAGGGCAGGGATGTCATCCAGAGGGACCTGGACAGGCTGGAGAGGTGGGTCAACCTCAGGTGGGCCCAAGCCAACCTCATGAAATTCAGCAAGGTCAAGTGTAAGGTCCTGCACCTGGGTAGGCACAATCCCAAGCACAAATCCAGGTTGGGTGGTGAATGGTGAGGAGCAGCTCTGAGGAAAAGCACCTGGGGTTCTGGGGTGATGAAAAGCTCAACATGAGCCTGCAGTGTGAGTGCAGCCCAGACAGCCAACCGAGTGCTGGGCTGCATCAAGAGCAGTGTGGGCAGCAGGACAAGGGAGGGGATTCTNTATGAGGACAGGCTACAAGAGTTGGGGCTCTTCAGTCTGGAGAACAGAAGGTTTCGAGGAGACCTTAGAGTAGCCTTCCAGTATCTGAAGAGGGCCTACAGGAAGGCTGGGGAGGGACTATTGACAAGGTCTTGCAATGACAGGACAAGGGGCAATGGGTTTAAACTGGCAGAGGGGAAATTTAGACTAGATGTTTGCAGTGAGGGTGGTGAGACACTGGCACAGGTTGCCCAGGGAGGTTGTGGTTGTTCCCTCTCTGGAGGTGTTCAAGGCCAGGTTGGAGGAGGCCTTGAGTGAGCTGTACTAGTGGGAGGTGTCCCTGCCTATGGCAGGGGATTGGAACTAGATGATCTTTGAGGTCCCTTCCAACCTTACCATTCTATGATTCTACGATTTTAGAAGGTTTTAGTCTGATAGATGTGAATGTGTTCATTCTATCTGAATGCCTTCTGTACGTAGGTACTTGTAAATCGAATCTCCCTTTTAAGCTTCCAATCAGTGTGCAGCACTTTCATTTTTACTCCCCAAAAGAAGTAAATACCACTTCTGTCTTCTGGTTCTGAGTAGTTTGTGGCCCTAAACTGGGGAACACAGGAAATGGTTTATGCATCCTCTAGTCCTTATTAAATGGAGTGTGTTTTGGATACAATTACTATTAATAATTATATAGGGACTTTATTGAGAACTCCATTTTCTAGAGTGACTCTTCAGTGTATTTTCTGTGCTTACACACCAATAAAAATAGGTGAAATGCAGAAAAGTAGATTAGTGTTTTTATTACTGATTTAAAACTGGACTTCTTTGTGTATAACATAAATTGTTCACCCATATATGAGAGACAGAAATGTGTAAGGCTATTTCACATTCAAATCATATAAACTGGAGTCTTAAAACCAGATTGTTTCACCCATAACTAGAAGGCTGAAGAGCAAAATTTCATTAAGATTGGTATATGGAAGTAGGTTTACAAGCCATGCATATCCATGAATAGGTTGATTTAAATGTCTGAGAAATAGATGACTTTTCAAATATCTGGCTGACAGCCTTGGATTTGGAAGTACAAACTAAAATGAGCTGAAAACTTGATACTGAGAAATAAATCTGTCTGGAACGTGGTGTTATGAAGAAATGAATCTACATTCTAGAAAGGCTTCTTTTTAAAAACTGTTCTGATCTTCGCATGACTTGGCAACATACATTTATCCCTGGCATCCTTGTGGATTTGGATCTAATGCAAGTATTCTCACATGATACCTCCAAAAGTCTAATTTGCATGAAGTGTAGCTTGCATAAGGTGTTTAAAAGATTTGTCAACAGGAGGACTGCTACTGCTGAAGGAATATTCAAAAGGCTTAGACTTTCATGCAGTGCATGCCATAAAATCAGATTTATATGCTCATAAAATTAAAGCACATTTTCAATGTATGTTTTCAACAACACCTAGCTGGTACCACTTTCTGGTGTTGTTTAGTCGTATACCTTTAATGATGTGTTGCATACATTGTCCATCCCTGTTGTTTTCTGAACCTACTCTATGCTGTATATGTACATACATATATGCATACATATATATATATATATACACATACTTTGCATATATGCAAAGAAAAGGAGTGACATAGAAATTGCCCCTCATATTTGCTGTCAGCCCTTAGGTTTGTCCTTAAATCTTGGAGGGAAAAAAATCCCAAGATGAGTTTCTGTTGACTTTGGTTTTATATTTTGAACTTGTGTCTCATAGGTGGTTATTTGCTAATTAATCTGAGAGATAAACAATTAGCTTATTGCATGAAGCTCTAAGTAGTTAATTGTTGGTCTGGATCCTATCATAAGACCATATTGGCCTTGATTGGATATAGAAAATGGCATGGA
Source organism: Eubucco bourcierii (assembly GCA_013396675.1). Classification (NCBI taxonomy): domain Eukaryota; kingdom Metazoa; phylum Chordata; class Aves; order Piciformes; family Ramphastidae; genus Eubucco; species Eubucco bourcierii. Next base: position 15,373 of record VWZE01002405.1, read on the forward strand.
TGTAAGAATTCGTTTATCTATTTATTAATTCAAGGTTAGAGCAGTAATACAAAAGTCAACACAGGTTATTTCTGTGAGGATATGAAGCAATCAAAATGTGCTGGTTTTACACTAAATCAGTTGCTAATGCATAATACAGAATACAGAAGAATAAAAGAGGCAAAATCATTGTAAATTAAGCCTGTTTTTCATTAACCTTGTCATATATGGACTCAACAAAGTTTGAACTTTACAGTAATTCTAGTGCATTCAATAAATAATAATGCAAAAAAATTCCATGACTTCAGTAAAGTCCCTGTTTTATTAGTAAGTGAGTTCTCCAGTGGCCAAAATAATATCTGTAAATTCCCATGAATTTTAAGCCAAAATGTGGCAGCCTGGCATGATTAAAAGCTCTAAATTTTCAAAGAGCAACATGATTAAAGCAAGACTGTAGTCTTGAGTGGCACCTCACTGGTTTCATTTGCCAGTATTGTTATTTTCCAAGGTAATATTTGATTTACAAGAGAAATGCTTTTAAGTCACACAGTAAGTTCTACAATGTATCCACTAGTATAAAATCCTCAAATTGCCTTCATCTGTCAAATGCTAAAGCCCTACCTGAGACTATTCAACGGCAGAGCAGGAATCTAATGATGGCAGTAGGAGGGAGGTAGGTTAGATTTATAGAGGTTTTAGAGGCTATACCTCACGTCTCTCCTCTGCTGTCCCTCTCCTGACTCCCTTTAATTCAGTACTTTGACCACTGTAATGCAGTTAAGCTTCAGAATATGACACAGCTGGCTCATAAGTCCAGTTGCCATGATTTTATTGAAACCTCTCTTGTGTTAGTAATTTGAATTGATTTTAAATTCCAAATTATTAGTGAAGACCATGAAATATTGAGCTTTAATATTAACCTAACTTTCCTTTTATGCTAGACTTTCCCTCTCAAGCTGTCATGTTTTTTCCCATGCTTATACTGTATTTGTCTCAATTTTTTTCCCCTGCATATAGCTAAGGCTCAAACACAGAGAATGAAAGCATTTTTGAACAGAAACAATGAATGCAGCCCAAATTAAAAGTAGATGTGATCAACATTTTTAGAGTAGATGATTATCTAAATACCTTCTATTTTTGCTTATCTAATTACAAATTCCAGTTATCAAATACTACCAGTCAACAAATTTTATGGTGGTCATACGTAGGCTATGATCATGAAACTCATAGTGCATGTCAGACCACCATTTAACTCACGGTCCTACCACAGTTATGGGATGCTAAGTGCAAGTATCTGATTGTCCTAGATAAGCTAAGCGTTGTTTCTGAGAGTTAACTTCATTTTGTAAAGAACCTAGCTCAAGCACAGCCCATGTATTGTCTACCATTTGTTTCAAGAATCTGGATCAGATCCTTAAATCACACAAATGTGAATAAAAGCAGTAAATTCTTGGGCAGTAAATCCTCAGTGATTTGTGTTACTCAAAGACAGGACCTGCTGGAACAGCTTCGTAACGTTCTTTTTCCTTTCTTCTTATGTGTACCATATTGCAATAATCAATTAACAAGATGTAATATTCCTATTCTGAGACCTTCTTGTAAACCCCATATGGTCAGAATTTGTTCATAATGGTTCTTTTAAAGAAAAAAAATATTTATTTTTAAAATCTTTTTAAGTTGAATTTGCGCTGTGCATTAGAGATGATAGAAAAATAAACCTATGATTTCAGAAGTGATTCAACCTTTTGGTACTGAGTTTAAGTATTTCGAAGAACCATGTTCCTCAGAAATGTCTGAGCAGCATTTACCTGTGTTTAAACCACAAAACTAGGCAAGCAGATATAGAGGTGCCCAGATCCATCACTTGCATCACTTGCATGGGACTTACACTCTTTCAGAACAAATATAAGTAAAGTTGTTGACCTCTTGATCTTGTTTAAATAATTTATCCCTGCCCGTTTCATTACACCTTTATTTGCTTTTGTATCTCAGAGGACAAAACAGGAAATTCTGGCTCATAACTTGAGTAATACCAAGTAGTTTGTGGTCCACAGAAAGAACAGACAGTAGCTGAGCTTGCATCTCTTTCTGCTTTTATTTGCTCTCTACTGGGGTTCAGAAGCATTGCAAAAAACACGAAGCGAAAGCTTGTTTAAATCCTTTCATAATGCTTATAACATCTGAGGCAACCAAGGAATCCCTGGAGGTCCACAGATCTGCAACCAGTAACATCAAAGACCCAGACCAAACTCCACCAAAATTCTCCTTATCATTATTTCCTTTGAAATAGTTTTAGGGATTGAATTTTATATACTTAGTGGACATTGGTCTCATCGTAAAATTTATTAGGAACAGATTAAAAAATTTACATTTTATTTTTTCTTTACTTTTTTCCTCCCTCATTTTAAGGCATGATAACAAATTAATCTTCCACCTTCCTCAATTTTTCCTGTATCTGACAAGCAGATACTATGCAATCCATACCCTTCTTTCTAAATAGACATGGGGAGGAGGAGAAATTGCTTGGTCCATGTATATTCCAGTAGAGGGTGGCAGTACACTGCCACACTCCCAAAGTAAATTTGTACAGTAATATTTATGGCTTATGCCTTCAAGACGTATTCACCATGCAGATGGATATGTTTTGGGAGCAAGGTGGGAGTTGGACTGGTAGAGTAATCCCCAAATCACTTTACTGACCTTGCTCAATCCACTCAATCTCCATGTCACTTCCATCTGAAATATTTTTCTTCCATAATTGCCATCAGCTGACAAACCATTAGAATACTCCTGAGGACAGTAATCTAGGAAAATAAATACTAGGATGTCTTCAAATGGGAATCTCTACTGATTAACTAATAATACCAATTCCTCACTCCAATTTTGCTACTTTGGTAGCAAAGTATTCCTAACATTTTGAAATTCCTTGTTGTCACCAGTAGAATTTGGATTTCTCTGATACTTTTTGAGACTTCCTTTATTCATACTCTTGATTTTTTTTTGCTTCATTTTTTTTCTTTTTTGTTTTCCTCTTCCTTCCTTCTTTTTTTTTTTTTTTCAAAGTAGGAGGCAGATAGGAAATTATACCTTGGCAAGTAAAAAAGGCAGAGTGCTTTTTCGCCCTTTTATAAATCTTTTGTAATCTTCTGGTTGACGTAAAAAGTAACAATTGGTGCAGCCTATTTTAAATTAATGTGGAGGAATTATTTTAATGTCTTGTCAACCTTTAGACCTTTGTGATTTAAAGTTACATATTTTTTGGATGTGAAAAAATATTTCAGTACAAGAAGAAAGCAATGCATGATAGGAAGACTTCTCTTTCCTTATGCAAATACTGAAAAGTTATTTGTATACAGAGCATGAATTCTTCAAGACTCTTTTATGTTCCTTCAAGAATTTAAGCCAAAGGATTATGGAGGTCAAGAGAATCTTGAAGAACAAAAGCCATTCATGATCAAGCTCTCAATATAGACTTACATTACTAAAAACATTTGAATAACATTTTTATAATAGTAATCTTAAGAAGCCTTCATTGACTTCTCTGGTAAGCAAAGTCAAGCATAATTTTCATGCATTCTGTTAGATGACATTCATTGTTTAAAATATGTAAAAAATAAACCAGTCTTCTGGAACATCTTTCTATTAAGAGGAAAGAAGTTGGAAACAATGCCAGGAAGTTAGTCTAGGAATGGCATGCCTCTTATAAAAAAAAAAATAAAAAAATTCTAGTAGTTAAGGGAATTAAATATTTTTACTTCAAAATAATATAATCTGGACGAGGGCATAGAGTCAGTCACCAGCAAATTTGCAGATGACACCAAGCTGGGGGCTGATGTTGCTGGGTTGGAGGGCAGAAGGGCTCTGCAGTGGGACCTGGACTGCCTGGACAGATGGGCAGAGTCCAAGGGGATGGCATTCAATAAATCCAAGTGCCAGGTGCTGCACTTTGGTCACAACAACCCCATGCAGAGCTACAGGTTGGAGTCGGAGTGGCTGGAGAGCAGCCAAACAGAAAGGGATCTGGGGGTGCTGATTGACACCTGCCTGAACATGAACCAGTAGTGTGCCCAGGTGGCCAAGAAGGCCAATGGCATCCTGGCCTGCATCAGCAAGAGTGTGGCCAGCAGGAACAGGGAGGTCATTCTCCCCCTGGNGAGAAGAGGAGGCTCAGGGGAGACCTTCTTGCTGTCTACAACTACCTGAAGGGTGGTTGTAGTCAGGAGGAGGTTACCTTCTTCTCTCAGGCAACCAGCACCAGAACAAGAGGACACAGTCTCAAGCTGTGCCAGGGGAAGTTTAGGCTGGAGGTGAGGAGAAAGTTGTTCACTGAGACAGTCATTGACTGCTGGAATGGGCTGCCCAGGGAGGTGGTGGAGTCAGCGTCCCTGGAGGTGTTCAAGGCGGGTTTGGACGTGGCACTTGGTGCCATGGTCTAGTCTTGAGGTCTGTGGTATCAGGTTGGACTTGATCTTTGAGGTCTCTTCCAACTCTGGTGATACTGTGATACTGTAATTTATATTTCCTTACTACTACCTTTATAGATTTTAAAGTGTTTCAGAACCTTAACAATATCCTATCTGTCATAAATAGGTCTAGAGTGGACTTCTTGAATTTATTCAGGCAGCTAAGTCACTGTGGAACCATTAGACGTTGATTACCTAACTGTATTTGAGAAAGTAGATCTTATGCCCATTTATTCATTGATCACTTTTCAGGGCCAAGATCTGGGTTCAGTTATTCTACAGGACTTTAGATTAACTAGTGTCCTCTTGAAAAGTCTTTAGTCTCTACAAAACTTCCACAATACCGAACCCTAAAATACCCAGAAAATACTATAACTTGCAAGGAAGAGATTGTGTCTCAGGGTGAGTTAGAATTACAGAATCACAGAATGTCAAGGGCTGGAAGGGATCTCAAAAGATCACCTACTCCAACCCCGCTGCCAGAGCAGGCTCATCTATAGCAGATCACACAGGAATGCATCTGGGCAGGTTTTGAATATCTCCAAAGAGGGAGACTCCACAACTCCCCTGGACAGCCTGTTCCAGTGCTCTGTCACACTCACAGTGAAAAAATTCCTCCTCATGTTTACATGAAACTTCCTATGCCTCATCTTCCAGTATCTGAAGGGGGCCTACAGGAAGGCTGGAGAGGGGCTATTGACAAGGTCTTGCAATGACAGGACTAGGGGCAATGGGTTTAAGCTGGCAGAGGGGAGATTTAGACTGGATGTTAGGAGGAAGTTCTTTCCAGTGAGGGTGGTGAGGCACTGGACCAGGTTGACCAGGGAGGTTGTGGTTGCTCCCTCTCTGGAGACGTTCAAGGCTAGGTTGGACGAGGCCTTGAGCGACCTGTACTAGTGGGAGGTGTCCCTGTCTTTGGCAGGGGTTTGGAACTAGATGATCCTTGAGGTCCCTTCCAACCTTACCATTCTATGATTCTATTATTCTAAGCTAAAGAACCCCAGTTCCCTCAATCTCTCCTCATAAGAGAGATGCTCCATCTCCTTAATCATCTTCACGTCTCTGTGCTGGACTCTCTCAAGCAGTTCTTCATCCCTTTTGAATTGGAGGGCCCAGAACTGAACACAGTACTCTAGATGTAGCTTTACCAGGGCAGAGTAAAGGGGAAGGAAAACATCTCTCAACCTACCAGCCACATCTCTTCTAATACAGCCCAGAATGGCATTGGCCCTTCTGGCCACCAGAGCACATTGCTGGCTCATGGTCAACCTCCCATCAGTTAGGACCCCCAAATCCCTTTCCCCTTCATTGCCTTCCAACTGGTCAGTCCCCAACCTATGCTGATGCCTGGGGTTGTTCTTTCGCAGGTGCAAGACTCACTTGTCCTTGTTGAATTTCATTTAGTTTCTTCCTGATCAACCTTCCAGACTGTCCAAGTCTCACTGAATGGCAGCAAGACCTTCTGGTCTGTCAGCCACTCCATCCAGTGTGGTGCCACCAGCAAGCTTGCTGACGGTGCACTCTGTGCCCTCATCCAGGTCATTGATGAATATATTGAACAGAACTGGTCCTACTACTGACCTTTGGGGGACCCTACCAGATAGAGGCCTCCAACTAGACTCCAGCCCATTGACCACAACTCTCTGGCTTCTTTCCTTCAACCAGTTCCCAATCCACCTCAATACCTGATCATCCAGACCACAATGCCTCCCTCAGCTCAGTCGAAGGATGCTGTGTGAGGTAGTGTCTAATGCTTTACTGAAATCAAGATGAACCACATCCACTGTTCTACCACCATCAATCCACCTGGTTATGTCCTCATAAAAGGCTATCAGGTTGCTCAAACATTACTTCCCCTTGGTAAAACCATGTCGACTGCTCCTAATGAGCCCACTGTCCTTGATACGTCTAGGGACAGCACCAAGGATAAATTGCTCCATTACCTTTCCAGGGATGGAGATGAGGCTGACTGGTCTACAGTTGCCTGGGTCCTCCTTCTTACCATTTTTGAAGATTGGAGTGATGCTTGCCCTCCTCCAGTCCCCAGGCACCTCTCCTGTCTGCCATGACTTACTGAAGATGGTGGAGTGGTGTGGCAGTGACCTGTGCCAGAAGCATCAGTGCTTCCAGGCAGTCAATTGTCAATTAGCCAATTTTCTTTNTCTCTATAACTTCTTACAACATATTCTCCCCACCAATTGCTACAGGTGTTGACATACTTTTTAACAAGGTTTAAAACTAGTTATTAACTAACATAAAGTGTAAAANCCAATTTTCTTTTGTGCTCTTTTCTCTGGTGAGTGACTTTTCCAAAATGTGAGAATATTTCATATGTGTTTTCTCACCCACAAGTAGCTTCCTCTATAGCTTCTTACAACATATTCTCCCCACCAATTCCTACAGGTGTTGACATACTTTTTAACAGGGTTTAAAACTAGTTATTAACTAACATAAAGTGTAAAAACATCAGAAAAAAAAGTAGTCAGAATAATCAGAGCATCCAAAGCATTGTTTAATTGGCATAGGAAGTTTCATTTAAACATGGGGAGGAATTTTTTTCACTGTGAGGGTGACAGAACGCTGGAATAGGCTGCCCAGGGGGATTGTGGAGTCTTTCTCTATGGAGATACTCAAAACCTCCCTGGCTTTATTCCTGTGTGATCTGCAATAGGTAATCCTGCTCTGACAGCAGGGTTGGAGTAGGTGATCTTTCGATGTTCCTTCCAGTCCCTGACATTCTGTGATTCTGTGAATTATTTTAAGGATTATTTTCAGGATTATTTTCTGTATCAGTTTACTGGGAATACATTTCCATAGATAGGCAAACAGTTGTCCTTAAAAGTCACTGCCACTTTTCGGTTAATGTTGTAGGGACTGTGGACTAAGATGCATTAACCATGAGCTTTCTACTGTAAGAAAACAGCTGATTTCCCCCATGGGAGTGGAAAGGTGCCACAGACAGATGATCCATACTCTCTGCTCCTTCATCTCTCAGCTGTGTGCATGAGGCTGCAGCAAGCCCTGGTAGATGAGCAACATTCATGGAAGTTCATTGGAAGAAATGTCTTCTGGCTATTGACATCCTTCAAACATTTGACAGAAAAAGGGCCAAAACTCAAAAAAAAAAAGATATTTAGGCAGCATGTTTGTCAAGCTGGAAACATTTGCTCTCTGTAATTTTGCCCCACAGCACTGATAGATTTTATTAAGCCAATTCACCATTCATAATAAATCATTGGGTGAATGTCCTGGAGGATGATCTGCAGATGGTCCCATCAGGAGGCATCTTCTGAGAAGACAAATGTCGCAGGCTGCATCTACAAGTATGCCCACTAACAGATGAGCACATCTTAGACACTCTCCTAGTTCCCTCTTTTGGGGAAGAGCAGCAGAGAGTAGCTGAAAGTAGCATCTACATGGGAGGTTTTGCAGTGGAACAGAGAGGATAAGGTGTGCAAGAGGTAATAGTAGCAGGAGGATATTATTATATTTATATATGATGTAAGAAAGGCACAGGGGTCTTTGATGAGGGAACAGGGTATTCAGTGATGATATTCTGGAGACCTGAATGCCCCAGAATATCCCTTCTGGGTCAAAAAACCAAACAAAACCAAACCAAACCAAAAAACAAAGCCAAAGCTTTAAAGTGAAATGATATTCATGAATAAATTGGACTATAAGAAAAAAACAAAGGAATTGTTTAGAACACTGATTTTTAATAAAATAACTGGGAAATATTGAGAGCATCTTCCAGAGGACCATCTCTCAGAGCAGAATAGATTTAAAATCTGTTTCACTGATCTAACTCTGGAAATCTGTGATTGAAAACTCTAGTCTTGAGAAGTTACAATACATCATAAGAAAAAGGTGAGTCAACATATAATGTTTCAATTACAGGTTCTCAAGGGTATACAGGTGGTGTAATAAGTAAGGTCACGGTCTTTCCACAGCAATACCCCTGCTATTTCTGCAGTTGCTGTGAATGGGAAACAATAATACTTATGACTGTGAAAAGACCAAAGTTCAGAGCAGATCGATCTAATGTTCTAAAAGGTAAATAGATAAAGATTTGTTATGTAACGAATGTCTATGGTATTTATACTGTCTGGTCTGTCTCTGTGTGGTGGTTTTCCAGGCCATGGGGATGATCAATATATGCAATAGCTGGTAGCAATGACATTTAAGATACCCTCCCCACCCCCTACAAGGACATTTTTATTTGAAACAAGAGGTTTTCAAGTACAGAATCTATTTGTTTGTTTATTTAGTTATTTATTTTAATTCTAGACTTGCTTGTGAAAGATCAACAAGTTGGATAGGTTCCCAGTATGACTACCTACCAAATAGATAGATTGTGCCCTGAACTGGGAGTGTGTGGAGCAGATTCTGTGCCCAGCTTTGTCGTCATTTAGCTGTGCTCTGTGCTTGTTTTAAGCTAGTCCCTTCATCTTTCCACATTTGTATTCCAATTCTCTGTCTCTTTCCCCCACTTCACTTTTTCTGTGTAGACTAAGCTCCTGTAGGCTTTGACTAGCTCTTGTCTCTTTCTGCTTCTGTGGCTTTGGTCTAAAGCTCCAGTGTTCAGAGACTTGACAATCTACTTCTATTAGGAAGAAAAAATGATTGCAAATTCAAGTACTCCTTTGATGTCTTCATCTCATATATCATAGAATCATAGAATCATAGAATGGTAAGGTTGGAAGGGACCTCAAAGATCATCTAGTTCCAATCCCCTGCCATAGGCAGGGACACCTCCCACTAGTACAGCTCACTGAAGGCCTCATCCAATCTGGCCTTGAACACCTCCAGGGAGGGAGCATCCACAACCTCCTTGAGAAACCTGTTCCAGTGTCTCACCACCCTCACTGGAAAGAACTTCCTCCTAACATCTAGTTTAAATCTCCCTTTGGCAGGCCAGTTTAAACCCACTGCCCCTTGTCCTGTCATTGCAGGACCTTGTAAATAATATATATCCATTACTAATAGCATGCTGACCTGCATAATGCAGTAACCAATGTGATATGTATTAGTGATGTGAGAAAGGTTTTGCTGGGACAAACATTATTCAAGAGTGAAGCAACTGTACTTCAATGAGATAGTAATGGGACTTTTAAGGACCCTGAACTCAAAGGGGCTCCTAGAGAAAATGTCTGCAGGATTAGAAAGGTAGGAACAAATTGAGAAAGGAAGAACTAGGGAATCTTAATTTTCCATTCTTACCTCAGTCTCCTTTATATCCTAAGTACTAAGGAGATTCCAAAAAGAAAATCACCAATAGCAGAAGAGCAACAAAACTGGCATTAAGGGAGACATAGCAGCTCAACAACAAACCCTGCACTGATAGTTTTATCAATGGGTCTGCAAGTGCCTTGCCTGAAGGATGTTTCATTCAAAGCAGGACAGCAGGACAGACTCACAGTGTCAGTGATTGGTTGTCTAGTTTATCTTGGTCATCTCTTTTATCTCCTTTCTCTGAACTCTTTCTGAATCTGATAACAGTGAAATTGAGAATTCTTTGAATTGCAAACTGCTCCTGTGCTTTCTCCAGGATGTACTTTCATAGTGAGCTTCTAAAACATGACTACTCCACTACTTTAGCGGGCAAGACACATGGAGAAACTACTCTCAGAAGATTTGCCATAGACCATACAATGACTTCAAGGGAAAATCCCACGCTGTCGTTTCTATTCCTTCATATTCAAAACTGTAAATAAAAGATTAATAGAAATTTCAGACTCCATGAGCCTAATCTATTCCCAGCAAATGTGGTTGGCCTATATTTATTAGTTTATTTTCAGTATGTTCAGATACAACATCCACCATTCAGGTTGTTAATTGTAAACACACAACTGAAATGGATTCCTACTACAGGAGGATTTCTTCATCTGGATTTCTTCATAATTTCCTGATTTTGTATCTTAAAATTCCTAACCTTAATGTTGTATTCATGCAATTATTTTTATTTATATTTTTGTATTTTATCTCAATTTAAAATGCAATTAAATGAGTTACTGTGATTTATACAGTAAGCTAAGAGTTTTGTCAGATTCATGCATTGTCCTCTTACCTCTAAGGCTTTTCTCCTGTGAGTTATCAAATGAAAGGATCCTTTTAATCACCCATTTAAATCTAGCAGTTTATTCTTAGAGATAATGGCTATTATAATTCATAACAAAGGAAAAAAAAAGACATTGTTATGTAATTGTTGATCTTCTATATCACCAAATCCCAAACGTTCTTAATTATGCAGAAAACTAGACACAGCTAATAGAACTATTTGGCACTATTAGATTTTTCCAGCTACTCTTCCTCTGTCTTACTTGCTGCAAAATCAAGCACTTTCATTTTGTGAAAAATACTCATCAAAACTCAGAGAAAGCCAATGGAGATGGTGTTGTCTGACTTTATCTCCACCTGTCATTAAGATTTTTGAAAGGAGACAGAAATGTTGAATTTCCTTTGACATACTCTAAATCATTACTGATTTGTTGACATTCGCATGGTTGTTTTGGTGGCAATAGAGGAAAATTTTCAAAGTGGTTGCCAGACAAGAGAAAGATGTATTTGTGAGTGGAAGAGACAAAGGGGAAAATAGATTTACAGAATTTACAGAAAGCCATTTGCTTTTTTTCTTCCTTTTATTTATTTTTTTTAAATAAATTAAATAAATGCCACTTGCATTAGAGAAATGTATGAGGCAAGCACCAGAAATCAGAACATAAAATTCCATTTTTATATTTCTGTTCTAGGGACACTTTCCTCATCACAGGAGAGTTCATTTCTTCTGGTTGACAGCTACGGAAATAACCTACATATTTAAGCAGTGGAAACAGGTAAAAATGCATTCACACAAGAAGCCTGTTTTCTATTTGAATCTAAAACCTAAGTGCTGTCCCTTTAAAGGAGACCTTGTTGTCTTGATAAAGAAAACTAATGAGGTGGCCTTTCTAGGGCTAGTCACATAATAGCCATGGTGACAAGGACCTCTATCAGGAAATAAAACAGAAGATAAATGACATTTTTCTAATATCCATTTCACCCATTGTTCACAAGTGTCATGCAATACAGCTTCTATTTATCATGAGATAGCAGTTTTGGACACTGGACACTATTTTGTAAAGGAAGCCTAAATCACAATGTTGTATTATTAACAAGCCATAAACATTCTTTACACCTTCCTATTCTTTTTGTAACTGTGCAGAAACAAGTGATTTTTTATATTTGTCTGTTTTTTGTTGTTGCTGGGGGTTTTTTACTTTTTTTTTTTGTGTGTGTGTGTGTGTGTGTGTGTGTGTGTGTGTATGTGTGTGTGGTTTTCTTGTGTTTTTTAATGGACTTGGTGGAAGACATTACTTACATATTTGTATTGGATGTCCACAGAGCACTTAACAGTGATTTTTAGTCAGCTAGGTTGAAAACTACACACTATCCTGGCAGGGCAGAAATCCTGCCAGACTGGTTTTGGCTACTGCTCTCCTTCTCCAGTGTCAGGGTCCAGGAGTTGAATGAAGGGGCAGTCAAACAATGGAGGATTTCATAGAATGTTAAGGTTGGAAGGGATCTCCAGGATCATTTAGTTCCAACCCCCTGCCACAGGCAAGGACATCTCCCACTAGTACAGCTCACTCAAGGCCTCCTCCAACCTGGCCTTCAACACCTCCAGGGAGGGAGCAGCCACAGCCTCCCTGGGCAACCTGTTCCAGTGCCTCACCACTCTCACTGGTAAGAACTTCCTCCTAACATCCAGTCTACATCTTCCCTCTGCCAGTTTAAACCCATTGCCCCTTGTCCTGTCATTGCAAGACCTTGTCAATAGTCCCTCCCCAGGCTTCCTGTAGGTCCCCTTCAGATACTGGAAGGCTACTCTAAGGTCTGCTGGAAGCCTTCTCCAGGCTGCAGAGCCCCAACTCTTGTAGCCTGTCCTCATAGGAGAGCTGCTGCAGCCCTCTGAGCATCTTCGTGGCCCCAGCAAGGCTGCGCCCTGAGGGCTAGGAGTTTAACACCACCAAGTCAGGTGTGGTGCTGCCCCTCAACATGCCTGAGTAGTCACAGGAGGCAAGAAGCTTTGAATTCATTGGCCAGTGCAATGGTACTAGTGCCTATTGGCCAGTTTAATTTTCAAAATAATGTGTTTTAAGTGGAGGGATTTAGAAGCCAGGCCTTTCAATGCTGACTCTCCACTGAAAGAGCACCCCACTCATGGCTCATTTTGACTGGGAATCACAGATGCCACATGTTTGCAGCTTGCACCAGCAGCTTAGCAGCAACCCAGTCTCCTCTTCCTCCCTCTACCTGGACTATTTTGTATTTTACCCCCAGGATCATAATCAGAGTTTTTGGAAATGTCTTTGTACAGGAAGCTTACTCAGGGATCAGTGTGTCATGAGTACATAGGTTAGAGTTAATGCTAAGGCTCCCTAAGTGTAGTTAGAATTTTTCCTGTTTTTCTTCCCTATTTTTCAAGTTCTGATTGTTTAAACAGTTTAATTCTGTGTTCATAAATACCCTTGGTGCAACTACTTACTGTTGACCGAAAATCCAAATGAATCTCAGGGAATTTCCCCAATTAAAAAAAAATAATAAAAAATAATATTCATGCCAAAATTAATATTAATCATTAATATTTATTATTAATTCCCACAACACACACCCTGAGAAGAAGAATGTTGCACCTAGTCCACCTTTGCTCAGCTTTCCAGCTTCCTTTATTGTACGTGATATTGTTAACACAAAGTCTCAAACTCTAATGTGGCATTCATCTTTCCCCCTGTGTTCCAGCCACACTGATCATCCTCCAGGAACATTTTGGTAGGTGGGAAGTGGGGCTTATCTCTCTGCAAGTGTCCTCATTTGGTTCCCTTTTTCACTTTGGAAGTACCTGTCTTCTCAGTTGTTTCTGGACCTAATTTATAAAAAAGATGTTTAGGATACAAGGGGACACAATCTCAAGTTGTGCCAGGGGAGGTCTAGGCTGGATGTCAGGAGGAAGTTCTTGACAGAGAGAGTGATTGGCATTGGAATGGGCTGCCCAGGGAGGTGGTGGAGTCACCATCCCTGAAGATATTCAAGAAAAGACTGGATCAGGCACTTAGTGCAATGGTTGATTGGCAAAGGCTGGATGATAGGTTGGACTGGATGATCTTGGAGGTCTTTTCCAACCTGGTTGATTCTATGATTCTATGATAGAGGTTGTGTGCTATGATGACCTGGAAAGGCAGGGGACTGAACTCAGGTGCTCTGGATGTGCTCTTCAGACCATTTCTTATGCTATTCAAAACTTTCAGGTCTTCCCTTCTACTCCAGTATGGTGTGATAATATACTGTAGTCCTCAGGGGAGACAGTTTAATTAAATTTGATTCCCATCCCCCCACAAGTATTTTATTTCATAGAAACACACAATCAAAAGTTGGTCAGTGTTGGAAGAGGACTCTGTTACTTGCCTAGTCCAAAATTCCTGTTCAAAGCAAGATCACATAGAACAGGAAGGATGGAGACATCAAAATTTGAGCTTTTTTCTTTGTCCAGGGGGAAGGATTTGATTTCTGTACTATTTCTGTATTGTATATGGTTGTAAATATATCTTGTACATATCCTTGTAAATTTAGCTTGCTGTAAAACATAGCTTATCTTCTTTCTGACCTATCTGAGTTGGTCTGGTACATTTCATTGGAGGGTAGTGGTGGTGGTGGATTTTCCCAAACCACCACAGCAACATGTTCCAGGAGTCAGCTGGCCTTGCAGTAAAAAATCTTTTTTTCTTATGTTTAAACAGAACTTCCTCTATTTCAGTTTGTGCCCATCATCTCTTGTCCTATATTGAACATCCCTGAGAAGCATATGGCCCTGTTTTTCATTACTGCTCACTAGCAGGTGTTTGTATACATTGATAAGATCTTCTTGAGCCTTGTTTTCTATAGGTTGCATAGTCTCAATCTCTCAATCTTTCCTCATACAAGAAATGCTCCAGTCCCTTAATCATCTTCACAGCTGGTTGGATTTATTCCAATATGTTCACCTCTGTCTTACACAGGGGAGCCAAGACCTGGACAGTGACTAATGCAGCCTAGGCAGCCATTGACTTTTGGATAGTAGAAGTAGATTACGCTGAGTACCAAGACTTTGATTACTGTGGGAGCTGGAACAGAAATGTTTGGATGGATTAGGTGCCAGGGAAATGATATTCAAAATCTTATCCATTTAGTAAGAACATTCCTGGTCTATACCCAGTGGCATATTATGTTTATATGGCCTTCAAGACCTAACCAACGAAGTAAAAATGTAACCCTCCATGCAGAACAAATATGTGATAATTATCGTGTTGCATCTCAGTTGTATCAACAGCCTGAAAATTTGAATCAGAATTTTAAGTACCACAGTCTTTGCTTAATTTGTGGAAGTCAAGGAGCTATATTGATCAATCAGTATCAATGGTATTACTAGACATTGATAATATCAGTGAATGGAATGGGACTCGGTGGTAATAATGAAATGCAGTAAGTTGCAAAGGGATAGTAGCATGAAATGTTAAGAACAGAAGAGGTAGAGAGAATGCAATGGTGGGAAGAATGAGTAGCCAGGAGGCTCCCTTGTCCAGAGAAGGGCAATGAGGCTGGTGAGAGGCCTCGAGCACAAGCCCTATGAAGAGAGGCTGAGGGAGCTGGGATTGTTTAGCCTGGAGAAGAGGAGGCTCAGGGGGGACCTTCTTGCTGTCTACAACTACCTGAAGGGTGGTTGTAGCCAGGAGGAGGTTGCTTTCTTCTCTCAGGCAACCAGCACCAGAACAAGAGGGCACAGTCTCAAGCTGTGCCAGGGGAAGTTTAGGCTGGAGGTGAGGAGAAAGTTCTTCACTGAGAGAGCCATTGACTGCTGGAATGGGCTGCCCAGGGAGGTGGTGGAGTCAGCGTCCCTGGAGGTGTTCAAGGTGGGTTTGGACGTGGCACTTGGTGCCATGGTCTAGTCTTGAGGTCTGTGGTAACGGGTTGGACTTGATGATCTTTGAGGTCTCTTCCAACCCTGGTGATACTGGGATACTGTGAAAGGAATTGCCTGATGTATAATGTGTTGACAACAGTTAAATGTGCAATTACCACACTATACCACATTTACCCCTTGGTCTCTGTGTAGAATGTCACAATGAAAGTAAGCTGCTGTGCAGAACGAGGAGGATTTATGCCCCAGTGTGCTGATGCAGTTTCAAAACTTGATTCACCCTTTTTCCTCTGATTGGGCATATTTTTCCCTTGGGGATTTTCCCAACCTCTGGCACCTTGCAGCAAATGCTGAATCTCATTCTTTTGCACCTTCCATTCAAACAAATGGTTGGAAAAACTGTGCAAGACTTTGATTGCTGTTTCATAGGATGAATGGATCTGTTTAATGTACAACCTGTGCAGCTTTACTGCTATGTGGTCAAGTCTAGAGTGTCAAGCAGACCAGCAAACTATCAGCAAACAATATTCTGCGTAGCTTAAGAGGAAAATTCTAGCCATGGATGTTGGCACAAATCCACTCTCATGAAAACTCCCACTAAATATTTAATGGCCGGGAAAAACACCTGAAAAAGTGTGTGCTTAAGGCATTGACTTGCAAATTGGGTCCCTGATTGTGACCAAAAGAAATGAGCTTGATTTTTATATCTATTCCTCTAGAATGAGAACTCTGTTTCCTGTTTTAAGCTGAGAACTCCTGGCAGTTAGGAGTAGAAAATATTTTTCCCAGATAAAATTCTGATAAATATAATAGCAGTGGCTATTTCTCAGGGAATGCCTTTCACCTGCAGATATTAATATAGTCTATAAAGTATCCTTATTTCAATTTACAAAAGCAGAAACTAAGGCACAGAAAAGGGAAATTACATGTCTAAGGTCATGACAGTAACAGAAGTGCGATGCCCCTTTTCTGCACTTTACTTACTATGTCCCACAATGATGCCTTTCTGGGGCACATGGAGTAACAGTGCTGATAATGAGCACAATATATCTCCTTTGAAAGGTCTCATCACATATCTGCCTGCATGCAACTCAATCTATACACCTCAGAAGGATGAAGGGCTGAGTCAATATAGCATTAATGTAATATCCTGATGGCTGTTAGCTTCAAAGACATCTTATCCCAGGTTTCCTGAGAAACAAGACTTTGAAAGGAGAGCAGTCAAGATACAGGTAAGTGCCACCTTTTAAATTATGATCAAAGTTGAAATGTGCTATAAAGCTGCCAAGAGACCTATATATTGGCTTATGGACTGTACTTACTGGAAACATTATTTCATACATGGTGTTTCTAGCCTGTGTACTGATGTGACAATCTAGGAGAAAAGGAATTGTCTCTTTTTTCTCTTGAGACATGAAATGGAATGAAAGACAATGTTGGAATTCCGATGCTATAATGAACAGAAACAACTCATGTAAATTGCTGGCACTAATCTAGAATTACAGGGGATCACCAGTGCATAAATAGGCATAAGATTCCCAAGTACCTTTTGGATTTGGACCTCAACAGATGTCTTGTGCTTTCCCTGAAAGAGTGTTTAATTACTTTTCATTCAATTAATTAAAAAATTAAATACCATTTTTAAATTTTGCCACTTAATGGTCTTGCTGTGAGGACAAATGCTATAGTCATTTTTTAGCCACTTAAGATTCTATGTCACTGGAGACAATGAAATGTAGAAGTGTGTGGGAAACATCTTTTCTGTGAGTTTGGACCACCTTCACATAGTTTCTGGTAGATAGATGTCTAATCTTGTAAGGAATCCACTGTAATGGTTTAGAGCAATGGCTAACCTGCCTGCTCCCCCAGTGAAGAAGTGAGGGGAAGAGTAACACACAAAACTCAGGGCTGAGATAAAGAAATAAGATGAGAGTTTAATATAACATGAGATATCATAATGTGCTGGTAGATAGTAGCTGAACATGAGCCAGCAGCCAATGGCATCCTGGCCTGGATCAGGAACAGTGTGGTCAGCAGGACAAGGGAGGTTATTCCTCCCCTTTACTCAGCACTGGTCAGGCCACACTTTGAGTCCTGCATCCTGTTCTGAGCCCCTCAATTCAAGAGAGATGTTGAGGTACTGAAACGTGTCCAGAGAAGGGTGACTAAGCTGGTGAGGGGTCTGGAGCACAGCCCTGTTAGGAGAGGCTGAGGGAGCTGGGGGTGTGCAGCCTGGAAAAGAGGAGGCTCAGGGGAGACCTCATTGCTGTCTACAACTACCTGAAAGGAGGTTGTAGCCAGGTGGGGGTCAGTCTCTTCTCCCAGGTAACCAGCAACAGAACAAAGGGATACAGTCTCAAGTTGTACCAGGGGAGGTCTAGGCTGGATATTAGAAGGAAGTTCTTGACAGAGAGAGTGATTTGCATTGGAGTGGGCTGCCCAGGGAGATGGTAGAGTTGCTGTTCCTGGAGGTGTTAAAAAAAAAAGGCTGGATGGCACACTTAGTGCCATGGTCTAGTTGACTGAATAGGGTTGGGTGATAGGTTGGACTGGATGATCTTGGAGGTCTCCTCCAACCTGGCTGAGCCTATGATTCTGTATTTCTGTATTTCTATAATCACAATTCATAATTACCTTAGCTAATAATTTTATAATACAATGCATGATTACCCTAGCATAGCCTATCTGCAGAAAAAGCACAGTGAAATACACAGGAAAAAAAAATCAACATAAACCAGAAAATCCAAACAGCTACCCCACTCCCACCTGTTCCACTGCCATGCTTTCAGGGAGCTGCCCACACCAAGAATGTGGAACCCAGAAGTAGTAGCAACCAGGAGTCCTCCTGTGTTACAGTCTGAACTTTAAGCCCCAACTTCGAGCTCTAGTTAGTACTTTCATTTTTGAAGCTGGCATGACTGTATGGTGTGAATAGCAGCAGTAGGTTCTACTCAATCCATGGTACTTCCTTCTCAATTTACTCCAGAACTTTAATGTTTTCATTGTTAGAAACTGTTTCTACTGTCTAATGTGAATCTTTCATTTTAGAATCATAGAATCATTTAGGTTGGAAAATAGCTTTAAGATTGCTAAGTCCAACCATAAACTTAGTACTGCCAAGACAACTACCAAACCATGTCACTAAGCAGCATGTCTGGAAGTCTTTTAAATACCTTCAAGGATGATGACTCAACCACTTCTGCAGGCAGCCTGTTCTGGTGCCTCAAAACCCATTTTGGGGAAGAGTTTTGTCATACTGTAAGCCTGTGATACCTTTTTCTGTCCTTTACATCAGCTTCTACATCTAATAGCCTCTTACCTCTTTTAGGCTTATCATATCCCCTTTAGAATTCTTGGATGTAGGTTAAATAAATCCTAATAAATTTAGATGTTACCGTCACTATCCTTTGGGATTGTTCCAGAACATCTAAAACCAGCCAAAGAACTGCAGTTGAGATCTTTATGGCTATTGTAGTGTCCTTCAGAGTAAGAAGGACAATAGAATTGTTTCTGTCCTCCTGGCATTTGTGTTATCTGCAGTTTTAGTGAACAGAGTCTTCAGTCCCTTGCTGAGGTTTTGATGGAGACTGTCAATACAATCTAAAGCAGAGATGAACTCACTGGAAAATCTTTTTGATATTTCCCTTTAATTTGATACTGTTGAATTCCTAAAATGATTTTGCACTTTCTCTCTTCTAAATTTTTCTTTGAGAACATCACCTAAGGCAATGTAAAAAAAAACTGTATTAAAAAGTCAAATGATCTCCCTTTACCTGTTTCCCCTCTGTCCCCAGATCTTCTTGTTCCAGTGGGTGGCATCTGGATTGTTTTGACACAATTTCTGCTTGGTGAAATCACCCTGACATTTATAAGTACCTAGATGAATGTGTTTGCATTAAATAGTTCCTAGAGGATAATGATGTGTGAGGTATAGTAGGAGTTGTCTTCAGCAGCTGGGTCTTGGAGCCCTTTAAGATTGTTCAGGAGGAACAGAAATAGGAAGGAGGAGGTCAGAGCACCACAGACTGAGAGGGAATAACAGGATTCACCATTTGGCCTGTCATAAATTGGGCAAGGAAAAGGACCTTACAGTGTCCTTCCAGTACCTGAAGAAGGCCTACAAGAAGGCAGCAGCCAGACTGTTTAAAAAGGCCTGCAGTGATAGCATGAGGGGCAATGGTTTGAAATCAGAGAAGTGTAAATTTAGATCAGATGTTAGGAAGAAGTTCTTTACCATGAGGGTGATAGAACTCTGGTACAGCTTGCCCAGGGGGGTAGTTGAGGCCTCATCCCTGGAGACATTCAAGGCGAGGCTCAACAAGGCTCTGTGCAACCTGATCTTTTGGAATGTGCCCCTGCTCACTGCAGGGAGGTTGGTCTAGATGACCTTTGGAGGTGCCTTCCAGACCAAGCCATTCTATGATTCTATGACTTTATGATGTAAAGTACATTTGAGGATGCTTTAGGAGAAGAAAATAGGAGCTGATTAGTTTTTCTGAAGAACATTATTAAATGACCAACAGAGAATATGCTAAAAGAAAGGCTGTGATTACCAATAATATGCAATAAGCCTGAAAAATTAGATCTGATGACTACATGAAGTAAATACAACTTTGGTTACTGTCCAGTATCTGAATCACAATCCCACTGGAGCAAGAGGTTTTCTATGTGCAGTATATGTTTCTTTGAAATTGCCTTCTCTAACAAATGTATCACATAAATTCTATTTCTGTACATGTACACTGCAAAGCATTCTGCTGCATATACCTTTAATTCAGAGAGAGAGCTAAACATTAAAAATACAGGAAGAATCATAATATTACTACATATGAGGCTGGAAGGCTCTCAATTATTGTCTTACAGATGTATGCAACAAGAGTGTTGTTTCCATCTAATTTCCAAATTAAACTTCCCTGAGGGAAAAAAAAAAAAAACATGAACAATAACAAAACCTGGAGTTTTAAAAAACTTTTTCTAAGACAGTTTGGAAGGCCATGCCATAACTAAAAGGACAGCATGTAGTGAATGGAAAATTACAATTGACACTAAAACCAACTCAACATATTTAGGTAGTGTATTTTGTTACCAATGAGACTTTCATAATCTTCACGCCAGTCATCAGAAGGCAATACAAAGGAAGTAATATTTGCTTCTAGACAATACATTTTTTAGTGGTTTAGGATCACCAGGAAAGGTGCTGTATGTAGCACTATTTTATATACATCATAACAATGTCAGAGGAAGCAATTTCTAGAAATCCAGTTTGCTGTTTGGTATACCTTGAGTTATAAAGTGAGCTAACTAACCATTTTAAGAACCACCTTTAGTTTGCACAGACTTCTGCTGAGAACAGAAGAAATATCATTACAATTTGCATGTGCAGTATGGCCTGAAAAGGTCTCTTGGTAGGGCAAATGAGCCCCAGGCTACCACAGTGGGGTTGTTATGGCATCCAAACGATCCACTTTAAAGTTACCTCTTGTGTATCTGCACCATACACTAAGAGCATTGTGCAGTTTTCTCTGCGATCACAGGTAGACAGAAGTTAATGGCCTTGCAGAGTGCACCATTGGTGATATAAAGCACTGTACACTGATATTTCAAGGTAAAGAAACAGTCCTAGAAGGCTGCCTGGAGAATATTTACTCTTGATCTGCATGAGATACTTATCTCCATAGGTGACTTACCAACATTTGAATTTAGGATGATCAGAACTGAGAACGTGAACTGCACGGACAGGAGGTAACAAGGCGAAGCAATGTGTGTATTGTAGTGCATTCTCACTGGTGTCTCTCCGCAGAGCTTAGTACAGGATTTATTTATGTGCACTCAGTAGATTAAACAAATGTGCATAGGAGGAGAGAAAAACGAAAACAGCATTCAGATGGAGTTTTGTTTGAGATCATCACACCAGATATATTCAGAGATATATTGCAAGATGCCTATTACAGTGCAGTAAGAGACAGAGTTTTCTCTGCATGGAGTTTGGGACTGAGTGTCTTTTCAGAGCTGCCTATTAAGACAAAAGTACTGGCATGTTAAAGAGGTAGCAAATGGCACTGCTCCCATGGTTTTATATAGGATCTTGCAATATTTACCTTTTTTCCCCCCCTACCTTAATGACTTCTGTGACTTGAAAAGAATACCCACTTTCATTTCATTATGGTTGGGAGAAAATTCTTTTCCCACCCCAGAGAACTTTGAAACTCTAATGTCTCAAGGACTGGACAGGGAGCAAAAAGACTGCAGATAAAAAAAAGACTATTAAAAGAACTTTTTGGAGTGAATTTGTGATTTTTCATTACTTGGAACCAACAACATGGGATGTATTGTGTGCTTTTTCAGAACTAACAAACAATTTCTCTCTGTACTGACCCAAGTGGTTTTTGAAGCTGCTCTCTCTGAAGTTGCTGATAAAGTGTTATCCCTCCAAAATAGCTCCGCTGTAGTTTCAGTTTCTCTGAAAAATACACCTAAATTTGTTTTCAAACAATTTAGTGGAAACTACAGTGCCCATGTTCAGCTGGCAGTGTGCTGGCTGAAATGCAGCTCTTGTCTTTGGTGTGAAAGGGTCTGAAGCCTCCCAAGAGCAACAGAGTTAGTGAGCCACAGTGGTCACAAGGAGATCCTAAGAACCTGAAATCTGCTACGCATGAGTACATGGATGTTGTGAGGGTTTAATTAACACTTGGAAAGCATTCTGAGGTCCTCAGATGACATGGTTTACAGAACTCCAGATGACTGTTATTATATCCCCTCTGTGTTTGCGGTGGCAGATAGCCAAGGAGAAGAAACATTCAACCAAAACCAGGCATTTTTCCCAACCCCGTTGTTATTTCTAGGCTACTGTTGGAAATAAAAGTGTATCTGTGTCCAATTTATTGAGTATAAATTACAAGTGGCTTTGTTGGGATTCCTCTGTACTTTTGGATATGATGTATGTAGCCAATGACAAGCTGTCTTACTTTCTGAGTATATACTTATTACCCAGCTACATCATAGAGATGGTTGCAGACTTTAATATTTGACTAAACCTCATCTATCTGTGACACTTCTTTGATAGAGAATAACACAAACAAGCAATTTCCTCTATCTGCAACTTCACTGGTTTTGCAAACAGTGTTCATCTTGTCAGACCTCAGCATATATGTTGAAAATAAATCCAAAACAAAAGAAAACACTCTCAAAACAATGCGCTGTATTTCACACTCAAATCTTCCCCAGGAGAAGTTGAGCTATAAATTGAAGATCCTAATCATGGACCTTAAGTATTTATATGAAAAGTGTCCAGAAAGAAATTCTTCACAGAAGGGTGATTGGCATTGGAATGGGCTGCCCAAGGAGGTGGTAGAGTCACCATCTCTGGAGATGTTCAGGAAGAGGCTGGATGCCATGGTCTGGTTGATTGGCTAGGGCTGGGTGATAGGTTGGACTGGATGATCTTGGAGTTCTCTTCCAAGCTAGTCGATTCTATGATTCTGTGATTCTATATAGTTGTGGTGACCATAAGAATTAGGACTTGTCTTTAATAGATTCTTTTATTCTTTGTCTTTGCCACAAAGGCACATTGCTGTCCCATGGATAACTTGTTATCCACCAGCACTCCCAGGTCCCTCTCCACAGAGCTGCTCTCCAGCAGATCGCCTCCCAACCTGTACTACCTGTACTACTTCCTACATATAGGAAGAATACATATTGTTTTCTGGCAAAATAAATACTTAACCTGTGGCATCTTCCTAGTTCATTCACTCAGGGAGATTTTGTCACAAAGAACAGGTAACTTCCATTGCTAGATTTCCAGTAAACTACACTACAGATAGTAGCAGAATGATGTGGATCAGCAGGACTGGGTTGGTTTTGGGTTTTTTTGCATCCTGACAGACTGGTAACCTGTTTTATCTTGATTTGTTTAATTTATGATCTACAGTGATTTTGTCTCCTACAACCACAGCACCACAGCAGACATGGAATAAAGTATAGCAGCATTGTATTGATAACACTGCCCAAGATCAAAAATGTCTGACAGGTATTAGCCTGCAGTGACTCACATAGTCACACATGAGCTGGATTTACACTACCTTGGGCCTATCAGTGTCACACTCTTTAGCATGCACTACATATCTACAAATTTCCTTTATTATTTAAGTTCTGAGCGTGCAAAGGATGCTGACCTTAGTGGCTGCCCCAGAGGGGTTCCTTACCTTAGATTGCTTATCCAGCCACAACCTGAAGTGGTCAAAACTGTCTGGGGAATATTATTGCAAAATCACTCATATTAATAGTAGTGTAGTGATGATGTCCCCTATCTGGCTTTCTAGTTTCCAAATCTCAGTGATGACATTCATGCTCTATTTACATTCAATACCTTTGCCAGATACCCTTAATATTGCAGTTGTAAGGTTCAGAGTCAGACAGGGAAGGACAGGAGAAAGGAAATCCTACTGCATCAGCTGGTTTTTGGGTTTCTAACTAGCCAGAGGTACTGATAAAACTAACATCGTGGATGGCCATTTAGGCCTCCATTTTTGAGTGGCATAACCACATTCACCAACCAGGAGGTTGAAGAGGTAGCAGTTCTTTTGCAGTTCTGCCTTTTTGCAAAGGTTCAGGAGAAAGACCTAGTTAACTCATAAATATATGCTATCAAGACATGTATGCAGAAATCCTTTCCACCAAACTTCCTTTCACAATTTACCCAGCTTAAGTTATATTGATGTGAGTCATAAACTTCTATTGTGTTTTTATGCTAAGAGCATTGCTACAGTGTAAACACATACAATTATATTGCAGATGACTGATTAATCTCTTTTTCCAAATTGATCTATACCACTGCCATCCCAGGCTATTAACATAACCAAACTCTGCATCTGCTTTTATTGCAAAACTCAAAGCTGATTTAAAAAAGTTGATTCAGAAATGTTAATATATGCAGCAGAAGGTATTTTAAATAAATATCTGACAGACAGTTAAATCTGTGTCTCCTCATTGTTAATTATGGAGCAATCAGAAGGGGGCAAGAAAAAGAATATTTATTGCAGGTTGAAAAGCCAGTTATTAGGTATTGTATCACAGCAAAACATGTGGACTTGCCTTTAGAAATTGTCTTTCTCATGATGGATAAGGTTTTTTACAAATATTTTTTTAACCCATACTTGAATTAAGGATAGCAATAAGTAGCGGGGAACAATTCGAAAGCAATGGACAGAAAAAAATCTTGGTCTAGGGCAAAAAATGTAGCCATTTGCCCAGATACAAGGACAAAAGTAAAGTCTATTGAAAACAAGTTAAAAGCTGTAGTTTGATGCAGCCCAAACTTGAGGCAAAGAGACAGATGGTTCCTGGTGATTTCCATGGAACACAGGACTCAGCAGATCTGTATGGATCCTGTCTTGAACAGTTTGCTAGAGCTGAAATTACAAATGTCTTGGCCAGAACAGAAGTTTTTGTCTATGTTTAAGGGATTTTGGAGTCTAATTCCCATCAACTTTTAAGGGAAGTTTAGCATTAAGTTACCAGATCTTCTCTAAAACCCTTGCATGGGCATAATTGCAAAAGGAATGGTTAAGTGCACCTATATTCTTGTATATGCATTTTAATGCTCTCAAAAGAACTAATGTGAAAATATTATATGCTAAATGTCTTGTGTGTGATCTGTTTGTAGTCTACTAATTAATGAGTTAGAAGGCACTCTCAGAGGTCATCTTGTCCACCCACCCTGTGGTGACAAGATCACTTCCAACTTGATCAAGCTGCCAAGGGCACATCAAGTCTGAAATTGCATTCCTGACACTTCCCAACCTATTCACCTTCTCTGGGATCTCTGTCACTAAACAGAGGAGGTCCTTCATCCAGGCTCATCTCTTTTAGGTGTGGTCATGGCTACCCTCCAGTACCGATGTAAGATCAGGGCACCCCCAGCAGCATGGCACCTGCATTCAAGTGTGTTCCCAGTGGACAGCCATCTAGGAAACTGCATCTGCTGAGTGCAGAGCTACAGAGGCCATAGCTTTCTGCTCAGTGCAAACCATCCCTCCCTGGTCAGAGCTGGCATCACTTTCAGCACCTTCCTGCATGGTCTTCCCACCCAAACTGCCATGCTCTGGTCTCTGAGCTCCCCAAAAGCCTCTTATATAGGTGTGGTCATTGTTGCCTTGGCGGTGCCCAGGCCTTGTCAGCCTTTCCCATGTAAGCTGCTGAATCCAGGTGGATCTCTCCATTTCCCTGGCGTTTTCCTATCTCAGGAAAACCCTTGTAGGCTGATAGTTTTGCAGTAGCTCCCCTCAGTGATACCCACTCTATCCACCATCCAGACATCTGGATGCCCACAACCAAGTTTGAGAAATTAGCAAAGGGACACAGTTGTAATTTTGTAGAGCCTGTGATGTACAGACCCAGTAAAAATTCTCAGTTGATCAAACAGAGGTAGACTGAGAGAGTTGGGGCTCTTCAGCCTGGAGAAGAAAAGGCTTCCAGGAGACCTGATAGTAGCCTTCCAGTATCTGAAGGGGGCCTACAGGAAGGCTGGGGAGGGACTAGTTACAAGGTCTTGCAATGCCAGGACAAGGGGTAATGGGTTTGAACTGGCAGAGGGAAGATTTAGACTGGATGTTAGGAGGAAGTTCTTTCCAGTGAGGGTGGTGAGACACTGGCACAGGTTGCACAGGGAGGCTGTGGATGCTTCCTCCCTGGAGGTGTCCAAGGCCAAGTTGGACAAGGCCTTGAGTAACCTGTACTAGTGGGAGGTGTCCCTGCCTATGGCAGGAGGTTGGAACTAGATGATCTTTGAGGTCCCTTCTAACCTTACCATTCTATGATTCTATGAGTTACTTAGTTACTTAACAGGAGGAAGCAGAGATGTGCAAAAAAAAAGTTTGGTTTTATTACTGCCCCCAGAAGTCCTACATGCTGATTATTTCTACTTGTGTAAGTTTGTTACCAAATGTCCTGAACTCAGTAGGTAAAATGTGTATCAAATCCAGTGAGGCACACACATAAACATTTCTGGCAGAAACTGGGGGAAAAAAGACATTAGTGTTAAGGGGTTTATTTTTAGAAGTTTGTTAAAAAAAAAAATAAAAATCAAACATTAAAAATGAAGTTCCTGTAATTGCTGTCTTTCCAGACTAGTCCTGCTCACAGTGAAAAGTGAAGTGCCATGTTCGTACATGGTTAGAGCGACCACTGACATTAACAGGAAATGAAGCGCTGTCTTTACATCTGAGTTCTCACCAGAGAATAAGAACTGGTTACAGTGACAAATGCACTCTCCCACTCTTGCACATCCTTTTTTTTTTTTTTTTTTTTTTTTTTTCCNATTTTTTTTTTTTTTTTTTTTTTCCCCCAGATCAAAGGCATGCAGTGAAAAAGATCTCTTTTTTGCTTTTCTATTTCCATTAGAGAAAAGTGTTATTCTTGAGTATTCTGCAGCGTAAGAGTCACGAAATTCAAAAGTACTGTATCCAAAACCATGAATATAATGCATAGTGATTTCACAGTGCATCCACACTCCAAAATGCAGCCTGCCTATGCTGATAGAAAATACTACACATATAGAAATGGGCCAGACTGTGGGGTGTCTGATAGCAACAACACCTGATGATTTTGGTCTTTCTAAGCACAACTTATGCCAGCTGATACATTGGTAAAAGCTTTTTACATTGGTAATGGCAGTGCATCTGTGTTTCTCTTGGAATTCTCTTTCCCAAGGTACACATGTTGGCTACTATTCAGGTCTACTATGCTCTTCGTGTGGTTCTTCTCCATCATATACACCACAAGTTGTCATTGTCTTGTCATGAGTCACTTTGTCTTGTCATGCTGAAGCCAAGGATTAGAGAAGCTCATAGTTTTTCAGAAGCTTTTTAATGTAATTTTCCAGGTATCCATTAGATCTCTGGCATTAAGATGTTGCTGTTGCAATGCTAATTCACTCTTTCAGACAGAAAAGCAACCACTGAGGCAGGAACTGTTAAGATGCCTAACCACCTGCATTTTAAAGGAAATCTCATTTAACACTAATTCTTTCTATGGTGGTTGAGTCCATGTTATTCTTATAGTCATAGAATGATTTCAGCTGGAAAAGATCTTGAAGATCATTGAGTCCAACCATTATCTAATTCATAGAATCATAGAATCATAGAATGGTAAGGCTGGAAGGGACCTCAAGGATCATCTAGTTCCAAATCCTTGCCATAGGCAGGGGCATCTCCCACTAGTACAGGTTACTCAAGGCTGCATCCAACCTGGTCTTGAACACCTCCAGGGAGGGAACAGCCACAACCTCCCTGGGCAACCTGTGTCAGTGTCTCACCACCCTCACTGGAAAGAACTTCCTCCTAACATCTAGTCTAAATCTCCCCTCTGCTAGTTTAAACCCATTCCCCCTTGTGCTGTCATTGCAAGACCTTGTAAATAGTCCCTCCCCAGCCTTTCTGTAGGCCCTCTTCAGATATTGGAAGGCTACTATAAGGTCTCCCTGAAGCCTTCTCTTCTCCAGGCTGAGGAGCCCAATTCAATGAAGTTATGTGTGAGAATTAAAAGAAGTCAGATGATTTTAATTTCTGAGTGCTAGTCTCCACATTGTGCACTCCCAGGGTAGTCTTAAAAGCATCCATGATGTGGAGCGCCAATCATGGATGTGGACAAGTAACATGTGTCACAACTAGGTTGATCCTGGTGAAGCTGAAATGAAATTGAGTGGTTTATTAAGAAAGTCTGCTCTATTCTGCAGTAAATAAGTCTCTATATTATTATCACATCACATAAATATAATCGTTCCCTGTGACGCAAGGGTGGGGAAGTTGTTCATCCCTAGGACTGTCTAAGTAAACTCTCACTGAACCTCCAGAAGCAGAACCATGATGGTAATCTGAGATGAGAATTCCTTTCTGAGATGTTGCTTACTAAATATGTCAGATCAGAACTGGTCCATGAAATACCAGTGAAAGCAATTGTGAAAGTGTCTACTCTTCCACTTCACTACTATTTCAGGTAAATGTAATCCCTAACACTTAAGTGAGAACTCAGTGCAATCCTGAGCTTCTTGCTTTAGTGTTTGGGGTTTTATTTTGAGGCAGTGGGGTTTTTTTGTTTGGTTTTGTTTGTTTGTTTATTTGGTTTTTCTTCTTTTGATTGGTTGGTTGGTTGTTTTTGGTTTCTATATATTTGGTTTTCTCTTTTTCTAAAATACCACAGCCTGTCACAAAACAGCAGTGGATTCAAGTCCCACAGAGGCAGAAACTAGTATACAAGAAGATGGGGTTAAGGACCCCAAGGAAATTAAGTTCTACATGAAGTTATCTTGTCTATTGCTTGAAATTAATAGGCTTGTGAATTTTAAAGCTGCAGAGGAACATTATGATTAACTAGTTTGACCTCTGTCTCGTCTGAGATCTGCATAACACAGGCTATACTTCATCCAGAGATTTCTGCCTGAAGCCCAGCTATATATTCTTAAACTAAGATGTATGTTTTATAAGCATATCTGATCTTGATTTAAGGACTACAATGACACTTAGTAATTTGCCCTAGTAAGTTAGCTCGTTAAGCAGTTAAAAAATAATGAGTTTCCCTTTAATTCTAGTTTGAACTTTTTTGATTTCAGCATGCAATTATTAGACCTTAACCTGCCTCTGTCTGCTAGATTAAAGGCCCCTCCAGACTCAGCACAAGTACTAGTGCAAACAGGGACTGTGATTTAAGTTTCTTTAAAATCTGTTCATCTGAGTAGCTAAACAGAGTTCCTTTAAAGTTGCTGCTAGGAGTGAGTTCGTTTCACTGGTGCTGTGGAGATAAGTGATTTGACATGAAGTATTTCTTGTGGCATTTACTCTGACTGTTAGACTCCACTTAACTCTGTCAAGAAGGGTTTGATCCATTCACCCACATGTTGACATTGAAGTTACTGGAGATACCACAGGTGTTCTTCAGTTACCAGTGCAGCTGAGAATTGGTCTCTAGTAAGTCCTACATTGCAGCCAACAAAACGTGTGAACACCTAAGATATGCTTGAGCAGCACAGGTTGTAGAAGATCTATATGCATGAGCAACTGGTAGTCATGAGAGCTCAGCTACCCAACTCACAGACATATGACTATATGCTGACATCTAAATTTCAGTATATTAACTCCAAACCTGCTAAATGTGATCTGCCTAACCTTAAACTGGGACTCTAGGGAGAAAATGTAATCCTTCACTCTCTCACCCATTTACTGGATTCACTCAGAGTGGAATGTACGTGGCCTGAAACCAGCGCTAGAACTCAGTTACCTCAAATAGATGTTTGGTGTTCATTATGTGTGGTGGATTATCCTAACTGTTCTCTAGCTGCTAGTCTAGAAGATCTTTGGCTATCTCTAGGCCCTGCCACTCTGTATATGTGTGCCTTGGATACCAGAGGGTGCATGAAATGACCCTGGGTATCTATTTTAGGCAACCAAATCCTACCCTATGTATCTAAAAAGTGAGTTGTTGAGGTCTGAGCTAGATAATCCAAGCTCTTTCTGGAGTTACTAGAGAGATAGTCACCTCTAGAGAATAATCCATCTGACCTAGCAAAATTGACTGTTTGGGAGAACATTAATAACCTTTAAGAAGTAATCATCTCTTTCTGTAGACTATGATGGGGACATGTATAGTTCAGATTGAGAGAAGCAATTTTTAGAGGCCTAAGTTAAGGCACATGAATGCTGTCCCCAATGACCTTTGCTTGGCCCTTTGAGATGAAATGACATCTTTCACTTGAAAGTAGCTCTAAGCCATTTATGAAGGGAGTTTCGTCCTCTTTTTGTCCTTTTGTGGAAGAAGTGGTCCCGATATTAAAACATAAACAGAAGAACTTATTACAATTTGTATTTGGCCTGCATTAAAAACTAACTGAAAAGACAAAGCATGTTACAATTGCCTGTCAATATATTCCATTTAAAATGTAACACATATGATCAAAGGAAGTCACCCAGAGGATTACGCCGTATGAATTCCTCAATAAAATGGCAACCTTTAGATGTATTAAATATTACATTTGGGAAAAAAAAGTAAGAATGAAAATCTATAGCTAAGAGAAACACAAGTCCACAGGGGAAATTCAAGATCTGTTTGTGTGTAATTGGGTTTTACTTTGTGAAGGTCTTGACAGCTAGAAGAGCTGCCTTACTTGCATGAGACTTAATCACATTCATGGATCTACATGATGCTAACTGCATACTAAATTCAGTGAGATTTACAGCCTTTGCTCTGGTTTTACCTCATTTACACCACACATTGCCCTGCAGAGGTTGCCAACCACGTATGGGGGGGATTGGAATTTTAGCATTTTGGTATCTTAATGACTAATCCTGAATGATGAAGCGCTGTTGCACACCCAGAAGTAATTTAAGTTGTGACAGTCTGTAATTCATACTGCAAATCAATGAAACAACTGACAGGAAGGACATGGAAGTGTTGGAGCAGGTCCAGAGGAGGGCCACAAAGATGATCAGAGGGCTGGAGCAGCTCTCCTATGAGGACAGGTTGAGAGAGTTGGGGCTCTTCAGCCTGGAGAAGAGGAGGTTTTGAGGGGACCTGATAGTAGCCTGAAAGTAAGAAGTGTCAGCAAACAAAACAAACAAACAAACAAACAAACTAAAAAAAAAAGGATGACAGAAGATGAGATTTGGGAGACTCATGATAGATCTTTACTAGAACACTTCAATGTTAAGTATTGACATTGTCTTACTAAACTTTTAAGAATGTAAACCTGGGGAGGAAAAGAAGTGGAATGACGGAATTATAGAATGGTTGGGTTGGAAGGGACCTTAGAAGTCAACCCACCTACCATGGTCAGGGACATCTCCTTCTAGAACAGGTGTCATGGTAGGGTTAAATAGGCTAAAATATACCTGTTAGACCAATACAGACCTGTACCATAGCAAAGAACCTGTTTCTAACAGCCAATCTAAATTTTTCCTAGTCTGAATCCACTCCCTCTCCTCCTACCATTGCAGGCCTTTGAAAACAGTTTCTCTCTATCCTTCTTGTAGGCTCCCTTTGAGTACTGGAAGGCCACAATTAAGTCTCCCCAGAGCCTTCTCTTCTCTAGGCTTAATGTGGGTATCTTTATTGGTAGACTGCCCAGGAAACAAAGCAGACTGTATCACTGACTGGATTTAAGGTTTTTTAATCCTTAGTCCCAATTTAGGTGGAACAGGACTTTAAGCATTCCATTTCACACTGTCTACTTAGAAAATAAGCTCCTCACAACAAGAGTGATCTTGTTTTCAAGACATCTGTCAGTATTTAACAAATACATAGGAAGCTCTTGGTTAAAACAGGATGGCAAGAATAAATCCAGGATTCCACACCAGACAAGAAGCAGGCTTATAAGATGCTGATGCATATTCTGCCTTACATCATCTGCCCAGCTTCAGGAAAGTCACTTTTCTTTCTTGTTCCTCAGCTTCTATGTGTAGACCAAAGGAAAAAATTAATTCTTGCAAGTGTCATGTGTATAATACACGTATTATTCTTTAGAAATACCAACACACTAGAGAGAAACAGCTAGTATAAAACACTGGATGAAAAGCTTTTATGCTAAACAGAACTTCAGATTAGCCTCTATGCCTAAATTTCCAAGTGTAAAAAATGGAGATAATACTGCTCGCTTATAGTCTATAAGGGATTTTGAGGTCTGTAGGGGATGCCAGTTTATATAAGTATGATATATGTAACATCAACAGAGCCTACATAAGACTTTATGAGACATTTAGATCTACACATGGTAGGTAGACCGTGTCTTAATTTCCTTTTCTGAATTTCATACCAAACTGTGTCATTCGTGCCAGCGAAGATTAAAATATTGTTGTCCTGAAATCCATTAAACACTAATTAAAAACGGGAAAAGACTTAGATTAGACAATCCTTTAATGCAATCAATTAATAAAAATAAATCCAAAAGCTGTCATAGTGATCAAGGCTGGCAGCAATTCATTTGCTATTTCTGGTTTTATACCATAGAGTTTATTTTGTTTGGGTTTTTTTTTCGTGTCAGTTTTAAGAAGTGGATATTGACATTGAAGCATATTGTGGGCAGGCTGGACAAAAGCTGAAGGACAATCTTGTGAGCTGCCTAGCTCAGGTCTATAAATCATAGAATCATAGAATGGTGAGATTGGAAGGGACCTCAAGGATCATCTAGTTCCAAACCCCTGCCATAGGCAGGGACACCTCCCACTAGTACAGGGCACTCAAGGCCTCATCCAACCTGGCCTTGAACACCTCCAGGGAGGGAACATCCACAACCTCCCTGGGCAACCTGTGCCAGTGCCTCACCACCCTCACTGTAAAGAACTTCCTCCTAACATCCAGTTTCAATCTCCCCTCTGCCAGTTTAAACCCATTGCCCCTTGTGCTGTCATTGCAAGACCTTGTAACTAGTCCCTCCCCAGCCTTCCTGTAGGCCCCCTTCAGATACTGGACAAGCAAAACAGTTGTTAATTTCATAGTTATAAACTAACATATATATATATATATATATATATAAATGGAACTTAAGGCTTTAAGCATATGAATATAGCAAAATGAAGAAAGCAATCATAGCAACTCTTCTGTTTACCATAAAATAATTTCTACCTGAAATAGTACAGCAGGAGGAATAATATCTGTGGTTTTGTTTTTTTCTTCAGTTGCAGAGAGTGGCGAGGTGCAGGTATCTGATACTGATATAAGCTGTGGACAATTGTTTTTAGCTCTGTAACCCAACATGCACTTTGAAGATGTTTATATGTAGGCATTTTTAATGCAAATGAATATGTCATAATTGTATTTTTGGTACAGTTTTAAAAATATCCCCAAGTAGATATTGTTAAGAGAATGAGAAAACCCGGGAGAAATATCTGTAGTGAGTTAAGAATCAGGTAAAAATTGTAGGATAGTGTTAGGGAAGACTTTTCCTATAGTCCTCTCTTTGCAAAAAAAGTATTTCTAGAAGGTATTTATTGCTATTCATTGAATACAAAGGGAGCTCCACAGTAACAAGCTCTGTAAGTTTTAAAATATTATATTAATTCCAACTCCTGAAGCTTAGGTCTTGTACCTTAACCCATGCTGTCTTGTGTTAGGTGTTTTATAAAGACATATGGGACATTGGGTATGTCCTTCCTTCATTAGATAGCATGGAGGATGAAGCCAGAGTAACTTGTGAGACATCCAACTTTGAAACTAAATGCTGTCTCATAGAGTTGGTGGAGGATGTTCCAGTATGATAAGTTTTCCCAAAGAAACAGAATTCTTAAAACACACAGTGCTTTTGATAGGAAATACGCTCTCACAAGAGAAATAAAAGCAAATGTCACTTCAAATCTGTTAAGAATTTGATGGTCAGGGACAGAACCTGAGATATGGAAACCAAAATTCAGATTCCTGATCTGAATTATACATGGAAGAAATTTGATGTCAGCACTTCATTGGAGTGTCCTATTACTGTCTCATGAGGTCTGTCTTTACCTCTTTAAAAATCTTTGCACTCTTGTTTAATTCTTGTTTGGAACACATAACTTTCTGGATTCTTATAACTTTTTCTTCCTTAGCAAAGTTCCTGATTGTTATAAACATAACTTATCAGAGAGTCAATGAGGGAAAAAAAAAATACAAAAAA
Source organism: Eubucco bourcierii (assembly GCA_013396675.1). NCBI lineage: Eukaryota > Metazoa > Chordata > Aves > Piciformes > Ramphastidae > Eubucco > Eubucco bourcierii. The sequence goes on from VWZE01002405.1 coordinate 49,373, forward strand.
TTAAATCCTACTAGAGAAGAAACATCTACTCAGATTGATCCAAAAAACACTTAAAAGCATGAAACATTGTACAGAATTGAACTGCCCACCTATACATTTCACATATATGCACACAATGCTTATAGATACACAATAGGTAAGCTACACCAATGCTTCCCAAATATTGAGATATGCATCACTCTAATAGAACAATTTGGGTTAAAAATAATGTCTTTGTTTTTGCCTTTAAATATCTCTGCACACCTAAAGTGCCGTACCAACAAGCAGAGATGGCATGTTTATATACACACCTATTTATGAAGAGTAGATTTAATTTGTCTCTGTCAATGAACAACAGGGAGCAGTACACATATGACCAGGTATATCAATTCATTAAATTGCTTTTTATGTGTACATCCTAAAATACAAATTTGCAATTTGCCAATCCATCTTCTTCCAGACTCTCTCCAAAATTGCAGCTGCAGTGAGAAATCCAGAAATCATTATCCAGCCTTCAATCAGTAGCTTATATGCTGGGGTAACTTGCTTTATCTTAATAGTAAGATAGTGACTGGCAAGAGCAATAACACTGAGATAAGACTGGATTTATATCGCTCCTTGTCAACATTCTTGGCACACCACTCGTTTTTTATTCTTGAATAGAGACTCAATCAATCCTTACTCACAGAATTACTAGTGGCAATGCCTGGAATGTTGTAGAAGCTTTAATGATATATCAGTTTTAGAGACATTTGGCTCTCATAACTTTTTATAGAACAGTTTGCAAAAGGATAAGCTTATTTAATTCAGACAGAGAAACATTTCAAGAGGTGTTCTCACATGGCTGAAGATACGTGTGAAAGACAGTTTGTCACTGTCATCTTTGCTTAGTCAGTTGCAAGGGTAAAGCATCTGCCCTGTTTGATACTGCCCTGAGGGATGATCTAGGGGGAGAGTGAACTGTTTATTAATAACACCTAAAAGTGTGTCTAAATAGGTAAGATCCTTTGGTTCACAGAATCACAGAATGGTAGGGGTTGGAAGAGACCTATAGAGATCATATGCCTAACCCCCCACTAAACCAGATTCAACTAGAGCAGATTGCACAAGGATGCATCCATCTGGATTTTTAATTTCTCCAGAGAAGGAGATTCCACAATCACTCTGGGCAGCTTGTTCCAGTGTTCCATCACCTCTAAAACTTTCTCCTTATGTTCAGATGGAATTTCCTGTGTTCCAGTTTGTGCCTGTTGCCCCTTGTCCTGTCAGTGAAAAAAGTCTGCCCCTATCCTCTTTACATCTGCCCTTTAGATATTGATAAGTATGGATTAGATCCCACTCAGTCTTCTATTCTACAGACCAAATAGCCCCTGGTCTCTTAGCCTTTCCTTGTAAGAGAGGTATTCCAATTGCCTTATAATCTTCATAGCCCTAGACTGGACTCTTGCTAGTAGTCCCTTGTCTCTCTTGCACTAGAGAGTCCAGAATTGAACACAATACTGCAGAGGTGCCTCACTAGGGCAGAGTAGAGGGGGAGGATAGCCTCTTTTTTAATGCCCCCAGGATACCACTGACCTCCTTGGGCATGATGACGCATTGTTGACTCGTGGGTAACTTGCCGTCTACCAGGTCTCTCAGGTTATTTTCCCCTAACCTGTACAGGTGCATGGAGTTTTCTTTCTTTAGATGCAGGACTTTACACTTGCCTTTTACTGAACTTCATTAGGTTCCCCTCTACCCAACTCTCCAGCCTGCCACTGAATGGCAGCACAGCTTTCTGGTGTATCAACCTCTCCTCTCAGTTTTGTATCATCAGTAAACTTGCTTAGGGTACACTCTATCCCTTCTTCAAGGTCACAGATGAGTAGGTTGAACAAGATTGGACCCAGTACTGACTCCTGGTGAGCAACTGCTAGCTAGTGACCTCCAACAATGTTCTGCATCACTGATCACAACCCTGATGGTCTGCAATCCTTCCTGTCCCCAGATCTGTAAGGATACAAAACAGCTCCAGCCAAAGTACCCTACTCTCCAGCTTTGCAGCATGCCAGTGTCCTACAGCAAGTCTTGAGCAAGTCTTCAGTTCCTTGCTTCAGGCACTACTGTCATTGGATCAGGATGCACAAAGGATGATATTTACACCCTGAGAGAGATCAAGTAACAAATATATCCTTTGGGTTCTGTCTTGTGAACTTCAGGAAAGTGCAATATGTTTTAGCTTTTTCTGAGCAGTGGGTAGTTATATATTGCAGTCAGCCTGTTAGTGAACATGTAACATGCCACACATTAAAGGTGTTGGGGGATTATTTGACCAAATACAAAGAAAGGAATAGTTGTACTGGTTGAAATAAATTGATCATATGGTGGTGAAAATATGGAAAAGAAATGACTTGTCTGAAATATAGCACCAAGTACATAACTAGTGGTCATCACACCTAACAGTATTTGCTAAAAATACAAGGTATATGCAGACCAACTTCCTTCACAAGCTCACACATGTTTAAGGTAATTGGAAATGCAAGGTCTAACTCATAAAGACAAACATACTTCTCACAAGGATTTAGCACAAGTTTAGTGTGATCATTTTGTTTTGTACATTCATCTTATAGTTGCCAATGAAACTTCCTTTTAATAGAAAAAAAAGTCTTCATGACTTTTTGGTAGAAGCCAGTATTAGTCTTCTGTCATTTGAAAGGAGAGTAAAAGTAATTAAAAAAAAAAAAAAAAAAAAAAAAAAAAAAAAAAAAAGAATTGATGCAAAAGTAATCTCCCTAATTAAACAGTAAGACTGCAGTATATGGTTTCACACCACATTGTAAATATGAAATTAGGGATCCGAGATGAAATGTCAGTAGCTTTTTCTTATGAGTTTATATCAGCAACTTGATTATCATATTGATTCTGCATATCAATGAGATAACATCCCACTGTGTTTATTCTTCACCCAATTGCTTTCTTGAACATAATAAAATTAAATCCAATATGATATTAAATGTAAACATACAGTGATATTATATGTAAATATCCATTTAAAAATCTCTCTGCTTATTGATATTCAAATTCTCTCTGCAAGTGTAACATTGCGGACTACAATAATATATTTTTCAACCTTCACCCAGAGACTGGAACTAAAAAGAGGATAATCTTTTTCTATTCCTTTCCATAATAACATTGCATTATTTATGTAGAAGAAAATGAAAATAGTAAGTCTATTCTGCCTGAACTATGCTATTTAGTTGATCCCTCCTGATTGGTCTTGGAAAGCAGAATGGAAAAAAAGAATGTGATGCACATGCTAAACCAGTGCTGGCCAGACTGAACAGATGATTTTTACCCTGCCCTCTGCAAATCAAGAGCTATATTTAGGTTGTAAACTTCTGACCCAGGCAGCCTCTTTGTTCTGTGTTTGTACTGAGACTAGTACTGTGGGGTCCGTGTCACTGGCCTCTTGTGCAATAACAGTAGCACAAATAAAAATCACTTTCTTTCTCTTTTATGGAATTGAAGGCCTTGGTATTGTATTTTTGTGTGTAGTAGCATTGTATGTTGTTGCATCCAAGAGTGACTCAGAATATGATCCTGTGCTATTAAGAAACCACCCTTTTTGCTGATGCTACTTGTAGTCATAGATGGGAACCCAAATCCCATTTTTTTTTTTCTTAACTGTATAATTGTCCTGTTATTTGTTGGTGATAAGTATGTCAACTTCCTAAAATCCCCCCTCTCCTTGTCCTTCAGTTTCTTCCATGCCGGTTTAGTTCAGTGCCATTCACACTGCTGGCTAAACGTCAGCCAGAAGTGTTCTCAGATGGCCAAGAAGGCAAACAGCATCCTGGACTGTACCATGAATAGTGTGCCTCCTGTACTCAACACTAGTAAAGTCACACCTTGAGAACTGTGTTCAATTTCTGGGGTACTCACTTCAAGAAAGGTATTAAGGTGCTGGAATGGGTTTAGAGAAGTTCAGGGATGTGGCGAAGGAAAGTGGAAAGGCTGAGGAAATTAGGATTGTTTAGTTCTTCTCTACAGCTGCCTGAAAGGAAGTTGTAGCCAGCCTGGTGTTGGTCTTTTCTCTCTACTAACAAGTGATAGGACAAGAAGAAATGGTCTCAAGTTGCACAAGGAAAAGTCAGGACTGGATACTAGAATAGTTTAGTGTTGTTGTTTAGTGGCCAGCAGGGCAAGGGAGGCGATTCTGCCCCCTTACTCTACTCTCGTCAGACCCCACCTGGAGTGCTGTGTGCAGTCCTGGAACCCTCAGCACAGGAAGGACAAGAAAATGTTGGAGTAGGTCCAGAGGAGAGCCACGAAGATGATCAGAGGGCTGGAGCAGTTCTCCTATGAGGACAGGCTACAAGAGTTGGGGCTCTGCAGCCTGGAGAAGAGAAGGCTTTGAGGACACCTTATAATGGTCTTCCAGTATCTGAAAGGGTCCTCCAGGAAGGCTGGGGAGGGACTATTTACAAGGTCTTGCAGTGACAGGACAAGGGGCAATGGGTTTAAACTGGCAGATGAGAGATTTAGACTAGATGCCAGGAGGAAGTTGTTTGCAGTGAGGGTGGTGAGGCACTGGCACAGGTTGCCCAGGGAGGTTGTGGCTGCTCCCTCTGTGGAGGTGTTCAAGGCCAGGTTGGAGGAGGCCTTGAGTGACTTGTAGTAGTGGGAGGAGTCCCTGCCTATGGCAGGGGGTTGGAACTAGATGATCCTTGAGGTCCCTTCCAACCTTACCATTCTATGATTCTATGATTCTAGTGAAAGAATCATGTGAAGTGATAGGGTCCCTGTCCCTGGAGGGATTTAAAAGACGCACAGATATAGTACTAAGGGACACATTTTATCACTTAGACTCGGTAGAGTTAAACAATGATTGGATTCCTTTTTCTTGAGGTTCTTTCCTAACCAAAATAGGTTATTATCAATATAAAATAAAAACTTAATGTTTTTAATAAAATATATGTAAACCAATAGTAACTATAACAATTGCCAAAAGATTAGTTGTGGGTAGCTAGCCAGTAAGGCACTGACTTGACATTATACCAGTCTAGGTGCCAGACGTGGAGTTTTCTTATTCATCAAAGAGAACAAAATAAGGAACACTTATATCTGTAAGAAATCTTCAACTAAATTCTTACTAACTAGAGATGAAATCCATTTAGCCAACATACTTGACAAATCACTGAAATTCTCATTCCAAATGAACGGTCACTCAGAGTGACTGAATCTTTCTTACCTGAATTGCCCTCTATATGTCTTTGATTTGTTGCATGGATAAGAGGAAAGTTGAATCAATCCATCAAAACTTTAGAGCAAAACTAAGCAACATAGCTATTGATTAAATTTTATTTCTATTCAGGACTGAACTCAAAGTAAGTGATTTAACAAGAATTAATCACAGTGCCAGGAAAAAAAAGAAAGTTGGTTGGTTTTTTTTTTTTTGGTGTTGTCATGTAATTGCACATCTGAAATAAAAATTATGGCTGTAGCCCTGTGTTTGCTACTTTGCTTCTTAATACATGATATTACACTTGACTTCTCCTTTTGCAAATGTCAGTAGATAAGAGCATAATTACTTTCTTTGTCTAGCCTTGCTGGGGAGAGGCCTCAAGCACAGCCCTATGGAGAGAGGCTGAGGGAGCTGGGATTGTTTAGCCTGGAGAAGAGGAGGCTCAGGGGAGACCTTCTTGCTGTCTACAACTACCTGAAGGGTGGTTGTAGCCAGGAGGAGGTTACCTTCTTCTCTCAGGCAACCAGCACCAGAACAAGAGGACACAGTCTCAAGCTGTGCCAGGGGAAGTTTAGGCTGGAGGTGAGGAGAAAGTTGTTCACTGAGACAGTCATTGGCTGCTGACATGGGCTGCCCAGGGAGGCGGTGGAGTCACTGTCCCTCCAAGAACATTTGCCCTACTTTCCCTACAATTTTCTTTGTTATAAACTGCTCTTTAAAAATATTTGATACTTTGTCTTATGAGATATCTTCCTACTTGCAGGTTCATGGAAAATAATAACGAGCACATCAAGGAATCACAGAATCATAGAATGGTTTGGGTTGGAAGGGACCTTTAAAGGTCACCTAATCAAACCCCACTTTAGTGAGCAGGGACATCTTCAACTAGACCAGGTAGCTAATACAGGAAGTTGTGCTACAGCAAATCATTATTTACTGTTGCAGATTGAGTAACAGAAATCTGGAAGATGAATTTGAGAGGCAGAAGTCGACACATTTTGCCAACATTGAGTGAGGTTTGTTAATCACTATATCTCTGAAACTAGAAAAAAAAATCTTTCAAATAGTAAAGTCTGTTTGTTTTTGTTTTTTTGTTTGCTAGGTTTCCACATAAATATGGACAGGTCAAGATTACACAGATGAAATATTTTATTATTATTGATAGTGATGAGGATGTTTTAAATGACTGTGGATAGTAACAGTATTCCATTGTAAACCATACAAGCTTACAATTAGAAAAATCTTATCTCCTGTGTGTTAAATTTATGATATCCTATACCTATCAGAGGCAAATTTATAAGAAAGACTCAATCCTAAATATAAAAAAGAAGTAAAAAGGAATTTAGTTCATGGAAAGGTTTGGCTTCACATTTTGATTTCAGCAAACAGAATAACCTCACCTGAACCCTTCACTTTCTTTGAAGAAGTCTTGACTTTTCATGAAATTGTGAGCATTATTGAAGGATTGAAATTTGATACGGTGTGGGGGATGGGGGGATGGATTGTTTGCCTGAGGAATATTGTGTACTTAGAGATTCAGCTCAGGGCGTGTATGAGATGAGGATTGCTCTACAAAACAACCAGAAGTTCTGTCTTCAAAACTCATCTTTTGAAAATGTGTGAACTTTTATTTTCTCCATTCCTGTTTCAAAAGCAGCAGTACAAATATTTTTCTTTTCAAACAGATATGAATTGGCTGCAGGAATCAGTTAAACATTTATAGTTAAGGCCACAATAAAAATTAAAACTGTTTTCAATTGCACCCATTTCAGTTTCAGGAGCAAGTGATTAAAAATGTATTAAAGGGTTTGAAAACTGAGAGGCACAATTTTAAACAACTAAACCAAGCTTGTGGAATGAAGTAAGACCATTGAAGTTCATAGGAATGAAGAGCTGAAAGAAAAGTGTGAGAGGTACCTTTTGAAAGACAAAACATTATTCCATATGTCAGCTTTGGGATGCAGATCTCAGTAATTCTGCACAGCACAGGAACATTAGAAAGGGTTACTGATTGTGGATATTTTCCCTTATTCCTAAATCTTCTCTGATGACTTCTCTGCTGGTAACTTAAGATGGCCTGAAACTAGATAGCATTGCATGGCTCATGTCCATACCTTTGAATTCTGTCACCCTCCCAAAATATCATGGCTGCAGATCAGTCTATCTCAGCACAACTGTGTCCAGGAATTATTTTGAAGAATGGAGGCTGAAAACACAAAACTGTTTCAAAGTCATCCTCTATCTGGATTCAAATGTTCTTGTGCTCCTCTGATCTGTGGAAGAAAGTGGACTCTTTCACAAGGAAGAATCCTCTCCTCCTCTGACTGTGATAGTGCAGGCTTCTTAGCTATCCATCCATCCATCAGTTCTTGCTGCTCAGGTTCTATATTTATCTGGAAAGTATAGAAATCATCTGAGAAAAGATAGTTGTGGTACTTCAGAAAATACAGCATCTTGAAACACTGGAAACATGGCATCCACAAACTCTGTCTTTGCTTGCAGCTGGACTGGAAAGCCTCCCTAGTCAAAATATGTGATTTGAAAACTAATACAGATACTCATTAAGTGTCACTTAATTGTACACTGACATGTGGGATATAAAAAACCCCAGACAGCTATTACACTTTGTTTTCAACAGTGAAAATCAAGGTACATTAGGGAGGAGGGCAACCATATTCAATCAATGGGAAAGCTAAGGTTAGGGCTTCAGCCTCATGATGTGGTCATTTGGATGGAGCTGAAGTGGTCATTTGGATGGAGTCCTTTGCTTAAATTTTCAAAAATAAAGGGAAAATAATTCTCCCTGCAGCTGGTTGTCCTCTTTGTTCATTTTTCACCTTTCAAAGCTGTATGAAATCATCTTGGCTTTTTCAATATGATCAACACAGTTGCAGAATGGATTTAAAGTCAGTGTGTAGCTTGGCCTAAGATTGCTTTTAAGGCATAACATACATTGTTTTAAGGTGCCAGTAATGATGTGCATCACACTCTAAGCTCTCCCCTATCTTACTGTGTTTAAAAGGATTTGAGAATAAAGATATTTTAAGTTCAGCTGCAGAAGTCAGGGTTCATGTGTACAGCAAACTGATGCGTTGTTGCAAGATAGAATGAGATAGAGAGACACAGGCAAAGGGGTTTTACTGGGTCTTAACAGATTTGGTGCCTGATCTGTACAGGTTGGGGGATGAAGAAATTGAGAGCAGCTCTTCAGGAAAGGACTTGTGAGTACCAGTGAATGAGAAGCAGGACCTGAGCTAAGAGTGCACCCTTGCAGGTAGAAGGCCAGTGACACCCTGGGCTGCATCAAAAGAAGTGTGGCCAACATGCTGAGGTGATTCTGCCAATCAACTCTGCTGAGATCTCACCTGGACTTCTGTGTCCAGCTCTGGGATCCAGAACACAAGGACATGGACCTGCTAGAACAGGTGCGGAGGAGGCACACAAAGATGATCAGGGGGCTGGAACACCTCTCCTGTGAGGACAGGCTGAAGGTGCTGGGGTTGTTCAGTCTGGAGAAGAGAAGGTTTTGAGGAGATCTAATAGCAGCCTTGCAGTACCGGAAAAGGGCCTACAAGAAGGTTGGAAAAGAACTGTTTACAAAGACCTGTAGTGATAGGATGAGGGACAATGGTTTAAAATTAGAGAGGAGTAGATTTAGTTTGGACATTCATAGTGAGATTGGTGAAATACTGGAATAGGTTGCCCACGGATGTGGTTGAGGTCCTGTCCTTGGCAACACTCAAGGTCAGACTTGGTATGGTCCTGGGCAGCCTGATCTAGTTGGAACTGTCCTCGGTGACTGCAGGGCGGTTGGACAAGTTGACCAACCTGATACAACCTGTGAATCTGTAATATGTAAGAATGGAGAAGATATATTGTTAAGGCTGCTTTAAGAGCACCTCCATTTGGCCTCTATTTCTACTCTGTAGTCCAGGCTACAGTTCAGTGTATAACTTCTTATGCACTTTCTCACTCCATGAAAAAGCATGACCAGAACAGTTGAGTGTTTTTCGTTAAGGTAGTTGGGGAAAGATGGTAAAATATTTACTATGACACAAATTTCAGAGACAAAATCCTGCCCAGCTCCTGAACAAATTTGGATTATGACATTGTTTATGCCTTTCTTGCTGTTCATCAGATATGGCAGGTCTCAGATGAAAGTGCTAGAAGTAACAATTTCTACTGTAACATCATCATTATCAGTAGCATTGATAACTTCACTCTAAGTCTGAGAAGACATAAATAAAAACTGAGAGAGACAAAAGACAGCTGGCTTTGCACTGCAGACTGTATGACACCTAATAAATTAATAATTTTGCATGTGTGCTCTGTTTCATCTGCTTGGCTTACCAGTAATAAAGGTTAAGGATTTATTTTCATATTTCTGAAAACTGATTTGCCAAACATTTTATACAAAGATTCTTTGACATAACGGGATATGAAGTTCCACATCTTCTAAAAACACCAAGAAAAACTACTGTGTTGACATTAGAGTCAATCAAGCAGCTAGATGATGAATTTATTCAAACAGTTACAAATAGAATATTTCCTTTCAGTTGTTTTTATTGAAATAACCTTTTGTGACTATTAATAGCTTTCATGTAACATCAGTTTCTGCAGCCTGGCCTCACTCTAGATAGAAAGCTAAATGTAAACTAATGAGCACTTAACTCTTCATTACGTAAGTGGACATTTATCAGATGACAAATTAAAACCAATAAGACACCAAGACAAATGTGCTGTCAACAGCATTAAGATGGGTCATTTTCACTACTCCCCTCAACTTCACATTAATAAGCATTCTCTACTGCAGTACATCCTGTTCTTTGATATTGATTTTTACAGCGGTCCAGTGCAAGTCAAAGTTCCTCCAAGCAGCGTGGCATTAAGTCCCACAAGAAGTATGATAAATGTGAGTGTTTTTGAAGCAAGGATGACTGACAAATCTATAAAAGATATTTTAAGGCAACATACTAAAAACATGCTCATGTTTTTTTGTGTGTTATTTTCAGTTTCAGAAAGAGGTCACTGAATATTTCAACATTTTGAGTACAATAAATATTCTGGCAGCAAATGCAAATGCATAGGTGAAACTCTGTGCTCTATTTAAAAAAAAAAAACATAGACAGTTTAATTTGGTTGGATTTACAGATAATGCCTTCTATGTTAAACTGGGAACTTAAGAAGTTTTCATTTTTATTTGACAATGCCTTTCATTTCTTCGGGAAGGAAATTTTAACATGAGCACTTGAGTCATGCTTCAGAATGATGTTTTTGCAGAATGAGAGTATAAGTCCTCCTGATGTTAACCCTTGCCTGAATCCCGGGAATAACAACTCAGACTTAATGAGCAAATGCCATATATGATAAGGAGATCCTGTTGATGAGCAGTGAAACACAAGTGACTAGATTAACTGAGAAATGAGATCTAGCAGACTGAAAGTCATTCACTGAACAGATTGAAAATGCAGTCAATGATTCTCAGTACTCACTGCCTCTGTTTATCATACCATGGAAAGGCAGAGTTTGCTGGCTACCAGAAACAGAGGATGGAGACCTCTCATTTCTATGGGAGAAAGCCATTATGTGGGCTTTCTGGTACTGACTCATTAAGTGAATATGTGAAATCACTTAACCTGTTGTTAACAACAAAGCTGTATGAACAGCTGTTGAAGTTTTTAAAGTTACTGTCAAATTTAATACAAAGATTTACATTAAAATGTATATATAAGGACTTGGAAAAGTGGAGAGAGGAAAGAAGGCTGAAATCACCTTGGCACCAAGGGATTGGGGAAATTTTGCTGTGTGGATGAAAACCAGGTACACAGGTGAATGAGACCTGAAAAAGCATGAGGACTGGTTTAATCACAACCAGTTGTGTCTGGTAGTATGAAGAAATCCCTAGTAAGACAGACAGGCTGAACTGTATTTTTTCTTAGGACTGGAGAAACCTAACCCAGGGGAAACAGAATAAATTGTAACTTCTCCATGAAGGAAAACAAAACCCAAACTTTTTTATCTTGAAGCTTAGAAAAATGTTAAATCTGAGATTCAGAAGAGAAAACTTGGATTCATCTCACTAAAGGTGAGTGAAAGCTTGACCTCAGGCTTTGGAGCTATGAGAATCCAGGATCCATGAGAATCAGTGACAACTAGGAGGGACTTATGTGATGAAATGTAGCTGTCTAAAATAGGGTGAGACTCTATTGACTGTCTCTCTACGGAGGGAGTTTGGAGTCACTTGGTAAAATATTGAAAACAGTATTTGCCACCTGGGTAGGCACAATCCCAAGCACAAATCCAGACTGTGTGGTGAATGGTTGGAGAGCAGCCCTGAGGAAAAGGACCTGGGGGTCTGGGTTGATGAAAAATTCAACCTGAGCCTGCAGTGTGCACATGCAGCCCAGACAGCCAACTGAGTCCTAGGCTGCATCAAGAGAAGTGTGGCCAGCAGGGCAAGGGAGGGGGTTCTGCCACTTTGCTCTCATCAGACCCCACCTGGAGTACTGTGTGCAGTTCTGGAGCCCCCAGCACAGGAAAGACATGGAAGTGTTGGAGTGGGTCCAGAGGAGGGCCACAAAGACGATCAGAGGGCTGGAGCAGCTCTGCAATGGCAGGCTGAGAGAGTTGGGACTCTGCAGCCTGGAGAAGGCTTCAAGGGGACCTGATAGTAGCCTTCCAATATCTGAAGGGGGCCTACAGGAAGGCTGGAGAGGGATTATTTACAAGGTCTTGCAATGACAGGACAAGGGGCAATGGGTTTAAACTGGCAGAGGGGAGATTTAGACTGGATGTTAGGAGGAAGTTCTTTACAGTGAGGGTGGTGAGACACTGGCATAGGTTGCCCAGGGAGGTTGTGGCTGCTCCCTCTGTGGAGGGGGTGAAGGCCAGGTTGGAGGAGGCCTTGAGTGCCCTGTACTAGTGGGAGGGGTCCCTGCCTATGGCAGGGGTTTGGGATTAGATGATCCTTGAGGTCCCTTCCAAGCTTACCATTCTAAGATTTAACATGTGTCTGTGTATAGCCATGTATGGTCACATGAATTCCACCCTGTGCAGTACACACAGTAAAAAAATGATTAAGGAAAATAAAAAAAGAAAAAAAAATTGCATTTCTTTTGTCCTTACAGATAACCCTGGGAACATTTTCAAAAGCAGCTTGTACTTTTCAGTTAACTTTGTGTTGCAATTGGAACGGAAAAGAAGTAAAGACAAGGATTTTCCTAGTTCCCCAGCTCCCAGGTGCTGCAGTCGGCTGGGTAAACAATGGCAATGCTTGAGGTGCCTGGATGAGGATCTGCACAAGAAGCCCCCAGACTGTGTTGGTTACTCCTGAGACAGAAGCTTTTCCCTTCCCTGTTTACAAATGGACACCAGCCTTTAAAGAAAGAGCACTTCAATTCCTCTAGTGAACTAGACAGCCTTTTCAATGAGTAGATGACCTTGCCGTCTTCTCTGTTTTTAAGGTTCTCTGCTCTTTTCTTCCTCCATCCCCTTTTTGCCCTTAGTGAGATCTGTCTGCTTCTTTCTCTGTGTCAAAAGGATCACCAATACTTTTTTCTCTCTTGTTCTCTCTTTTTTTTTTTTTTTTTAGTTTAATGTGTGTGTGTGTGTGTAATGTTGCCATTACTGAAGAAATGTGATGTGTGGTCTCACAGACACCCCTTCAGAGGTTGGTTTTGAAAGATCATGGTGGCAATGACTTGTCTCCTTTCCACCCAGTTCTTCCAGCACAGGGTAACTGATCATTACTACCCGGCCATAAGGGAGGATTTGAGATTATGGACTAGCTGCTGCCCTTCCTTTAGCTGGCTGTCTTCGGCAGCAGCAATGTCAGTTATCCTGGAAAGGTGTTGTAGTGGTCTCTGAAAAACTTGGAGTTACCTCTGCTGAAAGATTGCATTTGGTGATCTGAAGACAGTCTTCATTCAGATGTTGATGATTCTGCAAACCAGTCAGTCAACCCACCATCTTAATGAACCAGCAAAATTACCAAGAATCATGTATTCTCATTAATCACAAACCATTAATAAGATGTGACCTCTGTGTGGCATACAGATACCTATTTTCCAGACTACCCTCCTGCTTTCTGATGGAGCACCACTGATTTGTATGGGTGTCTAAATCTCTGTGCATTGCGTATCCACACTGTATCTGCACAGTGTTTCAAAATCAGAAGGAAAGCTTGACATAACCACAGCTTTTTGTGAACCCCAGGTTTCCCCTATTACTTGGCTGTTTGGTTCTATTCTTCAAGGTAAGCTGCCTAACGCGAATGGCTTTGAAGTCAAAGCAGAATATGGGAACACAAGTTTTCATAGTCTGGATTTAAATCCGTATAATTTACTGGATTAAAAAAAAAATAAAAATTGAAGTGGACACCATATTAACCACATCCAGTGTCTTGTCTTACAGAGACTGGCACTTGACAGTGTCCCTGGAAGCAAAGGAGCAACCTCAGAGTAAAATGGCAAATGGGAGGTAATCTGCTTTCTCCTCATTAGTTTGTGAATAGATCTCTTTTAATGAAACCTGAAGCTTAATATTTCCTCATCTGTTCTAAATATTGCTAGCATTTATTATTATTATTACTATCATCATCATCATCATCATCATTATTATCATTATAATTATTACCCTAGTTAATCTTATTAGTTTAATACCATAGCTAAGTACCCCAAATCAGTTTTGGAGGGAGTCTGGATGGAAATGTGAGTTTATTTTTCTCTTTTAATAAGGATAACATCAAACACTAGAAACTATGTTTTCCTATCAGTCCCCAAGCATCCTCCTACCACCATCTTACAAACTCAGGCTGACACAGAGCTGATAAATTGACAGAAAGTATCAAATGTCAGCTAGGGCCCTGATTCCCTCTGGAGGCTGTTGGGAGCAAAGTATGAACAGATTGTTCATGCCAGAATACCTCATTATTTTAAGCAAATTGACTTTCTTATTGACTACATTGAAAGGTTGTACACTAGTTATAATTACCAGTTCTACTTAATTTTCTTTTATAAAAAGGTCTATACTCTCTACTTGACAGTATTATTTTGATTAACCTACTTTTTGCCCCAAGAGGCCATTTAATATTTAAAAAAGAATGGCTTGATTGTAGAGATATATAGCACATGCAGATGATTATTGTGTTATAATCACCCATACCTAATCTGAACGGTGAAGTGCATCACACTACATTTTAGCAATGAACTATGAGATTTTGTAGAGATGCTGAGGTTAACAGCAATATGCACATTAAAAATTGAAAAAAAAAAAAAAAAAAGCCCTGCCACTCCAGGAGCACAATGAGCATTTTGCACAATCCACCATAAAATGCAACAGTGCAATGTGAAGCAAGAAGATTAAAAGATTTGTTTCTTGCCCCTTGATTCTACTTTGTGGTTATTTTATGACCACCGTGCTTGGCTGATATTTTACTGCTAATGATAATATATAATTTATGTTATCTCCTCTATTGCTCTCAAATACAACTTTCACCCACCTGTAGTTTCAAGCTGACAGAATAATACAAACTGACTACAGTTTGGCCTGCTCAGATATGGTCAAGATAATTGTTGGAAACAGCTTTTTGGTTTTCTGAGAGATGAGGGAGGGATTGAAAAGAGCCTGCTGATGCAGAAACATCTACCTGGAATGAGGGCCAGTGAAATGTCACTTGTAATCCCATTAAACTGATCCTGGGTGGTTACCCTACGCTGCCCTGAAGGAAGCACTTGGTCTACACAGTAGTTCAGCGAAGAACAGGGGAAAGAAATGATGACTAGTTCAATAAAAATGATACTGTTAAAAGTCTAAAACCAAACATTGTACTGTCCTGTGTTCTTAAAAACCAAAAAAAGTTGTTTTATTTTGTTTTTTTTTCTTTTAGATTTCTATTTCCTTACAAAGTAAGTCTTACAAAGTAGTGAGACTCCCTGCTGACATCAGAGTCAGGTTCTGATGTTATTTTAAATTGATCTTTCCAGCCAAGATATTCAGAAACAAACTTTGATATCTTCCACATAGCAATTTCTCTTGACACATTAACAAATCTCTGTGAAATGCTGTTATACTATGACACATGGCTTTGTAAAAGTGACCTCTTCTTTTTCAGATATTGGCCCTTACTGTGTTTATCCTGTTGACAGGAAGAAGGCTCAGTACAATTAGAGGGATAAAGTCAAAAGTGAATACCAAATTAGAATGCATTCTCATCATTAGAAAGGAAAAGCTCCAGTTGCAGAACTTTAATTACTGGTAATGAGGCAACAGACAAGAAGAACCTCACTCAGTTTTCAGAGCATAGGCTGTGTTTGCAAGTGGGAGAGGAGAAAATAAGCGTCTTTTCACTCATGAAGGGAGAAAATTTGATCTAGAATCCATTGGGAGAAGACATATTGGAATCTACAATGTCATTTTGACTGTCATTTTTTAGACCACAAGCACTTTTGGAGAACTCCAGCCAGAGCCTCAAGAAATGATCTAATAAAACATACACTCTGTGGAGCTGTTGCATGAGGGAACGAGTGACCATACTTAAAAGGACCCTGAAATGCTTCAGAATAAGAGTTCTGAGATTTATAGAGAGAACATTTAAAAATTATAGGCTACTTTTCCTGCAGAATGATTAGTCCCCACCAGAGAAATGAAACAAGCCCCAAGTGTGCCCTGGGATCAGGTAATCCCAAGAGATTACCTGAAGACATAGGGCTGTCATTTTGATGGCAGAGTTCTCTAGCCATTGCATGGGAATAGATAGACAATAGAAAATCCCAAGCACAACTCCAGGTTAGATGGTGAATGGCTGGATGGCAGCCCTGAGGAAAAGGACCTGGGGGTCTGGGTTGATGAAAACCTCAACGTGAGCCTGCATTGTGAGTGCAGCCCAGACAGCAACTGAGTGCTGGGCTGTAGCAAGAGTAGTGTGGGCAGCAGGGCAAGGGACAAGATTCTGCTCCTTTACTCTGCTCTTGTCAGACCCCACCTGGAGTCCTGTGTGCAGTTCTGGAGCTCCCAGCACAGGTAGGACATGGAAGTGTTGGAGTGGGTCCAGAGGAGGCCACAAAGATGCTCAGAGGGCTGGAGCAGGTCTGCTATGAGGACAGGATGAGAGAGTTAGGACTCTTCAGCCTGGAGAAGAGAAGGCTTTGAAGAGACCTTGTAGTAGCCTTCCAATATCTGAAGGGGGCCTGCAGGAAGGTTGGGGAGAGACTATTTACAAGGTCTTGCAATGACAGGACAAGGGGCAATGGGTTTAAACTGGCAGAGGGGAGATTGAAAGTGGATGTTAGGAGGAAGCTGTTTGCAGTGAGGGTGGTGAGACACTGGAACAGGTTGCCCAGGCAGGTTTCGGCTGTTCCCTCCCTGGAGGTGTTCAAGGCCAGGTTGGAGGAGGCCTTGAGTGAGCTGTACTAGTGGGAGGTGTCCCTACCTATGGCAGGGGGTTGGAACTAGGTGATCTCTGAGGTCCCTTCCAACCTTACCATTCTATGATTCTATGATTTTCCTGGTGGGAGTTGTAACCCTGAGTGTAGGCACCAGTATGCAGTTCATTGAAATGTCTGTGCTGAAAATATCCTAAATCCTACTTTGAGTTTGAGCATGCTAGTGTCTTTATGAAATGACAGACTACTAATGTTAAAACATATTCTGAAATTGCAATGCCATGAACTAACAGATATGTATATATATAAGGCAAGAACATAAAAGTAAGTATTGAATATACAAAAAATATTGTTCTCCAGTGCACAATAGTCTTTATTTCTTGTATGTATCTCTTATGTACACTCATATATGAATATAGAGGTATAACTATGTATTTAAAAAGAGAAAGATGGGTGCAAGTGTAGTAGTTATAACTATATGTAAGAGTGGTTTTCAGTTGCAAGAAGTTAACATTAATAAACATCTCTATGGAAGCATAATGGAGCAGTAATAAATCATCTTAGCACAATTCATTATGCCTTCCTTTTCTTCTACAGCAAGACTTCAGCATTGCTCTTTGCACTTAAAATATTAACAAGGGAATGATGTTTTTACTACAGCTGTGGTCCAAAAACGTGTGTCCGGAGTGGTTACATAACTCAGCAGCTCTGAATGGGGCTGTGCACTGAAGCTCTAATGGATCCATCTGTGCTTTCCTACCACTGCATCCTATACCCACACTTGTTAGAAAACAGAGGAAGAAAAATCAAGTTTGTGAAAAACCTGTTGTAGAGGTTAATTAACATCCTTCTACGTGGAATCTCTTTTGTGAGCCTACAGCTATATATGTGTGCTTTACATGCAGAAAGATGGGATTCTAGTGTGTGTTTCTGTCTGATGTTACTGATGGTAGAAGCAGGCACATTGCTATCCTTTGTAGACTTGATTCCTTACTGTACTCTGAAAGCCATGTATATTGTGGCAAGCCCACAGTTACCCACACTGGCATGTCAAGACTGCTTAGCCTTGATATGAAGATATGGTCTCAGTGGGAGGAAATTAAGGTCATTTCCGTCTCTGAGTGTTGAGAATGGCAGCAGGAGTAACAGCAGAGCTTATACCACAGGATGTTCTGCCTACAGGGATGTATTTCATTTACTTTCTTAAATATCCACCACACAGTAACAACTTCTGACTAATTCACAGCTATTGATAATCAAGTATCAATTTATTGGGTAGCTATGGTATAAGTGACTACAAAATGCCTTAAATGTATTTTTACATTTCCTTTTTCTTTTGCTGGCATCAGCGTCTTTTCAGAGACAACAAAACTGGGGATATTCCAGGATTTGGAAATGTAGCAATTCCCTTCACATTCAAAGCATTTTTTTGTAGTCCTCAAAAAGCCTAATATACCATAATGGCATTTTATTATGGGTACTTTACCCATTGTACAATAAATCTCTTGAGGACTGCCTTTCTACATGCATTTTTCTCAAGTGCAGCATTATGACCTTGCTTTCTAGTTCCAGCTCAGGAGTTGGATAAGGATAGATGAATAAGCCAAAAGGAAAGTATATGGTGAAAAATTGTCTCTTCTGGAAATACGTTACTGTAGATTTGTGAACTGGTCAGAGATATTTAGCCCCAGCAACACTGTGTTTCTGGAAGGAAAGCAAGTTAGAGAGTATTAACTAGACTTCCAGACTATTAATATTTTTATCTGAGGTTGGTTTTCTGGTTCCTTCCAATTTAGGCATCTGATTTTCACTTTGAATCAAACATTCCTAGATTCAGATTTCAGATTATTTGCATCCATCATAGTTGTCTTGAAGGCATTTGAATGCCATACAGAAAGGTGCACTTTAAAAGCTCATTTGTTTCCCCAGGGTATTTGCAGGAGATGGTTATGACCCTCGTGGGCTCCAGAACACAGTGCTCCAGATCCACATGGCATTTGGCCAGGCCTATTCCTGTCCTGTGCAGCAAATTTCTGTAATTAAGAGCTAGGCATCTTGCTACATCAGCGATTCCCAACCTCTGCTTAAATCCTCAGGTCTGAGAAAATTTTAGTATGGTTTCTGACCTTAAATGAATCCAAATAAGCTGAACATTTCTTACATGTTTTTTCACTGTTTCTTTCTGACATTTTATGTAACACATCTACCAACTTGATCACAGATAAACTAGCTCAAATCAATGAAAAAGATCTCAATCTTAATTGCCTCTAATTCGCAATGGAATAATTAATTGAACATATTGTATCCTGCAAAGCTTGTCTTTTGTTCTGCAGTTTTACTGTGCCATGTTTAATTGATTCTGGTAGTAGCTTATAATGGACTGCAAGAGCTCTCTTCATGAAATAATAGAGTAAAATAAAGGGTACATTCCCAGCAGCTGGATGGTCTGTAACTCGGAAATTTTACCTGGGCTCATAAAGCAAATAGCTCTTACATGAATCTCCTGTACCAACCCCTCCTCCAGAAAACCAGCAGATAAGATTTATTGGAGAGATGTAAGAAAGAGATAAAAGATACATTTAAAATTGCTCTGAACTAGACTGGGGTAATAATAGCAACAGTATCAAAAGAGACAATTGACTGAAATACGTCCCAACATCATCAAAGCTACATGATGTTGCCTCTTTAGCACACGCCCGCTCTGGTTGGAGAACAACATTAGGAATTATTCATTCTTCTGAATACTGCATCAGTACAGGGAGAAATGATCTTTTCATTATGCCTCTGTGATGTATTAGGACACTCAGCCTCTTCCATTTGTTTTTTACAGATTTTAGACAGCTCACTAAAGTGCCTATAATGGACTAAAGTTAGCTGTCATTTGACACTTCTTTTCCTGTTATTATTTGCCTTGTATACTGCTGTCTTTGGTTGTAGTTTTATAAGAGTTTGAATGGTTTAGCACCGGGTGCTAAATTGTGTCCAGTTCTGGGCACCTCAATTCAAGAAGGACATTGAGGTACTTGAACATGTCCAGAGAAGGGTAATGAGGCTGGTGAGAGGCCTTGAGCACAAGCCCTATGAAGAGAGGCTGAGGGAGCTGGGATTGTTTAGCCTGGAGAAGAGGAGGCTCAGGGGAGACCTTATTGCTGTCTACAACTACCTGAAGGGTGGTTGTAGCCAGGAGGAGGTTACCTTCTCTCAGGCAANTTTTTTCCCCTCCAGTTTCCACCAAATCACCAAAGCCTGTGCTCCATGTTCCTTATTCCACATGTCTTATTTCTTTCCCCACAACTATGGAAACATTGTGCATTTTGGTTTGGTTTGGTTTCCTTTTCTTTTTCTCTTACTTTCTCTTATTTATTTTTTCTTTTTTTTTTTTTTTATTTTGTGGTTTTTTGTTTGTTGCTTTTTAAACTCAGTTAATTTCGGAAATCTGAGTTATGGTGTAACTCTGCAAAAGTAACAGGGGTAGAGCAGAAATATCAAGTTGTTCTGTAAGACATGGGCCAGAGGTATGATGTGGTAAGAAAATATTATGCAGGTTTTTCAGCTGGAGAAAATGTACCATGGAAATATGCAGATGAATCAGACAGGAAAAAAAAGATGCTGAAAGAAATTCAACTGACTGTCATCTTCATACAAATCTGTGAAAGTGAGGCTTGGAGTTACAGTGAAGAGGCCTGAGAGAGCAGAATTAGTACCGCCAAAGTGCAGTGTTTGTTGGATGCTTTTTAGGATAGTCTTGTCCTATGTATTAAATTACAGTCCTGTCCTACTTTACTATTGAATAGTACCACTGAAATACATTTGCATTTACATGTTCTTTGGTATCTTGTAGCATCCACTTTGTACAGAGATGCAAATAAATACAAAAAATACAGGCAAATGGTGAACCAGAATCTTTGTGCCTTGTTTTGAGCTAATACCCTCTTTTTTTGTGCTCTGCTTTTTTTTTGGCTTTTTTTTTTTTTCTTTCCCTATGTGTCATCTACCTTGTCACATTCAGATCACGCCTCGTTTAGCTGAATTACTCAGGTCACCTTAGATTAATCGTGCAATTTGGCACTGATGCTGCTGATATATCCCTATGTGAGCGCTGTGTCAAAGAATTCATGACAAGCAGAATTTAAGAAGATACCTACTAAGAGACAAGAGCACAAACTAGGAAATCTGCCATTTGCCATCACCTTGGTTTTTATGATTAATTAGTGAACGTTCTGGAGTAGTAATCCTATGTATGCGCAAATTTGGTCTACATCTTCCAGGCCCCATCCCTTCTATTCATCCTTCCGTCCCTCAGGGGTCAGTGTTGGGACCAGTGCTGTTTAACATCTTTGTCAGTGCCATGGACAGAGGAATCAGTGCACCCTCAGCAAGTTTGCAGATGACACCAAGCTGTGTGGCACAGTTGACTTGCTAGAGTGCAGGGATGGCATCCAGAGGGACCTGGACAGGCTGCAGAGGTGGGCCCAGGCCAACCTCTTGAAATTCAACAAGACCAAGTGTAAGGTCCTGCACCTGGGTAGGCACAATCCCAAGCACAAATCCAGGCTGGGTGGTGAATGGTTGGAGAGCAGCCCTGAGGAAAAGGACCTTGGAGTCTGGGTTGATGAAAAGTTCAACATGAACAGCGTGCACATGCAGCCCAGACAGCCAACCGAGTCCTAGGCTGCATCAAGAGAAGCGTGGCCAGCAGGGCAAGGGAGGGGATTCTTGAGGTCCCTTCCAACCTTACCATTCTATGATTCTGTGATTCTATGATTCCATCCTCATTAATTTTTAGTGTGTGGTGCTGAAAGTGTTCACTTCCTATAGCAGCTTTGTCTTGTAAAATTATTTTCTAAATTAAGAATTTTGCAAACAGGGTGTCAGTGGGACTGCAAGAGGCATTTTGGGCAACAGTAATCTGCTCTGAAAAGCTGATGTTCGCTTTGCAGTTAAAATCGACTGATAGGAAAAGAGATTAAACTGAAAAGAGATCCCAGATATTTGTGTAGAAACCTGCCCTGTGCAAGAAAGACTTTGAATAAGAGAAAATGATGTTGTTTAAAACATTATCTTCTTTTGTAGGCATTTCAGGTTAACTTGTCCCCAGAAACCCTAATCCAGCAATACAGATAAGCATATACTTACTTTAATCGGCTACAGCAGTGAATGAGATTCTTGAAAAGCTTAAATTTCAGCATATGCTTTAGTTTCATGCTCAGTTAGATTCCTGCTGTATTATGTCAATGTTAAATCTTGGGAAATCATGATCACATTAAAGCTAGACACTTTTTTATCACGTGTTCAATATGTAACAATATTTATAAGCATATGGAAGGCATATTTATAGGTACTTTCCTCTCAATGAAATGCTTGGAATTATTACAACATTTTTTGGGTTTGTTTTTCTTTGTAATTTTATGATTTCTTTTTCTGCTTTCATGTTGTTTTTTTTTCCCCTGATATTTTCCACTTTGGGTTTAATCATTCCTTTAATACACTGAAAACACACAGCACCCTTCTTTCTTTCCTCATTTTGAGCTGTCATGTCTGTTTGTTTCCATTGACTTACTTATTTATTTATTTGTTATTCTTTGCATGTTTCATTTTTGCTTTGGTTTTTTGTTGTTTGGTTTCTTTTGGTCAGTGATTTTCTATATCTTTGGCTTTCATCCAGGCTTTCTTTCACCTTTTCCTTTACAGATCTTTCCCATTTTGTTTCTAACTCCACTGCTTTGCCTCTTTTTTGCCATACATCAAGAGTGACAAAGAATGGACAAACAATTTCTATAGTATTTTCTTTGCCTAAGATCACCGGGAAAAACTCCAGTTTCTCAGTGTTTCAGACACAGTGTCCATCAAAAGAGCAACACACCTGAAGGATACTTTTTAATGCCAGACTTGCAAACATCTGTATATCTAGTTGAGTAAGGTTCTTAGTTCTAAAGCAGAATCTTTACACACCCAAGAAGCAGCAGCATGTAGAATTACCTAGCAATGTATTATTTACAAGGTCTTGCCATGACAGGACAAGGGGCAATGGGTTTAAACTGGCAGAGGGGAGATTTAGACTGGATGTTAATCATAGAATCATAGAATCATAGAATGGTAAGGTTGGAAGGGACCTCAAGGGTCATCTAGTTCCACCCCCCTGCCATAGGCAGGGACACCTCCCACTAGTACAGGTTACTCAAGGCCTCATCCAATCTGGCCTTGAACACCTCCAGGGAGGGAGCAGCCACAACCTCTCTGGGCAATCTGTTCCAGTGTCTCACCACCCTCACTGGAAAGAACTTCCTCCTAACATCCAGTCTAAATCNTCTTTGTGGCCCTCCTCTGGACCCACTCCAACACTTCCATGTCCTTCCTGTGCTGAGGGCTCCAGAACTGCAGAGGAAGTTGGGTTCAGGGAGTTCACTTATGGATTCTGTACCTGCTTTGTAATTTCTATGTGTAACACTCTCTCCAAATACAATTCTGTTTTTCTCCAATTCGTTTGAGAGCTTCACTCTGTCAGCTCTTTAAACCCACGACACCAGGAGAAAAAAAGGCTAATAAACTATCCAGTCCTGACCCTCCCTTTAATATGTCACATTACCTAGATTAAATTGTATAACCTCACTCTCTTGGATTAGCCTGCTGAAAAAGTATGTAATACCATGCTTTGAATTATTTTTCATTAGTACTTCATCATGAAATTATTATTGTAATTCTTAAAACTTTCCTTTTCTTTTTTTTTTTTTTCCTCACAAGGAAGATAGAATAAAATGGGGGAGGGATTTTAATTTTTTTTATTTTATTGTTTTTCATTGATAAGTCTTTAATAAGGAAATTCTTTCAGTAGGTCCTAAGGTTCTCCAAAGGGAGCACTAGCCCTTGTAAGTGCTGCAGCAAGCCTAATTAAAGCAAATATTGAATCAGACAAGATTTACATGGACCTATATTATATTGCATTTTGATTATTCAATGAGAAGTTCTACTAACCTTGTTTTCACTGACTTGTAAGGGAAAAAAATAAAGGCTTCCCTTTAGGATTACTGTAGTGAATTTGCATGATTCCTCATTTCTACACACAAATATCCACCTATTCCCTGAGAAATCCTTGTAAAAAAAAAAAGTGCCTTTCAAAGTCTGGATTGAAATATGCAGGAATTTTTTGTAGCTGAAAAATATCTGGAGTTCTAGTTATAATTCTGCTTATGCCCAGGTCAGCTATAAATGCTTTGACCATAAATTCAGTGTACATTATGTCTGAAATTGAAAGTATGTCTGTCTTCTGATAATACCTGGGATTTAGTCTGCCTGGCAGCTGAGGATAATCAAAGCCTTGTTTTTGATCAATCAGAGGAACCATCCATATTGTGCTGCTGATGCTTCAGTGCAAATAAGCAAGTAGGACATGAAGGCATTACTAACTTTTTATTTTAAAGAGTATGCTTTAGAGCTGCCTGACACATCATTTAACATCCATTCAGAAATGCAGTACTCTTTGCTTAACATCAAACATTCATTTCTGTCTGAGTTTGTCTGAATTTTATTTTCAGCCAAAGATTAACATGTATTCCATTGTGCTGGGCAATTTCAGGGTGCAGATGCCTCTCCCAAATGGGCTCTCTCCTTTAGAGCCTTATAAACCACCAAACGAAATAATCAGTATCAGAGGTATAAGGCAATTATTTTATCTAAAGCCACCCACTCTTTTTTTTTTTTTTTTTTTTTTTTTTTTTTTTTTTTTTTTTTTTTTTTTTTTTTTGTGGTTTTGTTTGTTTGTTTGGTTTGGTTTGGTTTGATTTTGTTTTTCTGGAGAACATTGTGTGGTTTTTTTCTTTCTATCCTCCTCTTCAGATCTCCAGATGTGAAACTTTAAATGCGGGGTATTAGGAAAAAAAAAAAACCCACTGGCAAAAACGAACAAACCTGACAACCAAAAAAAACAACAACTTGAAAATTACAGAGCTTTGCAGTCAAGCACTGTGTGTCTACAATTCTACAAGAAGAGAAGAGTGGAGGTAGTTTTATATGTTACTGACAGACATTCATGTGATAAAAAGAAAATTAATAACCTTTTCCACAAAAATTATTACGCAGATTGCTATCTGTATTTAATACCAAATACTAGAAAATGAAAAGTACATTAGTTTCCATGAAACAGATAAGCCTTTAAAATGAAGTTCTAAAGGGACATTTCTATAAATGAAGGAAAATGTAAAATGAACATCAGAAAACGTTTCCTGGCTGTTAGATCTAGCATAGGTAGACAGGAGCAATGATGCAACACAAACTCTACACATAAGAGAAATGGAAACTGTATTAGCAAACCAGCCAGACAAACAATTGATTAAAAGAACACTTTAAAATGTAGAAAGAGTCCTGTCCATGTCTAGTTCTACAGTTATCTGATAAAAACTCTGTTGCATTGCGCCATGCAATCACACCTTGAACTTTGTGGGTTTAGTACCAGATTTAAAATAGTGACTGAAAAACTCACTTTTCCTTTAACAGGCTAGAAGGTCCCCCTCTGGTACAAAGGTGTGCCGGGTGTAGGGCACAGATGGTCTTGAAAAGCATGGCCAGAAATAAAAATGGGTAGCTTTTCTCTCAGAAAATGTCAGGTTTATTGTAAGCTTGATACATTATTATTAATTAGTTTACAATAACACTTGGAAGTATCAGCAGAAAAAAAAGGAAGAGATCTGACACGATGGAGAACAAAAGGGAAACAGAGAAAGAAATTTATCTGGCTGAAATCAGTGAATGAGTTTGGTTGAGACGTTTAGGTATCCTGATTCCTAGTGGACTTTTTTATCATCCATCTTTTTTTTTTTTTTTTTTTTTCCCCCAAAAGAGTATTTTGTGACACCAAACTGAAGCACAAAGAGTGGAGCAAGGTCTAAAGTTCCAGAGAATAAATTTGCATGTAGTTCAGGAAAGACACATTAAAATGCACACAAAATGAAAAGCAGATATAACATTGATTGAGACTCAGTATGTATTTTGATCAACATATGACACATACGACACACAACACCTCAGCAGGAGCAATTAACATCATATACATCTACATATAGCATGAAGAATAATTGGCTGTGTAGCAGTTCCATGGAAAAGGAACAAAGTTACATAGTATCTCAGAACGAGCCAGTGCTATACTGGGAAATATGAGGAAGAGAATAACCTGCAAGGCACAGAAGGATTCAGCTACCTAAACACAGGCATATAGTACCAGCAGTTTTAGATACTCTGGGGTACCTGAGGCCTCTGTCAGAGAGATGACATGGAGGAGCTGTGTGAGACTGAAGAGGAAGATAGCCTATGCTATCTGTATGAATGTTCAATAGTTATATGGGAGCATATTTTTTTAAGGGAAATGATAAAAATACAGCTTTATGAAAGAGACAAGTCATCACTATGCCATCTGTGGAATTATGGATCACTGTTCCATCTGTGGAATTATGGATTATTATGATGAGGTTCGTATTAGTTTGGAATGAAGCTCATAGCTGTCTCTCCAGCCTCAAAAGCTAGCAAGAGCAAGATCTAGTGTTTGTACTGCATCTGCCTTAGATGGTGGAATTTTAGGTGCACAGTCCTTGAGGCAGCAGTACACACCTCCCAGAACAAGCACCTGATTTCTTAAGATGGTGTATAAAGTGACAGGATTATACAGTCTTTCTATGCCAAGTATCTACACCCATTTGTTGCCTCCTGAGCACAAGTATTGCTAAAGGGCAATTCAAACCATCTAGATCACTGTCCTGCCAGGGCAAAACAGGCCCAGACTTGTTTGCAATGCCAGTGCCCTGTTTGACTGGCAAGGTTTCAGGTGTCTCTCCTGCAAGTGGTATGTTTTGCCTTTAGGGGTGTTTGAAGGGGTCTCCTCTGGGAGGACCTGACTTAACTTGCTTTCAGCTCTACTCCTCCACCTGCTACTGGGTGTATGTTGCAGACTGGCTACGGGAGGACAGGTGGCTCCCTCCTCTCGGTTTGGCAGCACACTCAACTCTTGCTACCCTCTTTGCCTTATGGTTGCACTGAAAACACAATTTGGGATTATAATTTCTTTGATTATTACCTCAGCACAGCGTCTCGGGCTGATCAGTGAGTAAATTTGGCTATTAAATTAATTGGAGTCTCAAGTTTTCCCCCCAATAGCCCTGTTCAAGGGCAAGGGGAATCTATCTTGTGGCTGGCAGTGGTAGTTGCTGCTCCTCACTCTCCCATCTGAGTTGTGTGTAGGATATGGGTACTTACGTTTCTTTATCCCTTCCCTAAATTACTCCACAAAAAATTCCTATTATACCTTTTGTGTAAATAATTGCTGGCTGGGTATTTGAACTTTTGGTAAATTGTAAATAGTTCACTGTTCTGGGGTGTGTGTTTGTTGTGAGCAGGGAATGTGTGTTAAATAAAGTTGGATATTTCCTCCTTTCTGCATATTAAATTTGAATATTTGTAACAGAGCAGCACACAAGGAAAAAACAATTCTCTCTGGAATCACTGTTCAAGAATTTGTGTCTTCATCTACAACCCCTATAAGGTGTCAGAATCACCTTATTCTGGCATCTGCAAGGTGAACTATCTACAGACCTACTGTACACAAATAAGTCTTCCCCACTACAGTTTGTAATGCAATTCATCTCTCCAAAGCAAGCATCCACTTCGTAATGAAGCCATTTGTACCCTGAGCACTGCTAATTTTAAATAGGTGATGAGCTGTTTGGTGAATTTAAAAGGAGCCTGTGGTGACTTGCTTAGCTGTAGGCATCTGCATTGTAGAAACTGAAATGTTCAGTGAACACCAGATCCCATCCTTGGTTTTGCTCACATGGGTTGGATCAAGCTAGAGTACCATCAGAAGAATGCAGAAATATGGCCTATGAGAAATGAATGAAAGGAGTTACTAAGCTGATATGAGAATGCCAGCAGCCATAGATACAGAAATGACTACTGAAGTGTGAAGGGGAGCTATCTATTCCTCTGGCCAGTATCAGAAGGCATTAGAAGCAATGGGTTTCAATTGCAAGAAAGACATTAGGAAAAAAAACAAAAACAAAAACAAAAAAACCCCAACAAAACCACCAACACCAAACAAATCTTTCTTTGAACAGTATGGACAGGGTAATATCAAGTAGCCTGTCTGGAGTTGTGATGACTCTAACACCAGAAATCTACGAAAAAACTTTAAACAAGCATCTGTCAGAACCAGCACATCTGCTGTTGATGCCTTTTAGGGCAGGGGGATAGATGAGATAGCCTCTGAGTACCCTCCTAACCATATGAGCTTGTGACACAGAAATGAATAATTCACTTTTTCTCTTTGTAGAGATGTGGAAATAAATACTAACTGGAAATCTAATCTTTGAAAAACTCAGAAGGCTAGGAAAAACACGTATAAATCATTGGTAATCCTGTAAAATAATTTATACTGTATTATAAAAGTGCTCAGCACCTAGACAGTTAGGCAGCTTTTCATAATACCTCAACTACGATTCAAATGTCAAGTGAAAACAGACTTGCCAAGTCTTCTAACCAACAGTTCAGAGAATTTCTGGCTGAATTGCCATATGAGTTTTGAAAACTAGACCAAGTAAGGTGGAGAAATAGTCCCTTCTAACCTGTAAGGTGTCAGATCTTTGACTGTACGTGATCCATCATTGTCAAAAACACAACATTTGATTAATTTACAGTCAGTTTTACTGCTGAATCTACTTACTGCATGGTCTGTGCTATGATTTAGCATCGTCAGGCACCCATATATAGGGAAGAAATGGACATTTGAAGTATCTTTCCCCCAAAATAGCCCACATTAGTTACTAGTACTGTTTACTCTGGGAGCATGTGCTTGAAAAAAGTGGTCTGCATACCACAGATTAAAAACAGATTAAAAACATTTGTTTTAAAAAGGTTAAACGGTGTATGAATAATTTATTCCAAATGCTCCATGTAATTAGCAATACAGGAAGAATTTGGCAATAACAAAACCATTACTGTGCACTTTCTGAATTAATGTAACAGCCTCTACACTCAGTCTTTGAAAATGATATAAGAACTCGCCAACAATTTCTCAGATAACTGCTTTTACATTAGCAGCTATGGTGCTTCTGAAACTATTTTGTCTGAATTAAAACCATGAGATGCCCTAGATATTAATATTATTATTAATTGGCTTTAATACATCTTTCCCTGATTAGTATCAGTATTAACCCTGTCCTGAGAGGTTTGAACAGCAATACTTGTGCCTAAAGCTTTCTTGGAGTGTCACTAAAATAATGCATCTTTTCTGCTGTCTTACCCCACTTATCACAGGTCCTGAAATGGTCTTAGTATGATATACTAGAATTTCAGAGCTGCTTTCTCTGGTGACCTTCACCCTTAGATTGATGTGGCTTTCATCATGATATCCCGTTAGAGGTAGTTTGTGTTTTTCTTCCATCATCATTCAATATATTTGTGGGTTAAAGTGTTAACATAAACTCTAGCTTGCGTCTTTTGCTCCTATCCATACTTTCTAGGGTGTACAGAAAATCAGAAAACCAGCTGAAGAGTAAGGGCAGAGTACAAGTCTGAAAAGCTGAACTAAAACTTTTCAAGAAACAGCAAGTTGCGAAAGCTGAACTAAAGCCCAAGACAAATTCTCTTGTCTTTATTCATACAATAAAGCTTCTAGTTCCAGAAGCATAGACTTTTGTTTATTTCTGAAACATCATTGGATTATGACTATAGCAATTTTTACATATTGCTTTTCTATCTCTCCGTGTTTTGTAGTCCAGCACAGACTTCACTATGCAAGAATGAAATTGTCTTAGCATCACCAAAATCCTTTGCTATTTAGGTGCATACAGGTGAACCTCAGGAAGAGTTTGCAGGTTTCTAAACCTCAGATCTGTGGAAATTGCCTAACTTTTCATCTTGTTTCAAAGGAGTCTTCTCTGGTATGTGTGGTTTGGAGGTGTTGGTTCAGTGTCACAGTACAACTCTAAAGCTTCCTACTTTAAGGTGGAGAGGTCTAGATGCTAACAATCATACATCAAAGGAAGAAAATGGAGTTAAAGGAGCACACAGGAGAAAGGGAAGTCAGGAATGGAATGATCGAATGCACAACATAAAAAGGAATGAGAGGTGGCAAGGTAAAACACAGAGAGCTGAAGACTGGACTTGTGGCAGAACACTGGCATGGAATGGAGAAGATAAATATGATATGAGTTTGCTTTCTAATTGTGGTAAAGTTGCCTGAATGGAACGGCCAGATTCTTAATAGCACCTCTGATTTTGATGTCTGGTGTAGCAAAGAGGATTAGGCATTTGTATGAGAGGCATTAAAAAACTCTTAAAAACCAGACAAAATGGGAACTGAAACCTGACTTCTTCTCTTCCCAGCCCTTTTATCTATGAGGTGATGTCAACAAAACAGGAATCAGTTGCTCTCCATCTACTAAGGTGCCATAAATGAAAAGTTTCCACAGAAACATGTCTAAGCAGCTGGAACTGTACTTTGTTTTTCTGTTGTCTGTAAACTGAAAACCCTTGGTCTTTCTTTCTTCTATGTATTTCTGTTTGTTTGTTTGTTTTGTTTTGTTTTGTTTTAGTTTTGGCTTTGGTTTTGTTTTTTCCCTTGATCCACCTATGCATTGTAAAACCGTAAAGCCCACTTAAGAAAAAATTAATGGGTACATCTCTGTAAAGATTTACTATCAGTTGGAATTCTGCATTTTGCCCTACCCAAAAAAAGTTCTAACCAAATTTATTTCTAGGATCTCCTTTGATATCCATTTTTGACCAGCAGCAAGCCTGAAAAATACTTACAAATATACATAAGTTTTGCTCTTTGGATGCTCAGCTGACACCTTGGATTTAATTCTCAAAAGTAATAAGTACCTATGCAGGCCAGGCCGGCTGATTGCAAATGGCTGAAGGCCTTTAGTGATCTTTGAAAGTACATGATGCAATAACTCACCAAACATCCCAAAATGAGGCAACCAGCATTGATGAACATCACTAAAAATGTCTCTGTTTTCTTCCCCTCTTAGGGTATTCATGATGCTAAATTTCGAAATGTAAAGAACTAGAGACAGATACACTAGAAGAGGACCGAGGAAGACACAGCAGAGTTCTCCTTTGGAAACATGTAGTGTTATTGTGTATTGTGTCTTGCTGTCAGCTTTACATTTCAGAACAGAGCATGACACCCTGAGCATGCCTGTTAAACCAAATGTGAATAAAAATTCATACTACAGCAGTTCTGTTACCAGGAAACCTCTATTAAGGATGTCCAATTTTGCTCCAATATACATATCCCACGCTTAAGCATATTGCAGTCTGTATTACTTCTGTGTGTGTTTGTATGCTTGGTAAGATTTATAGTGTATATCCACTGAACTGACACTGCATTGGAAAGGAAAGCTCTGCAAATACAATGAATGAACATAAAAATCTCTCCTGTAAGAAACCAAAGGAAACTTCTTTCTACAGAATACTCTCTGCAAAAGAGATGCCGATTCTACTTCGAGTGTTGCATGGGGGTTTTGAGAGCATCTAATTTCCCTCTTCTATTTATGGCATCAGTAAAAAGTGTTCTTCATTTTACAAATGGAAAAAATGTCAGAGAATTACATTGCATGTTTGTAAGTTTAATTCCTTTTGTAGTGTTGGAGAAATGCAGTGAACCAACAAAACAAAACAAGAGCCAAAAAACAAAGCACAAAACAAACCAAACAAGCCAAATGATAATAAAATTAATATTAATAATATTATGTAGTGAAGTGGCCTGTTCTCAAAGTCCCCTCTGCTTTGAAGGCTCAACTTATATCTTCCATGAAAATCTTGAACATCCACCAGATAAAGAAACTAGTACTACTATAGTAAGTAATATAATGATGATGATGATGATGATGATGATGATGATGCTCACAGAATCCTTCCAGTCATCTTTTCAGATCATCCTAGTTTTCTGACCTGTGATGTACATAGATTACCACATACAATATGGTAAAGAGAAGGGCTTAAGCCTAATTTCCTCCTCAAGACCACCTCTGTCTGGACACTTGAGCATTTTTATTTCTTGAGAGAATTCTGTCACATATGAAACATCCTGTTTAGTTTAACAGGGATAAAGAGCACATTAATAACCCCTTGAAAGATTTGATTCCTTACACTGCATGCATCTGGATCACAGAGAGCTTTCAAGGCATGTCAATAAATACGATTGTGCATGTATATGTATGTTTTCCAGAATCATAGATTCATAGAATCATAGAATGGTAAGGTTGGAAGGGACCTCAAGGATCATCTAGTTCCAATCCCCTGCCATAGGCAGGGACACCTCCCACTAGTAAAGGTTACTCAAGGCCTCATCCAATCGGGCCTTGAACACCTCCAGGGAGGGAGCAGCCACGACCTCCCTGGGCAACCTGTGCCAGTGTCTCACCACCTTCACTGTAAAGAACTTCCTCCTAACATCCAGTCTAAATCTCCCCTCTGCCAGTTTAAACCTCATTATTTCTTGTCCCTCAATATACCACAGCTGGAATAACTTTCTACTTAATGTTAAAAAAACCAAACAACTAAAATAGATAATATACTATTTGCTAGTAGATGCAATAAAAATTACAAGTTAATTGTAGAGAATTGTCTAGTATAGCCTGTGGTTAAAATAATAGCTGGGTGTTACTAAATGAAATCAGCAAAAATAAAAAAAAATGTTTCAGCTCTTCCTGCTAAGTGTTCAGCCTAAGAAACACGACAAATTGACTAACACAAGTCACATATGAGGGATGTTAAGTCTGTCTGCTGAAAAGCTTAGGAGAAGTACTAAGTGAAATTGTAATTCCTTGCACTTCTAATTAATTTGATTCTCTAGTGGCGATGTCTTTGTGCCTGTAGCTTCATTTAAACCCTTCTGTTGTATTTGATCTAAACTACATATGTTCCCATACTTTTGTCACATTAGATAGGTATGAAGGCATATTACATACCCTTTGCTTTTTAAGAAGCTGCATAGTTGTCCAATAGAAGATGAATAAATTATAGTTCAGAGTCGTAGCATGATTTTAGTGGCTAGGTTCCAGGTTTGTACTCAGAGCACAATCCTTCAGACTTCAGTGATAATGGATTAGTTTCTAACAAGCATCTCTCTGTTCTAAAGTACATTACACACAGTGACAACCCTCTCCAAACTACAATGCTTGATCATGCAAGAGCATCTAACTCACTGCTTACGACTTCCACTCGTATTGTTAGTTTTCTGACTGTTCAAATAGAAACTCTGTTTTGATAACAGCTTGTTGAGAGAACTCCATGTTTTCCCAGCATGTACTTGAAGAAGATTAATGAGTCTTACTAACATGCCAAGTCAATCTGTTCCCTTCTGTCAATCAACTGCCACAGAACAAGAAGGTCTGTCTCACTGGCTATATTTTCACGCAGATACACTGCAAAAGTTTAATTAAAACACTAACTGCAACCGATCATGAAATACATTCCAGAGCATTCTTTAAAATATAATTGGATAGGTATTAGGGAAGCCTTTCTATGAAGAACTTTTTCTTTAGGGGGTCAGTGAAGATGAAGGGAAGAATAAACAAAGTGAATAATCTTGATAGAATAACTCTTATGAGTGA
Source organism: Eubucco bourcierii (assembly GCA_013396675.1). Taxonomy (NCBI): domain Eukaryota; kingdom Metazoa; phylum Chordata; class Aves; order Piciformes; family Ramphastidae; genus Eubucco; species Eubucco bourcierii. The sequence goes on from VWZE01002405.1 coordinate 82,561, forward strand.
ATTTTGATTTCTGCTGTCAGTTAGTTCAGACTATTTTTAAAAAATAGATAAGTATTTGCAACTTCCTACTCGACTATTGTCCAAAAATAATAACTTTACATTCAAAAAGAGGGAAGGTATCATTCTTGTCTTTTTGTCTAAGAGGGAAGGAGAAAAAATTTTCAAATACAGAAAGTAGATGACAGTTTTTGTTAAGACTCACTTTTTATGTCAGCAAGCAATAAGATACTGTGGTAGTTTGAGGGGGTCCCAAGTTCCCTTAAGAAAACTACAGAGACCAAGTCCTGTCCCAGGGGATGGCCCTGGTTGTCCCAGGATGTTGTAATCATAGAATCATAGAATGATAAGGTTGGAAGGGACCTCAAGGATCATCTAGTTCCAACCCCCTGACATAGGCAGGGACACCTCCCACTAGTACAGGGCACTCAAGGCCTCCTCCAATCTGGTCTTGAACACCTCCAGGGAGGGAGCATCCACGACCTCCCTGGGCAACCTGTGCCAGTGTCTCACCACCCTCACTGTAAAGAACTTCCTCCTAACATCCAGTCTAAATCTCCCCTCTGCCAGTTTAAACCCATTGCCCCTTGTCCTGTCGTTGCAAGACCTTGTCAATAATCCCTCCCCAGCCTTCCTGTAGGCCCCCTTCAGATACTGGAAGGCTACTATCAGGTCCCCTCGAAGCCTCCTTCAGCCCTCCAGAATACTGTTATTCTATTCCACTTACAGGTATCACAGCTTCTAAGGCTGTGCCTGGCTGATATCAGACTCTTCCCATCCCCTTCTTTCATCCCTTCGCTTCTGTTCTCCGGGAAGAGCGTGGTCTGTGTGTGGGAGATGGCTTTGAGCTGGCAGGGAATTTTGAGCTGCATCATGTGTCGTGCTGAGGCCTCATAGGTCTAAGCTGGGGAGGACAGTTTTGGCCTACTTTCAGGCCTGCTGAGGGTGGAGGGGGTGGAGGATTTCAGTCCAATGGACTTGGCTTAGCTTGTGGATGTATTCATTCTGATTGCCTTTTACTTATGTGCACTAGGAAACAGAATCTTTCCTTAAACTTCCAACCAGTGTGCAGTATCCTCATTCTTACTCTTCAGAAGGAGTAAGAGTCATTTTTGTCCTCCAGTCTGGGTAGCTCGTGGCCTCAGACTGGGACAGGTAGCAGCCTATTCTATATGTTTTAAAAGCACAAAATTAAGAAACAAGATGCAGATTTCTCATTCCCTTGAATTCCTTGGAGTTCCAGTGTGTGTGAGACAGTGGCATCACTTCTACAAGTGAAAAACTGTGGAGTGGTTTAGCACTGCCTATCCTGCATGACATAAAATCTGGAAAACTGCAGGCTTCAAGCCTCGAACAGCTGAACTGGCCATGTAACAGGTTAACTATGAGTGAGACAGAGCACAGAAGAATTAGCCAGCGAGTTAGAGGTGACACTGTGGAGGCAGCGGTGGAAAAGGCAATACCAGGAATCAGTGGAACACTCAAGGGATAGTCAGTCATGCTAGGGGAAAAATATGAAGGAATGAAACAGAAGAAAGGAGAAAGATCTAAGTTTAGCTGTTGAAGACTGAGTACCACTTAGAGAAGACAAGAATCTGAAAGTCTGGAAACCATTTCTACTTTCTTTAGTCAAGTTCTGCTTTTCTCAAAACATATAATAGAAAAAATACATAGGATATAAAGATATGCAAAGACATATGCATATGCCTTGGATAGATTGCTAACAACTGTAGTTCATCTTGTCAGCTTGTAATCTGTTTTCTAGTTAGCAAAGTGGTCCAAATGGAATGAAAATTCAGTAGAGCCCAGAAAAATATGGAGACTTAAGGCACTGAAGACAACTTGGACAGCTGAATTGCATTTATTTTTTCATAAACAATAGATGTTTGTCAGTTGATCTAATATAAGGACATTAAGAAGAAACTACTGTGCTTCCAGAGGCATTACATCATTGAGGGAAAAATAGCAGCAGTCACATAGCCCATTTCAGAGAATATACATATAGGACCTACTCATCAGTCTTGAAATAGTAGTCAGACTACTCCAGTTTTTCTAGTAATTGAAAGTATAGACTAAAATATAAAAAAAGCTTCAGTGGACAAAATTTCTACGAGGTCATGGGGCTTTCTCCCCTTACATAAGGGTAATGGTAGCAGCTCTGGTACTGTCCAGCACTTAAAAGAAGGTGTTCTGGCTCTTTTTTGTCCTTCCTTCATAGGTCAAGCACATCTGGTATATGCCAGCCAACTTAAGGTTGATTCTCATAGTGCTTCTGGATGCAGACTCTTCAGTCCTCTAGTTGTCTTGTAGTTTCTCTGACATATCATCTGCTCTTGGTCCACTTGAACAGGTTGAATTCGTAATTTGTATGGCATTCTAGATTAATGTCTTTGTATATATCTGTGAGAAAAATAAACAAATAAATAAAACCAAGAAAAAAACTAACGAGTATGCAATTCCTTTGCATGATCAGGAAGACAGAAGATAATACACCACATCAACATCCAGACGTGGACTACTGGGAAATCTACCCACAGGTCAGATTTTGTAACTTTGCATCTGGAGTCCAAATCTGATTGTACTGTAACTTGGAGATTGTAGAAAGAACAAGACATCAGAAAACTCCAAGTAAATGGCTGAGATTCTAGTAGAAATGGCCAGGAACCTTTTACACTTTGGCAGTCTAGAGGTTATGATATTGGGGATGGAGCAGAAGATGACAGAGCTGATTTCTCTTTGCAGTATCAATACAGCATTTCAGGAAGAATCCATGAGAGAGAAACTACCCACCCCAGCTCCCAGCAATGCTGTGCTGTTAGCATCTCACTGGTCAGTTTTCCAGTAAAATCACCACCCCGTTCATGGTTTATGCCAAAATAGACCCAGGCTTCAGAGCTGGTCTGCATCCTGCCGTAGAGAGGATATGCACAGGGACAGGAAAAATGTAGGATTGTGATCTGAAATGGGATGAGCATCCTATGGTCATTTGCTAGCGGGCCTGGGAATGTCAACAGAAGATGGAATTTAATTTGCTGGGAGAGGTACATGAATGAAGCTAGACAGAAGGGTAAAAAAATGGGGTGAGAAAGGGCTGCTGTTACTCTGTGTCACTCAGTAATGATCTAAGTCCATAAGGATCCATATGGCCCTACTCATGCACCCTCTCTCCATGTACCCTCCATCAGAAATGTACTCACCAGAGGTTAGCTCTTGGGTTGTGGAAGGTGTCTGACTGTGCCTGGAGAGATCTAGGAAGATCGTGTCTTGCCAACGGGTCTGAGTTTGGAAGTGGGCTGAGTCTGAGGTGTGTTGAGGACTCCTTGACAAGTGGTCTGAGTCTGAGGTGTGTTGAGGACCCCTTGACAAGTGGTCTGAGTCTGAGGTGTGTTGAGGACCTCTTGACAAGTGGTCTGAGTCTGAGGTGTGTTGAGGACCCCTTGACAAGTGGTCTGAGTCTGATGTGTGTTGAGGACCCCTTGACAAGCGAACCTGGGACTTGCATTGGACATTCAGTTCTGTCCTGCTGAGCACTTAAGCATTCCCTGGTATTCTGTCATCCAAATGTCTTGTGAAAATCATCTTAAAAAGGGAAAGTGAATCTCATAGCCTTAATTGACTCAATCCTTTCTCTGAAGAAGAAACCTTTCTTCACCTTTAATTGTTGAACCAAGTACAGCTCTCTTGATATAAGCCTCATCCTAACTGCCTAAAGTAGTGTTTAGTTTTTCAGAGACATTTTCCATAGATCTTCTCAGAGAGAAACGTCAACCATGATTCTCAGTCCTTCTCTGTGACTTGCTGCAGCAGGATGGAGAGTTCCTTCACAGTTACAGTTCTTTTGTAAAGGCTTGCTCAAAGTAGATAGTCTTGAGGGGACCAAGAGGGCAAGAGAAGTCATGATGCTACTACAAGACAGTGCTTAAACATATTGACTCCTCTGTGAAGAATTTCTTCCAGTTTGACTACCTAGGCCACTGTAGGCTAAAACTGGAAATTGAGAAACTGGGGAGTTTGGACTTCAATGCAAACTGAGACCTAAATATGTGTGATGGTGTATATATGATTTATATTACTTAAGAACCTATATCCATAAGGAATGAGAATGGATTGTCTCCTCAGACGTTCCATATATCAGGGATGCAGAGCAGGAGGTTGCTTTGTGAATCCTTAGAAGAAGCTGCAGAGTCCACAGCAGTCTGCTGATTCCAGTAAAGGAGCAACTTCATCTCCTCTGAGATTCTCAGGGCTAAACAAACTAATGGTCTCCATTCCATGGTTATAGTTCACTTTGTTTCCTTTAATATTAACACTCAGAAATTCTTCAATTTCAGGATGGCAGAGCACTGGAACAGACTGCACAGAGAAGTTGTGAAGTTTCTGTCTCTGAAGGCATTCAAAACCCCACTTGGGTGTGTTCCTGGGTGGTTTACTCTAGGTGATCCTGCTCTAGCAGGGAGGTTGGACTAGATGATCTTCAGAGGTCCTGTATAACCCCCACCATTCTGTTTGATTCTGTGTAATTCTCCTGTTGAGTGTAGAATGACATTTCAAGATTTTATTAAGTAGGTCTAAGTATGCATTTCTTCTCTGAAATCATAGAAACATAGAATCAACCAGGTTGGAAAAGACCTCCAAGATCATCCAGTCCAACCTAGCACCCAGCCCTAGCTAATCAACTAGACCATGGCACTAAGTGCCCCATCCGGGCCTTTCTTGAACACGTCCAGGGACTCCACCACCTCCCTGGGCAACCCATTCCAATGCCAATCACTCCCTCTGTGAAGAACTTCCTCCTAGTATCCAGCCTAGACCTCCCCTGGCACAACTTGAGACTGTGTCCCTTCCCTCTGTTGCTGGTTGCCTGGGAGAAGAGACTGACCCCCACCTGGCTACAACCTCCTTTCAGGTAGTTGTAGACAGCAATGAGGTCACCCCTGAGCCTCCTCTTTTCCAGACTGCACACCCCCAGCTCCCTCAGCCTCTCCTCACAGGGCAGTGTTCCATACCCTTCACCAGTTTCATTGCTCTTTGGACATGTTCCAGTACCTCAACGTCTCTCTTGAATTGAGGGGCCCAGAATTGGACACAGGACTCAAGCTGTGGCCTGACCAGTGCTGAGTACAGGGGCAGAATAACCTCCCTTGTGCTACTGGCCACACTGTCCCTGATCCAGGCCAGGGTGCCATTGGTTCTCCTGCCCACCTGGGCACACTGTTGGCTCATGTTCAGCTCCTATCTACCAGTATCCCCAGGTCCCTTTCTACCTGGCTGCTCTCCAGCGACTCTGCCCCCAGCCTATATAGTGCTGCTTGGGGTCGTTGTGGTCAAAGTGTAGAACCCTGGACTTATTCTTGTCAAATCTCATCCCATTGGCCTCTGCCCAGCCATCCAGCCTGTCCAGGCCCCTCTGCAGAGCTCTCCTACCCTCAAACAGTTCAACACTTGCTCCTAACTTGGTGTCATCTGCAAACTTACTGATGCTGGACTCAATCCTTTGGTCCAGATCATCAATAAAGACATTGAACAGGACCAGGCCCAACACTTATCCCTGTGGGACACCACTAGTGATGTCCTGAGACAATGCTTAGGAAGGTTTGGTTTGGTTTTGTTTTTTTTTAAATATTTTGGTGCTTTAAACTGAGGCTTTTACTGGCAAACATGAGATATGACATGTTCTTATTCATAAGAATGCCCAAGGCACAGAGCATTAGAAATACCACATACATTAATAAAGACTTGGATAATTTAATTGTAGTATTGAATAACTGTAGAAGCCCTGCACATGCTTACATAAACTGTCTGTTAGTGTTGCATCATGTGGTTAGGATATGCCTAGGTGTCTGGTATACAAGCTTAACATATGAACTCTTCTTCAAATTGTTGGTTATATCCTTAGGCAGGTTTTAGTGAATTAGTAGGACTTGTTGACTGGTTAAAAAAAAAAAAAAATCACAAATCCAGATTTGTGCAGTACTGTCTAACACAAATATTTGCCTTAAAGGTACTAAGTTTTAAATGAGTGAGTTAAAACACATAAAATATAAAGTATAGCATGAAGAAAATTAGCAAATCTAATTTATCATTAAAACACTTTTCAAAAAATTAACCCCCATTTATGCTTCTGCTATTTAACAAGGGAAGGCCAGAAGATCGTGGTCATTCAACAGGTCATAATAGGAAATATCAAACTCTCACCCCCAAACTCTTTTTCATTCTTCTTGAAAGACACTTTCTTTATAATCAAGCAAGATCAATATCTTGATTTATCAGAATGACACATTTAAACAAGGCACAAAACTCTGCAATAAAAGTTAATGAAGATGGAGTGCCCAGGGGAGTTTTAACAATCCATTTTTCTTTAGGGAGGTGAGAGAGGTTGTGATTAATTCTAGCTTTTCCTTCTCTATCCTGTATCAGATGAAGTATATGAAAGTGACCCACAGCTACCTGCTGTACTTAAAAAAAATAAAAACAAAAAGGAAGGCAGAAGAACAAGCCCTGTATTAGCCTTACTGCACAACAAACAAGAAAAAGAGAAAAAAAAAAAAAAAAAAAAAAAAAAAAGAAAAAGGAAAAGAAAAAGAAAAAGAAAAAGAAAAAGAAAAANGACAGGTTTAAACTTACTGTTGCTTTTCTGTGAAATGTGAAGACAGTACTTTAGGAAAGATCATTCAATATATATCTGCAGAACCCAAGCAGAGCAGCCTTAATGCTAAAACTAGCTTACTGTATCTGCAAAGTAACAAATGCTATCGATGCTTATAAGACCCCAGAGTTTCCAGCACTTGTGCTCTCAAAGACATAACTGAAACATTTTATGAAGTGTGACTTGCATGACTCTGCTTCCTTAATAATTAAAGAACCTGCTCAGAGTCATTGTGCATGCTCCAAAAGGAGTGATCACAGCATCACAGTATCACAGTACCACCGTCAAACCTGCCTTGAACACCTCCAGGGATGGTGATTCCACCACCTCCCTGGGCAGCCCATTCTAGCAGTCAATGATTCTCTCAGTGAAGAACTTTCTCCTTACCTCGAGCCTAAACTTCCCCTGGCGTAGCTTGAGACTGTGTCCTCTTGTTCTGGTGCTGGTTGCCTGAGAGAAGAAAACAACCTCCTCCTGACTACAACCACCCTTCAGATAGTTGTAGACAACAAGAAGGTCTCCCCTGAGACTCCTCTTCTCCAGGCTAAACAATCCCAGTTCCCTCAGCCTCTCTTCATAGGGCTTGTGCTCAAGGCCTCTCCCCAGCCTCGTTGCCCTTCTCAGGACACGTTCAAGCACCTCAACATCCTTCTTAAATTGAGGGGCCCAGAACTGGACACAGGACTCAAGGTGTGGCCTAACCAGTGCAGAGTCCAGGGGGAGAATGCCCTCCCTGCTCCTGCTGGCCAGGATGCTATTGGCCTTCTTGGCCACCTGGGCACACTGCTGGCTCATGTTCAGGTGGGTGTCAATCAGCACCCCCAGATCCCTTTCTGTTTGGCTGCTCTCCAGCCACTCTGACCCCAGCGATGCCACTCAAAAATACATTACATGTCTGAGATTCTTCCCTAGAGTTATTAGAATCTGTCCAGCAAAATGATACGAACTAAATTTACCACAGTGCTAATTTACATTGCCATTAATGAGAACACAAGTTTTAAACCACAGACATAGAAGTACTATCGTGCATCCGGCTTATTTCGACTCCGCTCAGGGTGATAAGGCGTTCTCTAGACAATTGTAATTATGAGTAATTTGTAAAAGTAATAAGAACTGCTTTTTATTACAGGCAATAAAAATCAATTCTTCATTCAATTATCTTTCCTGGCTATGATATGATAGCTGCCCCGAGTAAGTGCGACAGGAGAAAAAGCTGAACTAAGTTCTAAGGACAAGAACTAGTAAAGAAAAAGGCAATAGCATTAAACGAACCAACCAACCTATAAGGAAACTTAATCTCTATTTCATATTGTCACAAATACAAAGTAATAAATGTCTGCTACCATTATAGGAATCCTTCTTTTTCCTTGAGACCAAAAATTCACATATATTCAAGTAAATCTAAGCTTAAGACGGATTTAATTGATTCAGTGGGATAATTCTTGTGGTCAAGGTAAAGCAATAATATAAATGCAGTTGAATCAGAGTGATGGTGAAAAGGAAATATTTTTTTGGTGCGTGATTAACTTCTGAGAAATAAAACTTTATAACTTAAAGTCAACCATTAGCTCCAATTTTAAATTAACTAAAGCATAAAATCACAGATAACTTCTATTTAGTAATAGATACTTTATACACATCAAAGACAGGTGTTTGTTTAGTTTGAATAGAGGCAACATTGGAGAGGTATTTTTGGACAAACAGGACAGCATCTGGAGACAATTCATAGAATCATAGAATCATAGAATGGTAAGGTTGGAAGGGACCTCAAGGATCATCTAGTTCCAACCCTCTGCCATAGGCAGGGACACCTCCCACTAGTACAGGTTACTCAAGGTTTCCACCAACCTGGCCTTGAACAACTCCAGGGAGGGAGCAGCCACAATCTCCCTGGGCAACCTGTTCCAGTGCCTCACCACCCTCACTGTAAAGAACTTCCTTGAGCCTGGTTTGTATTTTCCTTTGTTTCTTCAGTTGAAGTGGCACAAAATACAAGATGTGTATCTAAAAAAACCCCACATTTAATAAAGATATTTTGCATATTTATTTCTTTCCCTTACACTTATGGTTCTGGGAGAATTAGAACCAACAAGCAACATTAGCAAATTTTGTTTGCAAGGTTTTAAATTAATTTGGGTTGGTTTTGGTTTTTTTTTTTTTAATGATTATTTTTGTTTAGTATCTTAGTTTCCTAGCCAATTTGAGGGAAGTATGGGTAAAAAAACGCAGAAACATAAAGATTAGCCTTCCAGTATCTGAAGGGGACCTGCAGGAAGGCTGGGGAGGGACAATTTACAAGGTCTTGCAATGACAGGACAAGGGGCAATGGGTTTAAACTGGCAGAGGGGAAATTTAGACTAGATGTCAGGAGGAAGTTCTTTCCAGTGAGGGTGATGAGTCACTGGAACAGATTGCCCAGGGTGGTTGTGGTTGCTCCTTCCCTGGAGGTGTTCAAGACCAGGTTGGAGGAGGTCTTGAGTGCCCTGTACTAGTGGGAGGTGTCCCTGCCTCTGGCAGGGGGTTGGAACTAGATGATCCTTGAGGTCCCTTCCAAGCTTACCATTCTATGATTCTATGATTCTATGTTCAAGCACACAAGTTTGATTAGATGACTTACTATAGTACTACTAGTTTCTTTATCTGGTGGATGTTTGAGATTTTCATGGAAGATATACGTTGAGCCTTCAAAGCAGAGGGGATTTTGAGGACAGGCCACTTTACTACCTTTAGTCTTCCTTCTTAATAAGAAGAAGCTGTGGTACATTCTATTGAATTTTGATTGAGAACAATAAAAATTAACCTTGTTGAATCTTCCCAAAGTGAACCATGTTATAAAGACTGTTTAATGGGCAAACTACTCAAGGATTAGTTGTATCTAAAAGCTTTACGTAGAGTTCAGTTTTTACAACCTTTCCAGTCTAACACAGCATTACTATGATAGGAACAGATGTCAGCCGGAATCAGGAGTCATTTGTGGAACATTTTGTAGTAAAAAGTCCATATAAATGTATGCTCTGAAGTAGCTTCTTCAGCCTTTTTCAAATCTTCATCTGCTTCCTTTTTGTCTTTTAAACTGCATTTATTTCAGGAATGTACCTTCTTGAGTCCCTTATGTCAGTTGTTTAGAAGGGATGATGAGACCAATAAGAATTTGTTTGATTAATGATATTTATGACAGACTTTCTAATTTGTGAATACTTAAGAAGAATAACTTCTACTGTATCATGGTAACCTCAGATTTGTAATCAAGATTTCAGATCCTTCTCTGAAAAAAAGCTGTGCTAGCTGGCAACTTGTACCTGTAATGATAGAAACTGCATGTCTCATAGGTAAAAGTCACAAATTTCTTATTTTTCAGAATTAGTTGATGGGAGATGCAAAATAATAAATCTTTTCCACATTCATCTGGGAATTTCAAAGTGGAAAGTGAGGAAAGTGATCCACCTGAGAAATCTATTTCTTCCTCTATTCTAGTTCTACGTGAAATCAATATCATTGAGTAAGGCTTCTCTCTAGCCAGTTAATAACACACTTGAATGAGTTGACAGCATATCAATAGGTTGGCAGTTTTGAGACATACCCTTTTAGAATCTCATATAGCACTTTCATTCAATAAAACAATTAGCTAAATCCATAAATTACTATCTCGGGTATTTGTAGGTGGAGGGCAGAAGGGCTCTGCAGTGGGATCTCGACCGCCTACACAGATGGGCAGAGTCCAAGGGGATGGCATTCAATAAATCCAAGTGCCAGGTGCTGCACTTTGGCCACAACAACCCCATGCAGAGCTACAGGCTGGGGTGGGAGTGGTTGGAGAGCAGCCAAACAGAAAGGGATCTGGGGGTGCTGATTGACACCTGCCTAAACATGAGCCAGCAGTGTGCCCAGGTGGCCAAGAAGGCCAATGGC